>JBBCBC010000026.1:4293283-4675417 GCA_037126765.1 Stenogyne calaminthoides | reverse complement strand
TGGATTTGTCTCATTGCTTTCCGGGAACTCAGCCTCATTGCTTTCTTCTCGGCTAACCCACTCTGAACGGCTCATCAAAATCGAATTACTGTCTGAGCTTTGTCGCCCGAACCACTGAGAAGTCGGTCGGAAAATTTGTCTCCGTTCCGCGGTCTTCTCTGAGATGCGGCCAATATCAAGCATCTCGGGAAGAGTCGATTGAGGATATACAACATCGTCATGTCGAAGAATATATCTTTGGTCCGGGGTATGAAATTTGAGCTCGAGTGTCGGTCGAGGATGAGCCGTTCGCTAACCTCGAATTCATATGACCTCGCGCTTTCTTAATCTCGGGCTCTACGGTTCGATGGGGAAGCCGCTAAGGGATCAAAGCGTTAGGTCACTTTCGGGGAGCTCGCCAGTACATTTATCTGAGCCTCGGTAATGTCTGAAGCTTGTGCATTGATTACGCCGAGTTTAATACGAGTGGGTTACGAGACTTTGTTGGCGTTTATCGTACTTAGTGCAGGTTGGCCAGCCGGTTTGAGCACGCACATCTTGATTGACTACGAGGCGGCTCTTGATGCGAGCGATCTTCTGAGTAAGGCATTTAAGTGCAGGCTCGTTAAAAATTTCTGAGAAATTTTATCGAGGCTGAGTGATGTCTCCGGCACCTCGAGAGAAGACACCTCCTCGGTCGATCTGTGTCCTTGAGATAACCTGGGCGATTGCCTTAATGGTGAACTTTGAAGTGATTTGGCCCTCGGGTTGTCTCTCGCCGGAATCCTTTGCTACCATCGTCGGTGAGAACCACCAATCTTCTGCGCTTTGGGCGAGGTTCTTCTGCCTCCAGCAGTTTTGCTCCTTGCTCTATTTTTGCCTTCAGCAGAACCTTCCCTGGTTTGTTGAATCTCTTTCTCGGCGGACCGGAAGGTGATTCTACATTCTTTTCTCTTTTCCTCGAATAGCACTTCTTCCGTGATGGGTTTGAAGAATTTTGGATTTAGGGAATGGGGTTGAGTTGGCGAAGATATCCTCTTCTCTCTGCATCTCTCAAAATATAGGCAATTTTGGTGGCATGGTGGATCTTGCCTTTCATTGTGATTTCCCCATTGACTCTTTTTATGATCTTGGCTTGCTCGGAGCACCATCCCGAACTAAATTTTCAGCCCGGTTGAAGTCGGTGGTGGGAGATGCCTCGATCGCCGCCATCGATCTGAGCTTGAGAACTAATGCGCTCAAAACTCCCCGCAAGACTCATGGCGCTCTTGCTCCTAATATCCATCGGCCTGCGATATTGTGGCTTTAGGTGCTTCTTGTTCAAAGTTGCCTCAAACTTCACGGATTCTCGGCAATCCTATCTAGGTATTCTGCTCTCTTCCCGATATATACATTGCGGGATCCTCTCCTCTATCACATAAGCTCAAACACATCATTGATTTTTGAATAATAATGCACACCTCTCTCAAAATCGGCGTATTTTGATGAGTGATCTAGATGAGATCTGATGTCGAAGAGTGCATACAATCTTCTTCATCTGTTTTCAAATTGCGATGAATTCGATTACCTCGCTTTGCGAACTCTGGTGCAGTGGACTTGCGACTAGATGGGTGAAGTTTGGCGATCGGATCATATTGAGCCTCCTCTTACGGCTTTGAGTTGGTTGAGCTCTCAAGTGGGACAATGAACTCGTACCATGGCTTATTGGTTATGACCAATCTCTGGTACATGGTTGGAGCCATTTTAGAATGTGATTGAAGAATTTGAAGCTTTAGGGTTTTTTGCTATATCTCGGGCAAAAGGGGATTTTAGTTCTGAGTATTTGGGAACGAAGGGTTTGATAAAATTTTGGCTTGAATGGCTTGAAGAGGTATAGATAGCTTCGAGATCGTGGGGGAATCGTGTAGGTTAGGTGAAAAGTAACGGTTGAGATTAATCTCGATTAATCGGGTATATGAACCAAGCGATCTCCGAAAAGTAAGCCAAAATATCCTCTCGTGGTCAATAATGTGGTAGAGCATTAAATGATTGTCCTTCTTCGAATTTAAAAAGCGATCCCGCCAAAACATTCCTCGGTGTTTTGTATTTATTACACATGATTCTTGAGTTTTATTTAAGCAATAAATGGCTCATGAAATAATTCATTCTTCGCACTAATTTTCTTCTTCTATCGGTCTTCTTTGTCTTGACCTTGATAAAATGTCAATATAATCTTGAATCTTGAAAGGGTTCAATATTCTTACCGAAAGACCTATCGATGCAAGAACTGAGTTTCTTGAGACTTAGTTCAAGATTTCATTTTATCCCGAGTTTCTCGATGAATTTCGAGAAAGCTTCATGTATCGAAAATCTTCAATTTTCGGTTATTTACTCTATACACTGGTTCTAACATCCCTAATTCAACCCGAAAGTTCACGAAATCTTGATTGACCAAAGGTTTAGTCAAGATATCGGCTCTTTTGCCTCGAAGATGAATTTTCTCCATCCTTATGTCCTTTTTCTCGACATGATCTCACGATGAAGTGATGTCTCGATATCTACATGCTTGCATCCGGTGTGCAATACCGGATTTTGTGAAATAGCAATGGCACTATTATTGTCACAAAATATTGGTACTTCATTAGCCACAACTTTATAATCCCTTAATTGTTATGCAGAGCGAAAGAATCTGAGCCGGCGCACTTCTGCGCGACCATGTATTAAACTTGATAATCTTGGTTGCTCTTTTGAGGTCTGTTTCTTTGAAAACCAAGATATCAGTTTGCTTCCTAGAAATTGACAAGTTCCTGTTGTGGACTTCCTGTCAATTCTGCAACCTCCATAGTCAGCATCTGAGTAACCAGTTAATTCAAGGTTATCATCAGCTGGATACCATAATCCTCTATTCACTGTGCCCTTAAGATATCTCAGTATCTTTTTAGCAGCCTCCATGTGACTAGTCTTAGGATTAGCTTGGTATCTTGCACATATCCCAACAGCAAATGTTATATCTGGCCTACTTGCTGTGAGATAGAGCAATGATCCAATGATTCCTCTATAATCAGTATGATTTACTGATTTGCCTTCTGAATCAGGATCCATCTTGTAGTTAGTATTCATAGGAATCCTAACTGCATTGCAATTTTGTACACCATATTTGGCAATCAGATCTCTGGTGTACTTTGCTTGGTTGATGAATATTCCTTCCTTTGATTGTTTCACTTGAAGACCTAGAAAGAAATTCATCTCTCCCATCATTGACATCTCAAACTTGCCTTTCATCAGTGTTGAAAACTTTTCACACAGCTGATGGTTTGGAGATCCAAAAATGATGTCATCAACATATATCTGAACCCAAGAAGATATCTTTCCCATCCTCTATCACGAGCGAGTTCTATCAATTGATTCCTTTGACAAAACCATGGTCGAAGAAACTCTGCGAAAGAGTATCATACCATGCTCGGGTGCTTGCTTGAGACCATACAAGGGCTTTTACGAGCACAGAAACTTGGTCATTCTGTTTGAACCCGGAGGTTGTTTCACAAAACCTCTTCTTTAAGTACACCGCTCGAAAATGCACTTTTCACATCCATTTGATAGACTGAACTTCATGTGGGCAGCATATGCAAGAAACAATCGATGGCTTCTAGTCTTGCAACCGTGCAAAAGTTTCATCATAATCCAAGCCTTCTTCTTGGGAATAACCTTGTGCAACTAGCCTTGCCTTGTTTCTTACAAATGTTGTTGTTTTCATCTCTTTTATTCTTGAAAACCCACTTGGTTCCAATGACATTGTGCCTTCGGTCTATCTACCAACTCCCATACTTCATTCCTTGAGAATTGATTCATTTCATCTTGCATAGCAATAATCCAATACAAATCTTGTAGAGCTTCACCAATCTCTGCGGGTTCTTTCTCCGATAGGAAGCGAGCAGAATAGTGCACTTTTCGCCATGGAACCTTCTTGTCTTAACACCTTCAGTTAGATCACCCACAATCGACTTGTAGGATGACTATCTAACCATTTCCTTCTTGATGTTCCCCCTTCAATAGTATCCTCAACATTTGAAATGTTAGGTTCGATTATGTCGATAAACTTCGGGGAACAACGAAGGAGAGAAAGTGAATCATCTTCCTCGGAAATTCTATTGAGAACATTGTCGTAAACATTTGTTTCCCCTTTGGTTGATAGATTCGAATTTTGCCTCGGTTGTGACCACATCTTCATTGGCATCACATACCGAAGTCTGAACTTGTGTCTGTTCGGATTAGTTACCTTTAGAGTCTTTGGTTTTCTGAGTCTCACCATCCCGATTTCCATTACGAACTTCTTTATATCGATGCGAGTCACTCCAATCATAGATTGTGGTGACCGCTTTTCGGAGTTCGATAGATGATTTTTCTTTTTGTTTGAGGGCTTAATCTGGTGATCCTCTTGGTCGGTTCATCTGCGTCATGTTCTGTTTCTTACGAACACAAATAGTTTCATCAAAAACAACATGAGGTGTTTCCTCCACAATAAAGTCCCTCTGATTGTAAACTCAAGGCTTTCTTGACTTGAGAATATCCTAAGAATATTCCTTCATCGAACTTTACTATCAAAAGTTTTCAACCCGATCTTTACCATTATTGTGTATGAAACACTTGCAACAAACACGAAAGAAAAAACAAGAGGCTTCCTTTCATTCCAAAGCTCATAAGGTGTTTTGCCTTGACTCTTAGTCGGCATGGATCTATTACGTGAGTAGCGTGCGGTGTTGGCGACTTCACCCCAAAATCTTTTAGGAATATCGACCCATTATCATTGTCCTTGCGAAACTTCTTTCTTCGAGTCCTCGTTCCTTCTTTCAAGAACACCATTTTTGTTGAGGGGTCCTTGCGGTGATGTTTCATGAGAAATTCCATTTCTTTGCACAATAATCGATATAATATGATTTATAAATTGATTCCTTTGTCGATCGATTTTGACCACACTCAGATTCTTCTCAATCTTGAGCCTTTTCAAGAGCTCTTGCGATTTTATCGAGTCTCTTTCTTACTAAGTAAGAATATGACCCAAGTATATCTCGAGTAGTCATCAACTACTACCAATGTGTATTTCTGCCCATTTGTACTCCACGGTGTTATAGGACCAAAGAGATCCATATGAAGTAATCAAGTATTCTTTCAAAGAGAAACCTCAACTTTACTTTTAAATGATGCTTTTATCTGTTTGCCTTTTTTCCACGCACGCATCACAAATATGTTCCTTCTTGAACACTTTCGTTAGGTAACCCTCTCACAAGAGCTAATCTTGCAAGCTTGTTCGGGGTTTTGAAATTTAGGTGATTCATTCTTTTATGCCATAACCAACTGGTATCTGTGGAACTTTTAGCAACTAAACATGTATCTTTAGGAGTTGAACTCCAATTAGCAAGATACACATTCCCTTTTCTTGTACCAGTCAGTAATACTTTCTGTGATGTATCATCCTTCACAAAACATAAGTTCTTAGAGAACTCAACATTAAAACCTTTATCCGCGAAATTGGCTAATTGAAAGCGGGTTATGCTTCAATCCGGATACATATAAAACACCATGGATATGAATCGAGTCGATTTCCAAAGTTCCATATCCTTCAGTCTGTCCTTTGGAGTTATCTCCAAAAGTGATATGTGGGCCTCTATGTTCAACATAGTCACTGAGTAACTTCTTGTATCCTGTCATATGTCTTGAACATCCACTGTCAAGATACCATATATCGAGTTTTTTTCATCTCGGCTCATCGGTGCCATGATCTTTAGTCGGTTTAGTGCCCCTTGTTTTCCTCTCCTGAAAAACAAATTAATTCTTAGGTACCCAATTTGTGTAGGGTCCTACAAGGTTAGATGTACCTTCCGAATCCAAATCGCCTCGACAACTCTCATTACTTTAGAGTGGCTGATTCGTCTTCAAATGAACGTCAACATATACATCCACTACTCGGGTGCCTTAGCTTTTTTAGATATATGTGTGCTAGCTTTAGCTTGAACATGTGCCTTTGAATTCTTCTTTGGTTCGGGCCTTCTCGCTGGATGATGTTTATGCTTTTTCTTGATTGGTCTAAATCTTTTTTGATTCGGGTTGATAACCTTTACCTTTAGGCAAGTAAGGTTTAGGTTATGCATCTTTGAAATCTGGCCTTTCAAAGATTATCTTGAGGACTTGGTCTCTTGATTGAGAATATATCTGTTGAGTGTTTCTCTTCGAAGATTCCTCTGATGGTTCGATGTAGATCCTTTCAAGTTTGCATTCTTAGCTTTGAGGCTTTGAAATACTGCGCCGAATTTTCTAATCGATTGCTCGGGTTTTCTAGCCTTCACCGAGGTTTGGGCTTTCTAACCTCGATCATTCAGTTTCTTTGAAACCATAGGTCCTTTTCCTTATCTACAACCTTGGGCATTACTTGGTTTGAAGTGTAGGTGCCACCGGGTTTTACAAAGATTGTCTTCTTGCTACATGATGCGGCGATCGGATGACCTTGTGAGGTTCCCCGGAATGTATCCCAATCCAGTTTTATAGTCACAGAGATCTCTGGTAACTCAAATTTCATCTATTACTTTAGATGCATTATTCAATAGAGTTAACTTCTTACGTGCACTATCCTCACAGATTCTGTAGAGTTTCATGCTTCTCGAGAGGTCATTGAACTTAGTTACGATTAGGCGAGTTTCTTCAATTGGATTTTTCTAGCTTTTCGGTTAGGGTCTCTATCAACTTCTCTTTTTACGAGAGTTGTACTTTCGGAACATCTAGTTCATCAAGAGCTCCCATAAATTGAAAGTGATTTCGGTTTTTGCTAGAAGTCTTTCCATTTTAGATTTTTCAAAGATTCGGTCCTTATTACGCTCTTGAGTTTTATTTAGCGATCCTTGCAAAACAAAGATAGTCCTTTATCGCATTCTCAAAAGAATCCATCGAGTCAAAATAGATTTTTCGATTGGAACTTGAAAACTCTTGTGCTAATGTAGGAGCAATAATAACAGAGATGAAGAGTTTACCTCCTCAATGGCCATCGAATTTAGATGTCATCACTATCACCTTTATGCGAGAATATTTCATCTGAAGAGCTAGATTCTTCCTCAGAATGTTTTTCTGCAACCATGGCCTTTGAGAACTTCTGGTCTCTTTTAGCTTGTCTTTCTCTTCTCTCCTTAGCACTCAACTCTGGACAATCATCTTTGGAAGTGACATTTCTTCGACAATTATAAGCATCTGTTGGCATCATCATCCTCGATCATTTTCTTCTTTGGACTTGGAGTCCTTCTTTTTCCGGATGAAGATCCTTCGAACTTTCGTGTCCTTCTTCTTCTCGGTTGATCATCCTCGGGTTTTCTTTTACTGTTGTTCTGTAGAAGCTTTTGTATTTTCCAAATCTACTATTAAGTCTGTCAAACCTCCTTGCCATCGATCTTTAGCTTTTCCTCAAGCTCATCCCGATGTTTGGCATGGGGGTTCTCGAACTCTTTAGTTTCTGAGTTTTATCTTTTTGCTTTTAAAGCCACATTTTTACTTGATGAAGAATCATCTTTCTTTGTCGACCTTTTTTTTGGATTTCTTATCAATTACAAATTCATAGGCTTTCGATTCGAGAATACTTATTGGTATGGCATTGAGCTAATGTTCTTGGTGTTTTCAATCACCCTTTGCATGAATATCCCATTTCTTAGAAAGACCTCTAAATTTTTAATGCCACTTCTCTTTGTGGATATTTCTTTCCAAGTGCATTTAGATCATTCATGATGCTTTAGTGAATCGACTTCCAATTTGTCTATTGATTCACCATCATCCATTTCAAAACTGTCAAACTTTCCAATTGCCCTTTGAAAGTTTGTTTTCTTTTATATGATCGTGCCTTGGCACATAACATTAGTGTATCCCATATCTCTTTTAGCGGATTACAATGAGAGATCATTCCCATCACACCATCATCAATTGTACTATATAGTGTGTCTTTTGCCATGTAGTCTAGATTGACTAACTTCCTCTCCTCGGGGAGTTAGTTGGTCATCGACTTAGGAAATTCTTCTCTAGGGTCAATTCTCTCCTCTTACATAATTCAGGATTCACCACAATGAAATTTGAATGGTCCTTGAGAGACCACTCTCCACATCTGTCATGTTTGGAGTGCGAGATGTGCCTGCATTCTCAATCTCCATAGATCATAGTTCTCTCATCGAGAACATGGGATGTTTTTAGAAGACATTTTTTCGATCTTTTGAAAAGAAACGAATTTGACAAAATAAGATCGATTCGGATAGACCACAAGTATTTTTGAAAAATAAAACTTTGGTCAACCACAATGTGTGGTCAAGTTGAACCACCGCTCGATACCACTTGTTGGTCCCGGTGAGAACAGTCTTACACGTGTATGGGGGAATACACGTGTTCGATTGATTTTAAAATTTTTTCTTCTTGAGGTCGACTTTTCGAGGAAAATCCTCAAGATTAGGTTACGAGAAGCCAGATTGCTCTGAGTCAAAAGTCTTTGAGACAAATGATCTTGAGTCGCTTTCGAATACCTCGGATAATCCCAACCGAGTCCCGAGTGTCGAGATCCCGAAGTTGCTTGGATCGGATAACTAACTTCTTCAATCCTCGGATGAGAGTTCAGTTTGGTAATTATCTGTTCTAGCTACTTTCGATCGTCTTGAATGGTTGGCCCTTAGATTATACTCGTTTTAAACTTTCTTTGAAAACCTTCCCTTATGAAATAGTGATTAGGTTTGTGAATTACTTATGCAACTTTCGATTGGATTGATTCCAACCTAATATCAATGAAAAGTATGCTTTCACAATCAAGTTGATGCAACGAATTAAGCACGAGATAAGGAAAGCGATAAAGAACCAAAGCGATTATAGTGGTTCGGAGACTCAAGCTCCTACATCCATCCTCCCCGACTCTTGAGAGAAATTCACTATCAAACCGAGCTTTTCGACTACCTCGTAGTTTACTTACTCAACTTCGTACGAGTTTTACGACTACTCCACGTAGTTTACTTACTCAACCCGACCTTGAGTTTTCGACTACCTCCGTAGTTTACTTACTCAATCACACACAAGCTTTGACTACCCCCCTCAGCTTACTTACTAACTTCTTCTCTAGAGTTTTTCGACTACTCCGCCGTAGTTTACTAACTCTTTACAACTCTCTTTACCAACAAACACACTCCAACTACCTTCTCAAGGGTTTGGGGTTTCTTGGTTGGTTTCAACTAGGATGAGATATCCTTTACAATAAAGCACAATGCAAAGGGTTAGGATATCTCGACTAAAAGCTTTTGGATAAAACTTATCACGCTAGGCTTAGTAAATTGAGCTCTCTTCAATATAAAAGCACTTGGGAAATTCAAGGTGTTTTGAGTGCTTTAACTTTCGCAAGAATAAGTTTGAGCTCTTGTTAGCGTATAAATTTCATAGCCTTACTATGTAGAGGGTCACCAAGTATTTATAGGCATACACCAAGGTCACTCTTGAAAACTATCCGTTGGAGATATAACCGTGAGTTCCCTCTTATGGTGTGTGAGAAACGGCTATATTTAGAGTTTGAAACTCCCTAACACGTCTTAGGCAATAACCTTTCATGTCTTTCTCTTTCACTTTTTGCGATCGGAACTTTCGTACATCGACATCTTTTTTTAGAGGCTTGTCCTTTGTCATTGTCGGTATGGTATGCAGTGTCATCTTCCTCTTTTTGACTTTTGTCTTGATTAAGGGTAGACACCTTTAACGGCTCTTTTTTGATCACAAACTCGAGTTTGATATAACCTTAACAATACTTGACTTAGTTCCTTTTATGCGCATTTGAATGTCTTGGCAATATCTAACTTTTTTAAGGCATCGCGTTTCTCTCAATATTGCATCCTTCGATAGATATATTGATTGCCTTGGAACATTCAGTTCATCTCGAGCATTCATATATTCTTATCGAAGTCTTCGATAATTCTTTGTGCTCTTAGTTTTCTTGATCTTGAGATACTCAGTCTTCAGTCTTGCATCTTCAGAGTCTTCTGAGTCTTTAGATTTATCTTTGACCGTCTTTTCTTGAGTCTTCATCTTTGAGTCTTGATCTCTCGATTTCATCTTGAGTCTTCAGAGACTATTCTGAAACTATATCTGCTGACTTATACATTTTGCAGATAACATCCTGAATACTCTAAAACTGAATCCTGACTCAACTATCAAGATCATTACTGAACATGTCATACTCAGGGGTTTTGGGATCTTAATCAAAATCATATAATCTTTTATTTAAATTCATCTCCCAACATGCCCTGTCTATACGGCTGCAGCATCGTCCATCAAGTCTGGACCAAGTAAACTTCCTCTCAATAAGATTCACATCAGACAGGCCAGCTTCATTTATGAACTCAACGAACCTTCTTGAATTCGAGCTCAAATAATAGACATCTCTCCCCTTTCTCTCGCTACACCTTCTCACCTCGTTGAAGTCCCCAATCAGGCACCAACATGCCTCAGTATTATTCGTGACTTTCGAACACAAGGAGTTCCACAAACTTACTTTTTCACTAGTTTCCCTCGGCCCATAAATGTTTACTACTCCCATTTTCTTCCCAGACGATATCCACTTTCCTTCTACCCCAACTGCCCCTTGAAAATTCCACACGTCACTTTCCTCAAACTTTTCACTATTCCACAAACTCAAAATGCCCCCAGACTGCCCTACTGCATCAATAACTACCCACCCCACACTTGTTCCTCCATTCCACACAGAATATGGGTTGAAGTTTGAATGGTCGCAACTCTTAGTTTCCTGTACACACACAAAATCCGGACGAAACTTACCGATAAGTCCCCTTAATTCCTCCTTCTTTACACTACCCCCCACCCCTCTTATGTTATAAGATAATATCTTCATTCAGGAATATTTGAGTTTCTGTCATTCTTTTCTCCATCCGCCAAACTCTCAATTTCACGAATTCTTCTGCATACCATTCCTTCATTTTCCTTGTTGACAATTCCGAGTCTCTTCCGTAAATCACATATCTCCTCTGGACGCATAATAATCGTCACTTGGTTTCTCCCTGCCTCACCAGGATTTTTTGTAGGCTGCTGTACTATATGCGCCCTGTTCGCTTGTCTCTTCACACTTTTAATAGCAGACTCGTGCAACCCTTCTGTGAAATTTGCCCATTCTTTTTCTTTCATTCTCACAAGCTTTTTTTTCTGCAATTTCCTCATTCGGTTTCTTCTTGCCTTTTTGAATTTTTCCACTTTAGTATCATACACAATCTGCTGAGATAATCCCGGGGATCCAGAATTTGGATTGTCCAGAATTTCGCAACTACCATCCCTTATACAAGAACCCATCCCCCCAATCGACCTATCTTCACACACTAGATCTTTCTTTGATTTAGCCTCTAAATCTTTCTGTAGATTACGGAATATAGATGATACCTTTGCCACATGGCTGGATATGCCCCTTGACTTTGTCCTACCTTCAACGAACTCTGAACGGGCTTGATTTGTTTCATTCTGCATAAGTATCCCCCTCGGCGTATAGCTTAGGGATAGAATCGGACCGCTGAAATTTTTGCTCACGAATCCACCGATTTGGATGGGATGATGGTGCAACGGACTGCCCTTGTCAGCCTCCAGGAGCGATTCCGGTCGGTTAGATTCAATTTCCGCCACATATGTCTTTTCCCCGAAATCGAATTGCCCCTGAATTTGCTTTACTGTTTCTGGATAATCTTGGGTCGGTGGATTTGTTTTATTGGGCTTCCATCTCTCACTTAATTGATGTGGATTAATTTCTGGGCCCAAATTAATTTGGGCCGATTCACCTCCATCCCTATTAAATCTTGCAACAGTTGGGCCTTTAGAACATAGGCCCTCTTCACGCTCTTTCTCGAAAGCATCCGGCATTTTGTAATTCCCAAGATCTACTCTCTCATTAATTTTTTGTGTTTATTCCTCCATGTTTGTTTCCAATACTCCGCATATCTCGGGACTCCCTTTTCCCACTTCCTCATTGGAAATTAAATTCGGTTTAATTGCTATCCCATTCCCGAGACTAATTTCGACGTCCAGCCTATGATGCGACGATTCAGCTATCCTGGATTCGCCATAGTCCGTCGACTGGGCTTCATCCTCTAGTTCGATTCTGAATGGTGCCCTGTGCAGATTTTCCGTTGGCACCGATCTACATTCGATAAACGATGAATCTCCTATGTTTTCCATAATCATCACATCGAATTTCTATCTTTTAAACTGGCAATTCAGCGTTTTTGGATTGGATAATACTTAGTCGTCCTCACCTTAACTCTTGCCACCATCATGCATCGCCTACTCTCTGTGCTTGGATCAATATCCACGATCGTCCCCTCTTCCGCTAGAATCCATTGAAGAAAGGCTTCGTTCCATAAATTGAGTGGAACACCGGATATGTGCACCTAGGTGGTTCTCTCATTAATTCCATCGTGAAACTCCCATGGATGCCACCTGATGAATTTCTCATTGAGCCACTCCCCTTCTTCCACCAAAAACGATGGTTGTTTCGCTAGATCACCTCCAAATATTATCCAAGCATCCCCGAATATAGGTGTCACGTTCAGATTTCGATAACCAAGTCCCTCAAGTTCATATCTCACTTCTTCCCATTTGTTATGTTCCCTGGCTATGCCTACAATAGCATTTTCGATACAATCAAATTCATTCTTGCCTGGGGTATATTTTCGCGTTGATCCAGCAACACTGATCTGCTCCTTCTCATTGTCATTTCTCTGGTAAGCCACATCACGTTCCGATGGTTTTTCCTTTGTAGGCACTGGCTCTTCCGATGTTATTGATTTCACTACTTCCACGAAGCTTGTGTTTTCCCTCCTTAGTGCAGGCCTTATAACTCTTCCCTTATGCTGGACTTTCCCTGCTAATTTGACAATTTGTTCGGTGTATTTAGCCAAGTTCGCCCTTACCTTATAACTTCCTATTCAGATGTTGTCTATGTTGGGGAATAAGTTGCACAGATCTATTCGGGATGAATATTTAAATACAAATTTAATTCTTATAATTATTACTAGCATGAATTAATCCAATATTAATTCAAATAATAATCCAACAACATATCATGCATATAATTAATTCACATAAATCCTACACATGCGGAATTCTACGAGTTTACGTGAACGTACCTCTTGGGATGGCAGTGATCTGGCTGATTAGACTAACCAAAAGAACTTCCCAAGTATTCCCTTAATCCTTGTTCGACTATCCGGTGGTAGGACACTTGTGAACAATTAACAAAAGGAAAATAAATTATGATGCACCACCTTTGTGGATTTACTAATTTTTCCAGCACATGGAATTGTACTTGGGAATGAAAGAGTCATCCCCTATTTATAGAGCATAGGTGATCGAAAATTGTGGCAAAGAAATAATGTGGGAAAATATTTTCTTGATCTCCAAGAAATCTTGAATATATCTCCTATATTCTTTTTCCCATAATTATAATATTCCACAAAATCCCACCTACTCTTTGTTATGGATAATTTCGAAAATTATGGGTCAAGATTCCAAGATTTGGATCTTCTTAAATTTATGAGATATTCTTGTATTTCAAGAAATACATATTTTCCATAATATCTTTTCAAGAAAATCAAGAAAATCTTTCTTGCCCTTAATTTATCAAAATTTTCGAAATTTCTATTATGAATAACCAAGTGGGAGATTTCTTGAATTTAATGAGATAATCTTGTATTCCAAGAATACATATCTTCATTCCATAACAAAATTCAAAGAAAATCTTTCTCCCCTTTTTATCCATAAAATTCGAAAATTACAAGGAAAAAATAGGCAACAATATTTATTTTATTTTAAACACCTTTTTCAGTTATTGGACTATATGTTGGGCTACTTAGGGGGCCTTTAGGAGAATTAAGATTGGACCATCTAATGGATCTTGAATTATCAATATTGAGCCACAATATTATTCAAGCCCATAAATATTAATTAATCTCACTACATGATTAATATTGCATTATCCATCTTAACCCATATTACAGTCAATATGGCTCCCGGTTATTATTTCCCGTGTTTAAGATTATCTAGCCCATTAATTAATTCAAGCCACTGAAATAGCTTTCCTTTTTTTAATATCTTTTGTCCTTGGTCAAGGAACGGTTCAACATTATTATCCATACCGGAAACTAATTCCACTTGCAAGATTTGGTATGATAAAGCTTATGAACCTCCTAAGGGGGCAAATCGAACAAGCGTACTTGCACACGATTCTCCGTATTAAATCTTAGCAATCACATTTGATCAATAATATTGCCCAAGATAAAAAGTATTGAATCTCGTTGATTCTCTACCCATGATAAGTCAAAGCAATAGTTACCAACCACACGTGATCCTATTTAAGGAACGAAGATTAAGAAATAACGAACCACTGGGGTCTAATTCTTCCTTGTTCAGTTCTGAAGAATTTATCCTCCTGTAGGCCCTATTCAGTGCATCAGTCATGCACTAGTGTAATCTCTTGGTCAAGACAAGTCAATCTGAGCCTTACACTTCAACCTTTCATGATGGATTGTTCATTTCCATCTAGGTCGTGAATGGCGTACTTTTAGTTACAAGGGACTGTTAATTTAATCTTATGTGATCTGGTATCACTAAATTAACTACAATGTAACACGTACGATTTATTGAACAGTTATGCAGTAAATATATGTAACATTCGATAATATTTAAAGCATCAGTGATAAACAATTTATTTCAGTAAATAAGTCTGAAATTCAGTTTTGATTATACAAAGTAAAAGCATACTTTCCAGTATAATCCCAACAGTCTAGTCTTCTCTCCAACTCTTTTTCCGACGCGCATCCACTGAACCTCACAAAAGCATATCGCCAACCCATTTTATTTCTTTTTTACGGTATCATGACTCCTTGATATGGCCGTGCTTTTTAAAAATTTCGCTGAGGTCCTTAGCCGACCAATTCTCCGGGAAGTTCGTGATATAAAACAGCATATTCCCCCCGTATTTGCCACACTCTTGTTCCTGTCCAAAGCTCCAGGTTGGTTCTGCCGATATCTATCCGACATTGGTCTACTCATAACCTTTGATTGGCTTGCTCTACCAGTGGTACTGTCTCTGTAGGGTTTTGGGATTTTCCTCACGTTTTCACTCGAAGGTTTAGGGACAAGGCTAGGGTTTAATAAAATTGGAATGTGTTTGCGCTCGCTCACCATCACTCTAAAACAGCACCCTCTCAATAGTCGATAGGCGCCTAGGGCATCACAAGATCATTCACTTGTACGGATAGCGTTGATGTTCCTATCAAAGCTTATATTTATAGTTACAAACTAGAGTTTTGCTGCTTTTTGCTTTTCACCCCTTTAACCCTTCCCATGCATTCAATGTGTGGTACTTAGGCTGCCTAAACCAGACTTATCTACAGTGCCATCAGTCAAGGCGGCCCAATGAGAGGACGCCACCTGGCTAAACAGTGTATCTTGCTTGATTTAATTCCTTATTAGGTGATGAGATTCCACCAATCATTTAATTTATATTCTAGAAGGAAGAAAATAAGAAAATGGCATGAGGACGCCGCCAGTCGCTCCCCTTAATCCCCCCAGTCCCTTCGACTTAAGCACACGCAATTAGCTGTTGGGGAATTATTTGCACGGATCTATTCGGGATGAATATTTAAATACAAATTTAATTCTAACAATTATTACTAGCATGAATTAATCCTATATTAATTCAAATAATAATTCAACAACAAATCATGCATATAAACAGTTCACATAAATCCTACGCATGCGGAATTGCTACGGGTTTACGTGAACTAACCTCTTGGAGTGACAATGGTCTCGTCGATTAAACACACCGAAAAGTCTTCCCAAGTATTCCCTAGTCCTTGCTCGACAATCCGGTGGAAGGATGCTCGCGAACAATTAACAAAAGGGAAAATAAAAAATTGTTGCACCACCTTTGTGGATTTACTAATTTTTCCAGCACATGGAATTTTTACTTGGGAATGAAACACTCATCCCCTATTTATAGAGGTGTGGTGGTCGAAAATTTGGGATAAAATAATATGGAAAAATCTTTTTCTTGATCTCCAAGAAATCTTGAATATATCTCATATATTCTTTTCTCCATAATTAAAATATTCCACAAAAATCCCAACTCCTCTTTGTTATGGAATTTTCAAAATATAGGGATCAAGATTCCAAGATTTGGATCTTCTTGAATTTATGAGATATTCTTGTATTTCAAGAAATACATATCTTTCATAATATCTTTTCAAGAAAATCAAGAAAATCTTTCTTGCCCTATATATTTCAAAATTTTCGAAAATAACTATATGGATAACCAAGTGGGAGATTTCTTGAATTTAATGAGATAATCTTGTATTTCAAGAATACATATCTTCATTCCATAACAAAATTCAAAGAAAATCTTTCTCCCCTTTTTATCCATAAAATTCGAAAATTACAAGGAAAAAATAGGCAACAATATTTATTTTATTTTAAACACCTTTTTCAGTTATTGGACTATATGTTGGGCTACTTAGGGGGCCTTTAGGAGAATTAAGATTGGACCATCTAATGGATCTTGAATTATCAATATTGAGCCACAATATTATTCAAGCCCATAAATATTAATTAATCTCACTACATGATTAATATTGCATTATCCATCTTAACCCATATTACAGTCAATATGGCTCCCGGTTATTATTTCCCGTGTTTAAGATTATCTAGCCCATTAATTAATTCAAGCCACTGAAATAGCTTTCCTTTTTTTAATATCTTTTGTCCTTGGTCAAGGAACGGTTCAACATTATTATCCATACCGGAAACTAATTCCACTTGCAAGATTTGGTATGATAAAGCTTATGAACCTCCTAAGGGGGCAAATCGAACAAGCGTACTTGCACACGATTCTCCGTATTAAATCTTAGCAATCACATTTGATCAATAATATTGCCCAAGATAAAAAGTATTGAATCTCGTTGATTCTCTACCCATGATAAGTCAAAGCAATAGTTACCAACCACACGTGATCCTATTTAAGGAACGAAGATTAAGAAATAACGAACCACTGGGGTCTAATTCTTCCTTGTTCAGTTCTGAAGAATTTATCCTCCTGTAGGCCCTATTCAGTGCATCAGTCATGCACTAGTGTAATCTCTTGGTCAAGACAAGTCAATCTGAGCCTTACACTTCAACCTTTCATGATGGATTGTTCATTTCCATCTAGGTCGTGAATGGCGTACTTTTAGTTACAAGGGACTGTTAATTTAATCTTATGTGATCTGGTATCACTAAATTAACTACAATGTAACACGTACGATTTATTGAACAGTTATGCAGTAAATATATGTAACATTCGATAATATTTAAAGCATCAGTGATAAACAATTTATTTCAGTAAATAAGTCTGAAATTCAGTTTTGATTATACAAAGTAAAAGCATACTTTCCAGTATAATCCCAACAGTCTAGTCTTCTCTCCAACTCTTTTTCCGACGCGCATCCACTGAACCTCACAAAAGCATATCGCCAACCCATTTTATTTCTTTTTTACGGTATCATGACTCCTTGATATGGCCGTGCTTTTTAAAAATTTCGCTGAGGTCCTTAGCCGACCAATTCTCCGGGAAGTTCGTGATATAAAACAGCATATTCCCCCCGTATTTGCCACACTCTTGTTCCTGTCCAAAGCTCCAGGTTGGTTCTGCCGATATCTATCCGACATTGGTCTACTCATAACCTTTGATTGGCTTGCTCTACCAGTTGTACTATCTCTGTAGGGTTTTGGGATTTTCCTCACGTTTTCACTCGAAGGTTTAGGGACAAGGCTAGGGTTTAATAAAATTGGAATGTGTTTGCGCTCGCTCACCATCACTCTAAAACAGCACCCTCTCAATAGTCGATAGGCGCCTAGGGCATCACAAGATCATTCACTTGTACGGATAGCGTTGATGTTCCTATCAAAGCTTATATTTATAGTTACAAACTAGAGTTTTGCTGCTTTTTGCTTTTCACCCCTTTAACCCTTCCCATGCATTCAATGTGTGGTACTTAGGCTGCCTAAACCAGACTTATCTACAGTGCCATCAGTCAAGGCGGCCCAATGAGAGGACGCCACCTGGCTAAACAGTGTATCTTGCTTGATTTAATTCCTTATTAGGTGATGAGATTCCACCAATCATTTAATTTATATTTTAGAAGGAAGAAAATAAGAAAATGGCATGAGGACGCCGCCAGTCGCTCCCCTTAATCCCCCCAGTCCCTTCGACTTAAGCACAACGCAATTAGCTGTTGGGGAATTATTTGCACGGATCTATTCGGGATGAATATTTAAATACAAATTTAATTCTAACAATTATTACTAGCATGAATTAATCCTATATTAATTCAAATAATAATTCAACAACAAATCATGCATATAAACAGTTTACATAAATCCTACGCATGCGGAATTGCTACGGGTTTACGTGAACTAACCTCTTGGAGTGACAATGGTCTCGTCGATTAAACACACCGAAAAGTCTTCCCAAGTATTCCCTAGTCCTTGCTCGACAATCCGGTGGAAGGATGCTCGCGAACAATTAACAAAAGGGAAAATAAAAAATTGTTGCACCACCTTTGTGGATTTACTAATTTTTCCAGCACATGGAATTTTTACTTGGGAATGAAACACTCATCCCCTATTTATAGAGGTGTGGTGGTCGAAAATTTGGGATAAAATAATATGGAAAAATCTTTTTCTTGATCTCCAAGAAATCTTGAATATATCTCATATATTCTTTTCTCCATAATTAAAATATTCCACAAAAATCCCAACTCCTCTTTGTTATGGAATTTTCAAAATATAGGGATCAAGATTCCAAGATTTGGATCTTCTTGAATTTATGAGATATTCTTGTATTTCAAGAAATACATATCTTTCATAATATCTTTTCAAGAAAATCAAGAAAATCTTTCTTGCCCTATATATTTCAAAATTTTCGAAAATAACTATATGGATAACCAAGTGGGAGATTTCTTGAATTTAATGAGATAATCTTGTATTTCAAGAATACATATCTTCATTCCATAACAAAATTCAAAGAAAATCTTTCTCCCCTTTTAATCCATAATTTTTGAAAAAATGGGAAAAATATGCAACAAGATTTATTTTATTTTTAAACACCTTTTTTTTGATTATTGGACTTTATGTTGGGCTACTTAGGGGGCCTTTAGGAGAATTAAGATTGGACCTTCCAATGGATCTTGAATTATCAATATTGAGCCACAATATTATTCAAGCCCATAAATATTAATTAATCCCACTACATAATTAATATTGCACTATCCATCTTAACCCATATTACGGTCAATATGGCTCCGGTTATTATTTCCGTGTTTAAGATTATCTAGCCCATTAATTAATTCAAGCCACTTTGAAATAGCTTTCCATTAATTAATATCTTTTGTCCTTGGTTAAGAACGGTTCAACATTATTATCCATCTACGGAAACTAGTTCCACTTGCAAGATTTGGTATGATAAAAACATATGAACCTCCCGAGAGGTCCGTCGAACAAAGCGTGCTTGCACAAGATTCTCCGTATTAAATCTTAGCAATCACATGTGACCAATAATATTGCCCAAGATAAAAAGTATTGAATCTCGTTGATTCTCTACCCATGATAAGTCAAAGCAATAGTTATCAAACACACGTGATCCTATCTAAGGGCGAAGATTAAAAGAAATAATGAACCACAGAGGTCTAATTCTTCCTTGTTGTGTCCTAAAGAATTTGTCCTCACCATAGAATATTCGATTTATCGATCATGCACTAGTGTAATCTCTTGGTCAAGACAAGTCAATACAGGCCTTACACTTCAACCTTTCACGATGGGTTGTTCATTTCCATCTAGGTCGTGAATGGTGTACTTTTTTACAAAAGTTTACAAAAGGATCCGCTCACCAAATTAATTTAATCTTAAAATGATGCGGTATCACTAAAATTAAAGCTAGTCGCCAGAAGCATGTAACCGTAAAAAGCATCTTATTTATTGAGCAATTGTCACGATAAATATATGCAACATTAGATAATATTTAAAGCATCGAGATAAACAATTTATTTGATAAATAAAACAAAAATTAAAGGATTATACAAAACTAAAAATCATACTTTCGATATAATCCCAACAATCTCCAAAGATACTCAAAGATGCCTTTTAAGTATACTACAACATGTCTCGTGTAGTTCTGGAATGGGTACATCAAATGTCACCTACCTGCTTTGAGTAATAATTTCTTCCAAATTATACTCCAGGTTAGCGGCGGTCTTGACACCCATTCCTTCCACATGACTCTTGTAGTGTATTAAAAAGCGGATTTTGAGTTTAATGGATGGATTGCTGGGATTATCTTCGGCGGTATCTTTTTACTTTGTATCTATATCTCCTCTCTCTTATTTATCTCGTTATAAGATGGTATTTCCTTTCAATGTGTTTATCACTAATGCTTTTGTAAATATGATTGAATGTTATTTATATTTATTAAATAATTGTCTCAATAATTCATGATTACATCAGAGGTTAATTTAGTGATACCACATCACGCAAATTGATCCACATAGATTAAATTAATGAAGTTCTTAAGCTAAAAGTACGCCATTTGCCTCACCTAGATGGAAATGAACAACCATGGTAAAAGAATCTGCGGAGTGGAAGCGTTACGCTTGGTTTTTCTCCATCCAAGAGATTACACCCGTGCAAAATACAAATTCGAATAGAAACAGATTTTTTATAAATTCTTTAAATATGAATTGGAAGAATTAGACCTCAATAATTCGTGTTCGATTGTTTTAATCTTCGCGGGTCATAAACCAACATTCTACTATCTGGAGTTCTTTTATCATGGTAAATTTTTAGCTGCGAGATTCAATTCTTTTTATCTTGGGCAATATTATTGGTCATATCTTTGCTAAGATTTAATACTTTAAGATATTTGGTCTCCCGCGGACATTGCTTAATGATTAAATGATTTGTGATCATAAGGATTGGTTTATCAAGTTTTATCATACCAAATTTTGTGTCTTTGGGCAGTTTTCTTGGATAGATGGATAATAATGTTGAACCGCTCTTAACCAAGGACAAAAGATATTAATTAAATTAGCCTGAAAGTTATTTTTTGAATTAATTATGGGCTAGATAATCTTAAACACGAAATAATGTCCTGAGCCATATCGACCGTAATACGGGTTAAGATGGATAGTGCAATATTAATTATAGTAGGATTAATTAATATTTATGGGCTTGAATTATATTGTGGCTCAATATTAGATATTCAAGATCCATTAGAAGGTCCAATCTTAATTCTCCTAAAGGCCCCCGAGTAGCCCAACAAATAGTCCAATAACCTAAAAAGGTGATTAAAATAAAATAAATATTGTTGCTTAATTTTTCTTAATTATTTCGAATTTATGGATGAAGTTGGGGAGAAAGATTTTCTTTGAATTTTGTTATGGAATGAAGATATGTATTCTTGAATACAAGATTATCTCATTAAATTTAAGAAATCTCCCACATGGTTTATTCATATGAAATTTTCGAAAAAGATGAAAATATAGGGCAAGAAATATTTTCTTGATTTTCTTGAAAAGATATTATGGAAGATATGTATTTCTTGAAATACAAGAATATCTCATAAATTCAAGAAGATCCAAATCTTGGAATCTTGCAAGGCATATTTTCTAAAAATCCATATATATGAGCGAGGTGGAATTTTTGTGAATATTTTAATTATGGGAAAAAGAATATAGGAGATATATTCAAGATTTCTTGGTGACCAAGAAAAGTCTTTTCCCACATTGATATTTCACTAAAAATTTCGACACCCCCTCTCCTATAAATAGAGGATGATTAGTTCATTCCCAAGTACAATTCCGTGTGCTGGAAATATTAGCAAATCCACAAAGGTTGTGCAACAAAGTTTATTTTTTTCCTTTTGTTAATTGTTCGACGAGTGTCCTTCCACCGGATAGTTGAGCAATGGCTAAGGGAATACTTGGGAAGTCCTTTTGGTTAGTCCGTCTGACCGAAGTCACTGCCATCCCGAGAGGTACGTTCACGTAAACCCGTAGATTTCGCATGCGTAGGTTTTACGTGGCTTTTTATATGCGTGATATGTTGTTGCAATTATTATTTGAATTAATATATGATTAATTCATGCTAGTAATAATTAATGAATTAAATTTGTATTTAAATATTCACCCCGAATAGATCTGTGCAACTCATTCCCCAACATGGGTTTGACCCCATTAAGTGGTTCGACTAGCTCCCACACTCTGTTATGAAACATAGAACCCATTTCGGCTTTCATTGCTGTTTGCCAAGAATCTGCATCCTTGTCTTGGATTGCCTCATCATATGTCCATGGGTCTGATTCGTCTTGTCCGGGAATCAAGTCCGAGGACTCTCCTATTCCCATGAATCTCTCGGGCTGTTTCACAACCCTCCCACTACGACGAGGTTCCGGTTGTGTAAGTGTGTCGTTTGGTATGTCATCTTGTACAGTTGGCATTGAGGTTTGCCTCCTTAGCTCATTTAAGGTAATCTCACTTATGGGTCTTCTTTCGTTCATATTGTCGTGCTTATTACCACCTTTTGATCTTCGGGACCATAGAACATACACCCTTTTGTTCCCTCGGGGTATCCTACAAATAACCTTAATTCTGATCGAGGATCCAATTTTCCGGCTCCCTTGTCCAACACGTAGGCCGGACACCCCAAATTCTCATGTGTCTCATACTAGGCTTGCGCCCGGTCCACAATTCTTTGGGAGTTTTGGGAACCGATTTGGATGGCACCAAGTTCAGAATGTAAGCTGCTGTTTCCAAGGCATGACCCCAGAACGACTTGGGAAGATCCGCATAACTCATCATAGATCTAACCATTTCCAAAAGAGTTCTGTTTTTTCGCTCTGCAACCCCGTTTTGTTGAGGGGTTCCGGGTGCAGTGAGCTGGGATACAATCCCTTCATCAGATAAGTAGTTCAAAAACTCATCGCTGAGGTATTCGCCTCCACGATCAGATCGTAGAGACTTGATACGTTTTTCCCTATGATTCTCTGTTTGAGCCTTAAATTCTTTGAATTTCTCAAAGGTCTCAGATTTATGCTTCATAAGGAAAATATAATTGTACCTTGAGTAATCATCAATAAAAGTGACAAAATACTCATAACCTCCTCTTGCTTTGGTTGACATTGGACCACATACATCTGTGTGAACGATTTCTAACACTTCTTTGGCTCTATTCCTCTTGGCTCCATATGCCCTCTTGGTCATTTTACCCTCCAAATATGATTCGCAGGTTGAAATTGGTTCAACTTGGAGAAACTCCAGTGAACCGTCTTTCACCAACCTTTGGATCCTCTTTGGATTTATATGACATAATCTCAGATTCCATAGAAGTGTCTCGTTCACGTCTGATGAACGTTTTCTTTTGTCGGAAACAGTTGATGTGTTATAGGATGCATTTCGTGAGTGGTGTGCACAGTTAATTGTATAGAGATTATTCGACCAATGTCCCATAATAGATACACTCATCATTTCAAGAAATGATGTCATTCTTATTAGAAGAAACTTAGTATCCTTTAATCAAAATTTTAGAAACTGAAAGTGAATTCTTTCCAAAATTGGGAACATAAAGATAATCTCAAAAAACTTCATCTTTTAAAAGACAGGTGCACTTCTCCCACTGCTTTAACCACTACTCATGTAGCATTGCAATATCTGCTACTTGCGTAGTATTGCAATAACTGTTACTATCGTAGCATTGCAATATCTGTCACTTACGTAGCATTGCAATAATTTGCTACTTTCGTAACATAACCAAGTGTGATGAGGATCTCACTCCCACTAAGTTGCCGGATCAGTTTGAACCCGTGAAGCAAATATGATTAGTAGATCTCGTATCAACCACCCACGAATGAGAAGTATACGCCGCTAAATAAGTTTCAGCAACTAGTGCGTGAGAATTACCTTTCTTTCCGTCCCTTTTGGGGTTGGAACAGGCAAACCTCCATTGTCCTCTTTCACCGCAGCTTAAGCACTTCCTCTTTGGATTTTCCTTGACACCACAAGCATTCCTCATCTTACCATTGCCCTTGGCAACAGTTGAGTTTTATTGCTTATGGCTTTTGGTCCTCTTCCTTTTCTTGCCTTCCCTTGGCCTAGAAAATGAAGACTTACCACATGCCGTTAAAGCTTGAGTTTGGTGCCCCATCAATATCTCTGCCTAGACCAAAGCTTGCAACAGATCAGCTAGCGAGGCCAAAATGCTCAGAAACTTTTGGGCAGAGAGTGAAATACCAAATTCATCTGAGTCTCTAGATTATAATCTGCACTCAGAATCTCAAGTTTGTTCAGATGAGCCATCTATTTTGAGGAAGAAATCCCTTACGGGTTTGCCCTCCACCATTTTCAGCGACGACATCTCTCGCAAGGTGATCTGACGAGTCCCGCATTTTTGAATCGTCAGTTGGCTCATCCGATTTTGGTGTGTCAAGAATCCACTTGTGCTTTTGTGTAGTTAGGACAATTATAATTTTTCGTTTCCAATCAATATAGTTTCCATACATATTGTATTGACTTTAAGTATATTAACAGTGGATCAAAAGGTTACGACATGATGAACTGAAATAAACAATAATATGCATAAGCACAAATATATCACAAGGTTTGATCACATGCATCATATTAAAATCTTAAAAAATATGAACATGCATCAGCCAACATCTCAAAACAGTTTAAATAAGCCATGTGGGGTGGGTCATTATTTAAACACATTCAAGCAGGTTACAAACAAGAACAGTTACAAACCTTTAATATCCAGATTAATAGTTGGCTCCCACTTGACCAATATAAAATTGACAGGGACTTCGGGGAAGTATATGCATATCAATTTTATACCTAAGTAATAACCATGATTAAATACATGATTATTATTTCGTATTGAACGAGCCCTGTGGGGAGGGTCATCGTCGCCACTAATAATAACCCACAATCATCCATTTGGAATTCATTCATGTGAAAGCTATCTTTTGACCGTCCCGTCCAAATTTCTCCAAAAGAATTCACAAATAAATAAATCATGGAGGTCAAAATTAATTCAATTTTATTATCCGAAATAAAATTATCAATTAATTATTTAAACATACTTAGTAATTTTTGAAGGTGAGATTTTTTAAAACATTTTCTCATGCATCGCAAATTTAAACACAATTTAAATAATCATAAATAATGCATAAACATCAAGACAAAAATTAAACATATTGGGCACATTTATCCAATTGTCATGGTTAATTTTGTCATGTCTTGATCTTGAGAAATCGTCTTCATAGCCTTCATCGTTCGTCTCGAAAAAGCTCCCACTTGATTGTTTAAAAAAAACGCCTTGTCAAGCCACTTTATCGACCAGCTCGCGGGTCGGAGTGCCCGCCTAGCACTCCCCCGGCCGTGTCGAATGGCGTCCGTCTTGTAAGGCGAAGCACTTCCTGGACGCCGCCGTCGCCGCTTCGCCCACTCCCCGTCCCGCAGATTCGCCGCCCCCGCCATAAGCCTCGGCGGCGCGCCCGTCGCCGCTTGCCTCGGTGGCATCGCCCATATCGTCGCCCGCTTCGCGCTTAGCTCGTGCCACAACCCACCAGGATTTGATCTCAGGCGGCTCGCCCCTCCAAATATCGCCCTACACCTCTTGCACCAAGAAGCGCTGCGTCACAGCGCATCCTTTAGCATGTTTCAAGCGATGCACGCCACGCCCTCGCCCGATCCCGTCTTTTAATTCTTCGCTCTCGCACCCATTTACGATCGATCCTACATAATTTATTTACAAAAATAAATAAACCTAGATCTAGACTAGTCTATTACATTGATCAAATCAAACAAATAATAATCTACTCGTGGATTTTCTCACGAGGTAAAATGAATCCGAACGAATCGAATTAAAAAAACCACAATTTATATGCTTGCATAAATAAACACATTAAATTCCATGACAATTGGATACCTGCAAAAAAGTTCTAGCAATTCTACTATCCAATTTCAAATTTAATGACAACGAATTAAATTACAATTTAAAATTCAGAGCCCGAAACCGAGGCTCTTATACCAGTTGTTGGGGAATTATTTGCCCGGATATATTCGGGGTGAATATTTAAATACAAATTTAATTCTTATAATTATTACTAGCATGAATTAATCCTATATTAATTCAAATAATAATCCAACAACATATCATGCATATAATTAATTCACGTAAATCCTACGCATGCGGAATTCTACGAGTTTACGTGAATGTACCTCTTGGGATGACAGTGATCTGGCTGATTAGACTAACCAAAAGAACTTCTCAAGTATTCCCTTAATCCTTGTTCGACTATCCTGGTGGTAGGACACTTGTGAACAATTAACAAAAGGAAAATAAATTATGTTGCACCACCTCTGTGGATTTACTAATTTTTCCAGCACATGGAATTGTACTTGGGAATGAAAGAGTCATCCCCTATTTATAGAGCACAAGTGGTCGAAAATTTTGGGATAAAACAATGTGGGAAAATCTTTTCTTGATCTCCAAGAAATCTTGAATATATCTCCTATATTCTTTTTCCCATAATTATAATATTCCACAAAATCCCACCTACTCTTTGTTATGAGATATTTTTGAAAATAATAGACAAGATTCCAAGATTTGGATCTTCTTGAATTTATGAGATATTCTTGTATTTCAAGAAATACATATCTTCCATAATATTTTTTCAAGAAAATCTTTGCCCTTTATCTTTCAAAATTTCAAAATTATCTTTATAAATAACCAAGTGGGAGATTTCTTGAATTTAATGAGATAATCTTGTATTCCAAGAATACATATCTACATTCCATAACAAAATTCAAAGAAAATCTTTCTCCCATTTTATCCATAAATTTCGAAAATAATTAGGAGAAATAAGCAACAATATTTATTTTATTTTAAACACATTTTTCAGTTATTGGACTATATGTTGGGCTACTCAGGGGGCCTTTAGGAGAATTAAGATTGGACCTTCCAATGGATCTTGAACTATCAATATTGAGCCACAATATTATTCAAGCCCATAAATATTAATTAATCCCACTACATAATTAATATTGCACTATCCATCTTAACCCATATTACAGTCAATATGGCTCCAGGTTATTATTTCCCGTGTTTAAGATTATCTAGCCCATTAATTAATTCAAGCCACTGAAATAACTTTCCATTAATTAATATCTTTTGTCCTTGGTCAAGGAACGGTTCAACATTATTATCCATACCGGAAACTAATTCCACTTGCAAGATTTGGTATGATAAAGCTTATGAACCTCCCAAGGGGGCAAATCGAACAAGCGTACTTGCACCATTTTTACAGATTAAATCTTAGCAATCACATGTGACCAATAATATTGTCCAAGATAAAAAGTATTGAATCTAGTTGATTCTCTACCCATGATAAGTCAAAGCAATAGTTACCAACCACACGTGATCCTATTTAAGGAACGAAGATTAAGAAATAATGAACCACTGAGTTCTAATTCTTCCTTGTTCAGTTCTGAAGAATTTGTCCTCCTGTAGATCCTATTCAGTGCATCAATCATGCACTAGTGTAATCTCTTGGTCAAGACAAGCAAATCTGAGCCTTACACTTCAACCTTTCCCGATTGGTTATTCATTTCCATCTAGGTCGTGAATGGTGTACTTTTAGTTACAAGGGACTATTAATTTAATTTTCTGTGATCTGGTATCACTAAATTAACTACAATGACACGTACTATTTATTGAACAGTTATGCAGTAAATATATGCAACATTCGATAATATTTAAAGCATCAGTGATAAACAATTTATTTCAGTAAATAAGTCCGAAATTCAGTTTTGATTATACAAAGTAAAATGCATACTTTCCAGTATAATCCCAACAGAAGAAATGTCGTCTTGAATTTCTCCCACTCGATCGTCTCGAAAAGAACTCCATCTCAAAATGCCATGCCAAGTAGCTCGCAGCCGGGATGCACGCCCGCATCCGGCCGGCCACTTGGCCGATTCAAATTTAAGCAAAGATCGACACCGACGACGCCTCGGAAGGCACTAAGACGTGCCTCGACGCGGCACGGCGGCGGCCAGCTGGCGGCGACACAGATTCAGATATCAGCGTCGATCCATGGCCGGCGCCTCCGCCCGGCTGGCTTTCGGCCACCACAAGATGGTCCCATGAGCCCATCGCCCGTCGCCCGCCCGCCCGGCGCAAGGCTTGAGGCCAATCCCGCCCGATGCCTAGCGTCGAGCCCGCGGAGATAGCGACGTCCGCGTCGTGCAGGCCTCCTTTGGCACGTTTCGCGATGCACGCCGTCTGCGTCACGGCTTCGATCTATCCTTTAATTCTTCGCCTCTCGCCTCCGCTTTTAGATCCTAAGTACAATTTATTTACAAAAAATAAATAAACCTAGATCTAGACTAGTCTATTACATTGATCAAATCAAACAAATCCTAATCTACTTTCGTGGATTTTCTCACGAGGCAAAACGAATTCGAATCTAATCAAATTAAAACCACAATTTATATGCATGCATAAATAAACACATTAAATTTCATGACAATTGATATACGCAAAAATGATTCTAGCAATTCTACTATCCAATTTCAAATTTAATGAAAACGAATTAAATTACAATTTAAAATTCAGAGCCCGAAACCGAGGCTCTGATACCAGTTGTTGGGGAACGAATTGCACGGATCTATTCGGGATAAATATTTAAATATAAATTTAATTCCAATAATTATTACTAGCATGAATTAATCCTATATTAATTCAAATAATAATTTAACAACAAATCATGCATATAAACAGTTCACGTAAATCCTATTCATGCGGAATTACTACGAGTTAACGTGAACGTACCTCTTGGAATGGCAATGGCCTCGTTGATTAGACACACCAAAGAAACCTTCCCAAGTATTCCCTTAATCCCTGCTCGACAATCCGGTGGTAGGATGCTCGCGAACAATTAACAAAAGGAAAATAAACTTTGTTGCACTACCTTTGTGGATTTACTAATTTTTCCAACACATGGAATTGTACTTGGGAATGAAACATTCATCCCCTATTTATAGAGGTGTGGTGGTCGAAAATTTGGGATAAAATAATATGGGAAAATCTTTTTCTTGATCTCCAAGAAATCTTGAATATATCTCATATATTCTTTTCTCCATAATTAAAATATTCCACAAAAATCCCAACTCCTCTTTGTTATGGAATTTTCGAAATATTAGGGAACAAGAATCCAAGATTTTGATCTTCTTGAATTTATGAGATATTCTTGTATTTCAAGAAATACATATCTTTCATAATATATTTTCAAGAAAATCTTTCTTGCCCTTTATATTTCAAGATTTTCGAAATATACTATATGGATAACCAAGTGGGAGATTTCTTGAATTTAATGAGATAATCTTGTATTCCAAGAATACATATCTTCATTCCATAACAAAATTCAAAGAAAATCTTTCTCCCCTTTTAATCCATAATTTTCGAAATTATGAGGAAAAATAAGGCAACAATATTTATTTTATTTTAAACACCTTTTTCAGTTATTGGACTTTATGTTGGGCTACTTAGAGGGCCTTTAGGAGAATTAAGATTGGATCTTCCAATGGATCTTGAATTATCAATATTGAGCCACAATATTATTCAAGCCCATAAATATTAATTAATCCCACTACATAATTAATATTGCACTATCCATCTTAACCCATATTACAGTCAATATGGCTCCCGGTTATTATTTCCCGTGCTTAAGATTATTTAGCCCATTAATTAATTCAAGCCACTGAAATAGCTTTCCATTAATTAATATCTTTTGTCCTTGGTTAAGGAACGGTTCAACATTATTATCCATACCGGAAACTAGTTCCACTTGCAAGATTTGGTATGATAAAGCTTATGAACCTCCCAAGGGGGCAAATCGAACAAGCGTACTTGCACACGATTTTCTGTATTAAATCTTAGCAATCACATGTGACCAATAATATTGTCCAAGATAAAAAGTATTGAATCTCGTTGATTCTCTACCCATGATAAGTCAAAGCAATAGTTACCAACCACACGTGATCCTATCTAAGGGACGAAGATTAAGAAATAACGAACCACTGAGGTCTAATTCTTCCTTGTTCAGTTCTGAAGAATTTGTCCTCCTGTAGGTCCTATTCAGTGCATCAGTCATGCACTAGTGTAATCTCTTGGTCAAGACAAGCCAATCTGAGCCTTACACTTCAACCTTTCACGATGGATTGTTCATTTCCATCTAGGTCGTGAATGGTGTTCATGTAGGTTACAAGGGACTGTTAATTTAATCTTCTGTGATTTGGTATCACTAAATTAACTTCAATGTAACACGTACTATTTATTGAACAGTTATGCAGTAAATATATGTAACATTCAATGATATTTAAAGCATCAGTGATAAACAATTTATTTCAGTAAATAAGTCCAAAATTCAGTTTTGATTATACAAGTAAAAGCATACTTTCCAGTATAATCCCAACAAATGTATGGGTGTAGAAAATCAAATAACAAACCCAACTTCTTACATTTAACTAAAATAGCCTCTGTTTCTACTCCCCTGTTTTCCTTCTTCATCAATTAATCTATCTTAACACCAACATCACCAAATATAAATACTAACTACTCTAAATACCATCAGTGGTATCAGAGCCCCGTTAGATTTTTAACTGGGCGTAAACTAGCTTCCGCATACCTAATAATTTCCTATTGTCATTTCCAAGCCTACAAAAATGTCCCTATCAAATAACTCTCAAATTCCAATTCCAACTTTCTCAGGAGAAAACTATAACTATTGGGGCATTAAAATGAAGACATATTTTATGTCCCAAGGTCTATGGGAAATTGTCGAGTTAATTTTTGTTGTTCTTGAAATAAATTCTTCTTATATTAAATTAACTCTTGCTCACAAACAGTAAAAATGATATTCTCTCTCCATTGCTCACACGATCATGTCACTGTCAAACTATTCGTCGTTTACATGTTTTACTGTGATGTTCCTCTTATTTTGACTTATGTTTGTTAAGTGTTAAAAAAAATGAGTTGGTATAGTGTGAAACTTGTTCACCATGAAGTTGATTCTTTTTTTACAGGCATGACCTTTCAGTTATCACTACTAATACCCTTTTGTAATATAAGTCACACTCTTCAGTTATCACTACTAATACCCTTTGTTGTATTATAAGTTACACCCTATGTGTTATGAGTAATCACAACTAATACTTTAGTAATATAAGTCACACTTCTTAACCAGTTTCACAAATTATTGTGTAAAACTTGTTCACCCTAGCTATACTTTGCCAAAAAAAATTGCATAGGGTTCAAATACATGTATCTTGTAAGCCTAGGAAATATTTATACTCCGTCGTAACTTACCCAAATTTTTTTAAAATTTTGTGTCTCAATACAAGTATCTTTTTTTTTTTTTTTGAAAAATTAATATCCTGATCTCAGTATGGTGTCGTACCCGTATTTATGCAACCTAAAAAGTATTCAAAGAACAACTTGATTTTAAAATGAGTATTAATTTGTGATGACACAACGAGGAAGATATTCAATATCTATAAGGGTATGTTTGTTTTGAGATTATAGTGGGTGGAAAAATCCCGAACTTTGAAATCCTATAATTTTAAAATCCTGATATTTAGAGTCTGTTTGCAAACTCAACACAGTTGAGTATAAACACTTTTTTTAAAGTTGTTAGACTCAGCTTTTAAAAAAAAATGCTTCTACCCTTACACTTGTGTTTACAATCAGACACTTAGTTAAATTGTATTTTTGTTTTGGAACTTTATAGGGTAGAATAGTGAAAATTTGATTGACGTTGTATTATTATATTATTATGAATGTATTGGGAGAATAAAAAGGTAGATGATGTGAGTGTATTGGAAGAATAAAGAAGAAAATAACATAAGTGATAGAGTAGAGTATGATTTTTAGGATTTCAAGTCTTCCTTTGAATCTAAAAATAAATGAGAATTTGAGATTGTAAAATCCAAAGTCCGACCGAGATAATCGCAAAACGAACATACCCTAAGTTATTATTTTAAGTGGTGAACATCTATAACTATATGAAAATAGAAGTGAGGAAAGAGAAGATAATCATTGTTTGAGCAAGTATAACTCCACTTGCTTTATGGTGTTGTGGTGATTCTCATTCTCCACAAAAAAAAAAGTGATTTTGCTTTAACAATCATTATTTTTCTCATTTCTTTCTTACTTTTCACTATCAATTTGAATATTCATTTTCAACACACTATATATCAAATTAATTTTGTTGAAAGATCTTTGATTTAACATCTATATTACATGTGTAGTATAAAAGTAAAATTCATGTAAAAATATATTTTATAGTTATTGATATTTTATATGAGTTGAATTTAATTAAATATTTTTATTTTATATTATATAAATTTTATTGAATTTTAATATCATTTTTAAAATTTTAGTATTTGTTTTAAATTTAGTACATAATTAAAAATTATATAACTAATTTAATAAATTTTCAATTACTCACACAAATATATATATATATATATATATATATATATAGTAAGTAAAAATAATAGTAATTAATAAAGATTAATTGATAGGTGAAAAAATAAATTTAATTTAATTTTTTTATTATAATTAATATTTTACATTACAAAATTATATATTAAAATTTATAAATATTCAATTCGTGAATTAATAGTTAATATTAATTAACTAATATTACTTGAAGAAGGCCGTTTTAAGAAAAGGGATGCAAAATAACACGACCCATTTAATATTTCCCAATAGTTGGGCCATTATTTTAACTTGGCCCATATACCGGGTCCGTTTACCTTTTAAGACAATTTGATTTTCAGGGTTTAAGGCAAACAAAATCCCGGGCATAGTTCGTTTGTGTGAGGCAGAGCTTCGGAAAGCAACAATGGCGGAAACTTACCCAGACTCCACCAATTTGAAGTTCAGAGAGCTCTTAAAGGAGGTGCAGCTAGACTATTCACCGGAAAACACCGCGATTATAAACGACGCCGTTTCCGCCATCAGAGAAGCCATCGACCATATACCGGACGACGGCGTCCTGGTACACTCTCTACAATTCCTCCTTCCCCCCTTTTACTTTTTACAGCTCCTCTTATCAATGAGAATGTTCGTTTCGTTTTGCCCAGTGGTTTTAGCTTACTGCTAATTTTATTTTTAAATTGCTGTGAATTTCGTAGGTTACGGCTGATGATGTTGCGCCAGGGTTTATTCGAGATGTTGGTGCTGATAAAGTCGATTTCAAGTTCGTTAAGCCCAAGTCCATTGAAATTGGGGGGAGTTACGCATTTCAGTGCGTCGCAAGGCCGGATGTAAATGTGGATATTTTTCTAAGGCTCCCTAAGGTACTTAACTCTTTGGTGTTCCACAATTGGCAAACTTGTTTTTTTTTTTTTTTGGGGGGGTGGGGGTGGCTTTAGTTCGTCTGTATCAAATCTAATCTGAAATTCTTATTAGATTCCACTTTTTGCTTATTACTTGCGTTGCCTTGAGGGTGAATTGCCTTATAGACTGATGATGTTTAGTGGAATAAATTAGGAGTTACAATCTCACAAATGCTAAGATATTGATTGCCTGAAAAAATAACTAGTGAGAATGATTTTATTTATAAGAAGTGTTGTTTCTTGTGTGCTCTCAGCATATGTTCTTTTGTTGCTTCAATTGGGATAATCTTTGTATGGTTTATTATCTTCCATTCCATCCTTAAATTAAGACTCCAACAGGCCTTGACATTCTCATGAAGTACCTTAAAATTCGTCTTCTTTTCTTGACAGGAATGCTTCCATGAAAAAGACTATCTAAATTATCGATATCATTCAAAAAGGTTTCTTTATCTTTGTTTGATCAAGAAATATTTGAAGAATTCTTCTTCAATTCTTGATGTAAAATGGTCAGCTTTCCAAAATGAGGCACGCAAGCCTATATTAATTGTATATCCAGGTCTAGCCTCTCTCAAGTACATCTTCTTTATAGTTGATAATACTTCATCATGTTGTTAATAAATGATTAATTTGTCAATTTTTCAGCTACACGTTTATCTGATAATACAGTATTTTCCCTGAAAATAATTCCCACCGCACCTTCACTTTTCACCTTATCAAAATTGAACATGGAGAGGAACAATATACGCGTTCTTGATCAAGGTATTGTATTGAATTCACTTTTCAACTTTGATTGGATGGACAGCCCTAAATTTCTAAATTTGGTTTTTCTAGAAGCTACACCGAAGTACAATAGCAGTATTTTGGAGGACATGTTTATTGAGGAGAATGCAGAGTTCATCAAAAGTACTTTTAAGGGACGCAAGGAACTGGGAGAGGCATTGTTACTTTTGAAAGTATGATAAGTGCTATAATGCAATTGATTATTATTCTTGTTAATGTATGCTCTCTTTTCTCTTTTAGCTTCGAACACCTATATTTTTTATTGATGTTGTAGGTTTGGGCTAGGAAAAGTTCCCTATTTGTCCATGACTGCTTAAGTGGATTCTTGATCACTATCATTGTAGCATACCTAGCATCAAGATCTGGAAAAAGCCGAATCACTAATTCAATGAATGCGATGCAGATATTGCGCATCACTCTGGATTTTATCGGTATATCTAAATTTTGTTTATGCACAATTGATATTATATTTGTAACATTTGGGTATGGTACACCTTAGAAAACTGAGGTCAAATGAAAAAAATTCTCCAGATTCTCCCTAAATTTCATTATGCTGTCATGTCCACTTTATCTGTTTATGATCCACATTTTCTTTTTGCCTCAAAATGCTTACTTAACTTCGATGACTTTTGCTCAAAAAAAATAATAAAAAAATTCGATGACTTTTTGCAAAACTTGTGAAAGAGGAGGACCCTATGAGCTTTTACCAAATATCTTATGACCTAACTTTTCGATAACAAACGTAACCAAATGTTCTCTTATCTTCTTCAACAATTCTGTCTTTTTTGCAGCCAATTCGAAGTTATGGGATAGTGGACTGTTCTTTCAACCTGAAGGTGAAAGAAATATTTCAGATAAGGTATTATTCCAAGTGCTCATGGTTGCAATTATCATTGTATCTGCGTTTTCAGTTCAGTTGATTGCTATTGTCTTATTTCTTGCAGCTATCCTTGTTACCTGTATTCAGCTAGCTTCCTGGAATTTACTTAATTATATAAAATCACTAGTTGTAATAATGAAAACAATCCAGAATCTAGTTGTAATAATGGAAATCATTTGTTTTCGCAATTCGAGTCCCTGGTCATTTTCCAGAAGAAATAAAAATCATATTTCTCCTCATATTAAGTATAACCCTCAAGTCCTGCACTCCTAAATTTAAAGATAATTATATTGTGTGTATACTTGGAGGGAAGGAGGCCGCCTACCGTCATCCCCAATTCCATCTCTGATTATAAAAATAGGAGTTGTGTTCCCTACAACTGTGCCTACCCTTCCTACATTACTTTTTCCTTGTTTATTTCTTTAATTTAATTAACATTTCCTTTCCTTTAGAACTGTTAATTTTGTCATGCATATGATGGCTATAGCGTGAGTTCCATTAATTGAGTTTGGGGTTTTTCTACTGTCTACTGATAATATAACTCCTTTTTTGTTTGGGTCTTACTAGTGCTGATGATAAAATTCCTTAATGAGTATTTGCTTTATGTTCTTTATTTGTTGTAATTGTTATGTGGCTTATGTCCGAGTTGGGATTTGCAGGACAGGAAGACAAACTTGCAGTCTTTTCCAATAATCGTTTGTGATTCATTTGGCAATTACAATATGGCATTTCGAATGTCACCAAGTGGTTTCCAAGAGGTTGGAATTTCAAAACTTCTTATTCTTGAATGTTGTGATTGAATTATCTTGTTTCAGTGAAGATGATAATTGATAATTTGTATTCAGCTACGAGATGAGGCTGTTCTGGCACTTGCTTGCATGGACAAGTGTAATGATATGGGTTTTGATGAGATTTTTATGACCAAAATTGATTATCCTGCTAAATATGACTATTGCATAAGGTAAAATATCTGTGATCTTATGTTACCTTTTGTCATTCAGACATTGATATATCATTTCTCACATATTGGGCCTTTTAGGTTGAATTTAAAAGGCAACCATGATTTCCATGATTCTGGATTTTGCTTGAATGATGAATGTTGGAGGTCATACGAACAGAAGGTACTGGATGTCATTGATCAAGCATTGAAAGGAAGAACTATGCTCATTCGAGTAGTCTGGAGAAACATCCCTTCTGATTGCAATTTCGAAAATGTATGGTATTAACTAATAGTGTAGTCTATATATTTAAGATATTATGGGAGAATATTCTTCATTCCAACTTGTTTTAAACTTCTTCAACTTTTAGGGTTTATCTATGCTGGATGGAGTACCTTTGTTTATTGGGATCACAATTGGATCTATCGAGGAAGCCTTCAAACAGGCTGTTGTTGGTCCAAGTCCCGAAGACAAAGATAAGGTAATCTACTTTTCCATACCTCATTCGTGTGCAAACATTGTGTTGATCTGATTCAGTTCTCTCTCTCTCCCTTCTTTCTCTCTTTCTTTGGATTCCTACAATTTTTTAGGCTTTAGAATTTAGGAAGTTCTGGGGGGATAAAGCTACACTGAGATGGTTCCGTGATGGCAAAATCGCTGAAGTTGCAGGTGAGGGATAATGTCACATCTCTTGGCTTTACAACATTAATGATAATTACACGACATTGATTATGCCTTACCTTAATTATAGTGTGGGAGCATGAGGAATGGGAAAAACATCTTATCATAAAGGAAATATGTGAACATGTCCTAATGCGTCATCTTGCCCTTCCAAAACAAAGTATCATTTGTACTGTAGATCAACTTGATTTTGTGCTACGCCACAGTAATAGAGGTAAGGTTTGGATTTTTTTTTTTTGTTACTTTTTCTTGGTCTTAGAAGGTTAGTGACAAAGTGAAATTATGGGTTTTATGTTTCAGATCCTATATCCTGTTCGAAAAGTTTGTTGAAGGCATATGATGACCTGTCAAAGAATTTGCGACTTCTTGATGACATTCCTCTGAAGATATCCAGTGTGCAACCCCTGGATTCAGGTTTCTTTTCCTCTCCTTATTCTGAATCTTTAGAAAAAGAGGATGTCTTCATTAAGTTAGGCAAATTTATGATAAATGCTGAATTAAAATGTTTGCTGACCTAAAATGGGTTTTTAGTATTTATTAAGATAAGTTTTCTTTTTGAGAAGTAACAGAAACTTGCACATATCTGGCCAAAATACTCTGTGAAGAGAATTTCTCTAATACACTTAAAGCTGATGTTGCTTCCATCTGTAAGGTCAAACTGCAATATCTAGAGAGTGTTTAACTGAGCTTATAAGATGTTTAACTTATAAGGTCCTTGTGGTGTTTGACAAAGTTTAAAAATAAAGATTTTAGTCATCCGAAAAAATAAGGCGTTAGGAGCTTATTAACTGTTTTTTAAAAGTAAGGAGTCGCCATCTTATTTCCAAAATGAGATCTTATATTGGCAAACTCCTTCAAATTATGGCCCCGTTTGCAAAGCAAAAGCACTTCTTTTTTAAAAATAAGCACTTAGAACCTGTTTGCAACTACTTCTTTAAGTGCTTATTAGCTCTTTTTGCAAAACATTAATTTCTAGCTTTTGACTTCTACTTAAGCACTTCTACACACATCCCAAGGAAATATACCACAATACCTTTATTAAAAGCACTTCTTTTACAAACACATTTCTATTTAACCACTTCTTAAAATCACCTTATTTTAAAACACTCCTTATTTTTCATTTTGCTACAAAAATCACTTAATATCACTTTTTTAGAGATACTAGTGCTTGCAAACACATACTATATTATATATACTACACAATTACCATTAACAAATATTGTTATCTTCATCTTATTTTATTCAACCACTTCAGTTTAGTTTTAACATAAGAATAAGAATCTGTGTTGCAAATACTATATGCTTACAAATATTGCAGCTTTTAGGTTGACGTCTGTCTTCCCTCCTTCCCCACATCCGTTAGCGAATGAAGGCAGTAAAATAAAGCTAGAGAAACATACTCCAAACTGTATACAGCCATTAGAAGTTATGATTCAGGCAAGACTAACTGATCATACATGTTTATTAATAATACTTTTTAGGCATCACTTAAAAAAAAAAAATTTACATCTTTATAGCTGGAAGGTTCTGGAAATTGGCCAATGGATGAGCTCGCTATGGAGAAGACTAAGACTGCGTTCCTTCTTAGAATCGCTGAAAGGTTAGTCTAGATTGGAATTTGGTAAAAATACCAGCATATATGTATAAGTATCTGATTGTATTTCTTGGCAGCCTTCAGACCAAACTGGGTATTACATGTACTGCTACAGAGGATGATGTTGATGTTTTCCTGTCTGGTTATGCATTTCGTCTTAAAATTTTGCATGAGAGGGGTTTGACCTTGGTGAAAAATCATGGTAATATATTTATTCTCTTAATCACTTGCCACAGCTTTTGTTGCAGCTATTGTTAATAACTCAACACTAAATGCCATGTGTTTTTTTTGTAGGCGGTCAAAAAAAGCGTGTTCTATCTTCAGATAAAAAACTTTTTCTTCGTGGTCAACATTCTAGCATGGTCAATGGTTTACGAGGCCGATATCCAATTTATGGTCCTGTAGTTCGGTGAGAATTTGAGTTTGTTCATCTTATTTTTGTCAAGAAAAATCACATTTTGTCCCAGTTCTGTATTCCTTTTCTTTGTGATTATTTTTTTAATGTAATTTATCACCTCCCCATTTAGGCTTGCAAAACGCTGGGTATCTGCACATCTATTTTCAAATTCATTGTCAGAAGAGGCAATCGAGCTTTTGGTGGCACACTTATTTCTGAAGCCTTTGCCATTCAGACCGCCGGTTTCACGAATAACAGGATTTCTAAGGTTACAAGAAATTTAGCATTTTTGTGGAATCTGTTTTAATTCTTTGCCAAGTCATTTTTCCCCAAAATTTGTTCTGAACGTCTCTCTTTGAGTATTTTGACTTATCTTTAATCATTGTTTATGGCATATTTTCATGCAGTTTGGCATCTTAAGCCAACCAAAATGTGCTCACCGAACTACCTCTAGTTGATATTGGATCTTGGAATGTCCTTAGTCAATATATATATTTGTGCTTCCTTGTTTCTACAAATTGTTTCGAACTTTTTTTATCAGCTCCCATTTGTTTATATATATTAAAAGACAGGAGGGCAGGAAGGAAAATGGATAAAGTACAAACAAGAAAAAAATTATTTTTGTTGAATGGAACATTTTTTAAAAAGTAGCTGGGCCTTGTGGAAAATTTGCCATAATGTTGAAACAAATAACTTTTTTTTTTCTTTCAGTGCAAAATGATAAAAATATATATGCATATCCAGATTTTTTTTTTTTGGTCCTTCGAATATGATTTTAATTTATTGTTCAAATTTTATATTTAATTGTACTTCCTTTTCTTCAGATTCCTAAGATTGTTATCAAAGTATGACTGGAGTTTTTGCCATCTAATTGTTGACATCAATGGTGATTTGACTCCCAATGATGACAAAGAAATCATTGTAACGTCTGCAACTTAATTTTTTTAGTTTTTTTTCTTATTTCTAAAGTCCCACTTTACTGAACCTTTGTGCATATTGTTTATAGGAGAATTTTATGTCAAATAGAAAACAGTATGAAGAGAACCTGCAGAATGTTAAACCTGCCATGTTTTTGGCAAGTAGTTACGACAGGGAATCTGAAGCTTGGACGGGGGAATCACCAACGGCAACAGTGAGTACAAATGCCGATTTGTTCAATTCTTAAGCTTTTTTCAACTATTTTCTTGTTTGTTACTGAATCTTTAATAAAAGTTAAACACTGGTTAATGTGAGATCCTTTTTATAAATCAATCCTCTACTTGGATCCCTTTTATGAATAGTAACTTTAGATTTTATCAGCAATTTGAGGACTACAAGCGTCTGTACTTTGTTCTTATATGAATTTGGGATTTATGTTTAATTGAATGGTTCTTGATGATCTGGCAGGATCTTAAGAGATTGGCCGCGTATGCAAATAGCAGTGCGAATTTTTTGACTAACATTATCACGTCAAATCAGACAGAGTCTTATGGATGGGAAGTGAGTGAAGACCCTTTTCTTTTCCTTATTACTTTGGTTCTTTACCCGAATTTATTTGCAATCTGTGTTTCTCTTTGTTGCAGTGCCTTTTCCGCACACCTCTGAACAACTACAATGCTGTGATTCTTCTGCACAGGGATAAACTACCTTATCCACACCATCTTCTGTTCCCATCTGAAGTAAAACAAGGTTTGTTGTGAGTTATCTAAGTGTTTGTGCTCATGGAGGGAACCACGATTGTTTATAGAGTAACACTTGAGTGACTGTTCAATGAAAACAACTAATATTGTTCAGTGAAAACATTTACTCCCTCCGTCCCAGATCAGTTTTCACACTGATCTGGGATCGCAAACCAAGGAAAAGGTGCTTTTTGCATAAAGTAATGGCATATAGGTAAATAAGTGTGTTTTTTTGTGAGTAAAAGTTGTGTAAAAGGTGTCCATTTTAGGGTGTGAAAACTGATATGGGACAAACCAAAAAGGAAAGTGTGAAAACTAATGTGGGACGGAGGGAGTAATTCTTACCGACTAATACCTTTTATTAAAACAAGGTATTTCCCTGTTTATATGCATTGCCTTGTTGAAACTTACTCTCGTTTTTTACTGGAAAGCAGGGAGGTATATAGTACGAGGAAAACCTAGCAAAACCTTCCAACCCTTACTATTGCGTGAAGATATGAGAGGGAACTTGGAAGAGCTGAAGAGTAAGCTAATGGTGGGATTCGATCCCCTAAAATACTTTGTGGTCGACATTGAGGCAAGTAAAAGCTTATTGATTTGCATATTAGGGGAATATTTTTTTAGGACCGTAACTATGGAGGTAGCAATTGAACGATAGTATCTTTTCACTCTGGTAATCGAAGGACAATAACTTTAATTTTCGCACATTTAGGCCATAAAAAATTAGTTTTGCACATTTAGGCCAAATTGACCCTACACAACCACTTACTGGCCTAAATTTGCAAAAAATAAAATTTTATTAGCATAAATGTGCGAAAATAAAATTTATTGTCCCTCAATTGCCAGACTGAAAACATATTGTCCTTCAATTTTTGCACATTAAGGCCAAACTGGGCCCAACTCGTCCATTGTGGCTTAAATTTGCGAGTTAAAAAAAATAAAAAATTGTACATTTAGGCCAAATTGGCCCGACACACCCACGGGTCTAAGTTTGCGAAAATTTAAATTTTATGGGCCTAAATGTGTGAAAATAAAATTTATTGTCCTTCAATTGCCTAACTGATGACAGTCTTTCAATTGCTATCCCTATAGTTACGGTTCTAAAAATAAATTATTCCTTGCATATTGGTCGAGCCAGTGATGGCATGTCTATAATATATACGTGTATGTATGCGCAGAGAGAGTTTGCTGACACGTTTAAGGTGTGGTACGATTCTTTTGGAGGCGATGCCATTGGCCTTACATGTGGAAATAATAAAAGTTCAAAGGTAAAAGATACGCTTTCTCATTCCTGTCTATGAAGCTTAGCTTTAGTAACATAAAATATAGTATTTGATTGAACCTACTGTGCATGCTTTCAGAAACGAGGAAGAGATGATAGTGACGATGGAAATGATCTAGTCGATGCTCTAAAGGCTGTGGGTGAACTCGGAAAAGGATTTGTAAGAAGTGTACATTTCCTCAAAGCTCCAAAATCAAACAACACTTAAATTTTGATCAATTTGTTAGATTGAGAAACAAGGATGAGATATCTACATACAAGGAGAGAAGCAAAGAGAGAAATTCATAATCTTACAGCTGGTGAGTTGCAGTGCATCATCAATGGAAAAAAGTTGTGTGTGTGTGTGTGTGTGTTTTTTTTTTTTGAAGTAAAATAGTTTGTATCTGCCTTGCCCTAACACAAATATGTTGAATTACTCCACTTGTGGGGGTTGGGGCCTTATTCATAATTTTGATGTAACCTTAATTTGTTTGCATGTATTGTGTATTAGTTTTATTTGAATGTTAGAAATGAGTAATAGATGAAGTTGATGTTCGCATGTATTGTGTATTGTTTTATTTGAATGTTAGAAGTGAGTAATAGATGAAGTTGCAATTATGAGAAGATTTAAGAGCATTGAGCACATGTTTACATCTCTCCTCTGATCCAGGCTTCATTTTTGTTTTCATATTAATTTTGATAATTTTAATTAGGAGTTTTTAAATTTAGGGCCTAAAAAATAAAAAATAGTAAAATTATCAATTTGCATAATGAAATTTTATGATAATACTGAAGTGCTGCGTTGTCTAGCTGTAAATATATATATATATAAAAGAAACATTTATTTCACTTTAATTTTTTTTTAAACAAAACAATGAATCATACCAGGGAGTTTTTGTCGATGCTGAACTTAGAGGCCCACTAAATAGCCCAACAGCAAGTTAGCCTAATCAAACCAAAAGCCCATAACCTCGACATTTATATTTCTCTATTAAACATTGGGCCCGGTTACATACACCCTCGACTTTAAGAGACACACCTCCTAAATTCTATATTATTTATTAAAATTATAAAATGATACATATGCCCACTGTTTTCAAAAACCGGTTGAACCGCCTTGGCTTGAATCCCTGGCCCAACCGCGAATCGCTTACTTTCACGGCCCACTACTTCCTTAAAAACAGTTAATCCGGTTTTATTATTTTATTATTTATTAAATCACTTTTCTTGATTTTTTTTTTCTAAATCTCTCTGTATAATGTTATTATTTTTATCTCAGTATCATTTCCTCTCTCATAAATTCATTCACAAGTCATCAATTTTATTTAATCTCTTTACCGCCATCACATATTGTGTAGAATTAATCCACAATGCCATAATCTCTGACCTCCAAACTCTATTATATTTATTTTAATATAAGACTTATAAGTTATAAATTAGTATAATTTTAATTTTTCATGAATAATATTTATTTTTTAATGTAACATACAAAATATAAAAGAAATATGCATAAATCAATTTAAAGATTGAACCGCCGGTCCAACCGGTTGGACCGTCAACCGATGCCCAGACCGATTTGATCGCCGGTTCAGTTATGAAAACACTGCATATGCCCTTATATATTTAAAAATAAAAAACTACTAATACAACATACACCCACCGGGTGGGGCCACAAGCAGTTGCTCTTTTATTCCAATTTCTTCCAAAAAAAAAAAAATTCTGAAATTTCGTATTTTTTTTAGTAAATATGGTGAAAAAACAAGGGTTTCGAAATACATATGTAAATGCATTCCTTTTCTCTTTATTTTTATCATATGTATAATATATTGTATATATTATCCTACATTGATTGTTGAATGTTGTTATTTGTTTATATTTTGAGTGTTGTGTATGAAGTGCTCGTACCTTTTTTTCATTTTTTTGCGAAATTGCAAACTTCGAACTGGTTTTTTTGAAAATGGACCATGTTTTTCGGAAGCATTTGCCAATATTTGAAGTAATTTTCAAACCTAGTTTTTCGAAAGATTAAACAAATTTCAATACACTATTTTCGAAATATTTGAGTATATTTGACAAAATTTTGCTGAAATTATGGTTAAATTTTGAAAAATCAGTTTTGAAATTCATACCCTATTTTTCTTTCCGATTTTTTCTTCACGTTCAACACGATTTGTCGATGTCGGTGTTTGAAGCTTTTTTCGATGGATCCATGGTCTATGTTGTCATCATCACTGAATACATCGACAATCATCACAAAATCACAACACTCACGGTTGGAGAAAGAGATGGGGAAGGGGGGTGTATTTTTTGCATAGAGTTAAAATGAAATGAGAAAAAGAAAATAATATATAATAAGGTTAACATTGAAAATTAGTGGAGTGTGTATCTATAAATGTCTAAAAAATGGATGAGTGAACTAATCAAGGGGTGTATCTCTTAATGTTGGGGGTGTGAATAACCGGACACTTTAACATTTCTTCCTTGTACACACGTAAATAAATATTTTAAGATAGTTTTCACAAAAAACGAAATTATTAGCGCACAATTGCTTGTGGTGTAATCTTGATCTAGTTTTAACTCATTTTTAATAGGTCGTAAGACTTGCGATAAATAAAATGAAGAGTAGTAGTTTATATAAATATAATAATTAATTTGTTAGTTAAAAAATTCAGTATATAAATTGTCTCCGCGTAAACATATAAAGTTGCTTGATTAAAAATGTGTATGTTAAAATTAGATTAAGATTGCATCAATTACGACTAAGCATCATGTTTAGGTCCTATTTATCATGTTATCAACATAAAACTTGCAACATGTTTACTTGTTTAGGTCCTGTTTATCATATTATGAACATAAAACTTACAGGAATTTAGCTTAATTTCAACATATTCATATTCTTGGGAACGTGTCACATGTGCATTATCATCGTATATCAGAGTTTCAATCACAAATAATTTCATAACTTTTCCTCCCAAATAGATTTAGTCATATAAATTATTTTTTTTATCGTTAATTTAATCTCAATAATTTTGACAATGCCAAATTTTAGTCTCAAATCGATCGAAAACTCAAAACAACAACGTTTTTCCGTTTCAATTTAGGGATTTCCTGCGAATGATGTGACTGGACTTCCACATGTATTTTTAAGTGTGTTTAACTAATTTTTATCATCAATTATGTTTTAATCCCCTTTAATGGACGGTGGCTTCTAGTCTCCCGGATTAGTCGGTCTTCTGACCGGATACCGAGTTATCAAAAAAATTTGTTTTAATTTAAAATAAATTAAATTATGTCTGAAATTCCAGTTATAAAAAAAAAAAAACATGGTAGTCCAGTCACAACATCCACCGGAAAACACTAAATTAAAACGACGTTGTTTTAAATTTTCCGATCGAAACAGGGTCTAAAATTGAACACTATTAAAATTATTTGGACTAAATCGATGATAAAAATATTTATGAGACTAAATTTATTTAAGTCCAAATTTATGGAGCTATTGTGATTGAAACCCCGTATATCATTCTGTCTATAATCTATATAATCTTATAACTAATCGGTGGGTGTTGATAGCTGGAAAGGATTGCAAATAATCGATTAAACATATAAGTTTGGTGGAGATCCAATTACGCAATGATTATAACATTGCGTAAACACGCAAAAATCATCTAAACTCATTCTTTTTTTTTTTTTTTTTTTTATCGGACAAATAAATTTTAATTGTCTAAACATGCAAAAACTTCACGGTATAGAGGGTGGTGCGGCCAAAACTCACATTAATTGCTATGATTAAAAATTATGCTTTCAAAACCGAAGAAAAAGTGGTTTTAATTCTATATTTTTATCATATTCACTTCATATTTCATTTTATATTTTAATATATACACAGCATTTATAGCACATTTGGCCCTACTTTTGGTCATGTACTTTTCAAGGCACCTGCTCGCCTAGGTAAATCATTTTCGTGTGTATTTTCATTTTAGTTGGATTTCTATGCCTAATTAAAATTAAAAAAAATACAAGATTTCTAATAATATTTACTATTATAATTAGAGTTAAAATTAGTCCAAATAAAGCTGATATCTACAAGAAAGTGTATAGAGCGAGATTTAATACATGTTTGTCTTCACATACAGTATGTCAAAATAGTAAACTCAAAATGTCATAATTAACTTGAAATATAAAAAGAAAAATTAAATTACTAATAAATTCACAACTTTTTATTTCTCAATTTAATACACGAGATTATCATAAAAAAATATACTTCTGACCAAACAAAAATCAACAGCTTGAAACCCATGAAACATAAAATCTACTCAAACTAATTAATGCCCAACTCAAGTGCAATAAATGCAGTAGGAAGAACGATAGCGGCTAATAATAACTTCTACCTAAGTGATCACAGTACTATTTCAGATTCATTAAAAATATCATCACTAACACCCAATTTCCAACTAAATTTAGGTGCCAAATTATTAAAAAGTTCACGGATAAAGGCTATACACACATTGAATAATAACACAAACAACAATTTATTACCACCGAACTAGCACTGTAGCGGATTTCTATAGTTTATTTTAGCTGAATAACACAATCTTGTGCAAGTGCTATACTAATTTGCACGGTCCTGTGATGTACTAAATTTAAATACACTGTAGACATATAGTTTGTTTTAGCTGAATAGCACAATCTTGTGCTATACTAATTTGCACAGTTCTGTGATGTACTAAATTTTAATACACTATAGACGTATAGTTTGTTTTAGCTGAATAGTACAATCTTGTGCTATACTAATTTGCACAGTCCTATAATGTACTAAATTTAAATACACTATAGACACGCACGGGTCTACTGCACAGCGGGATCCGTTGAATAATTCCTTCAATAATTCAAGTAAATTCAATGAATCAATAATCTAAAATACAAGTAAAAAATGAACAAAATCATGTAACTACAATGAATCTTCTACCAAACGAACAGACTCAACATCTCTAAGAAAAAAAATATCAAACCCAGCCTAATTCTCAAAAATGTACAAAATAGAACACGTATAGCTCGTAAAATTCTCGAAAAAAATCAATATCATCTGCAAGAAATACGATTCGAACCATAGCTAATAGCTTGAAGGCTAATGTCCAACATATTGGCGGCCCACGAACGTGGACCGTTGGATTCGCCTTCCAAATTATATGCATAAGAAGGCCATCTGACATCTAATCCACACAATTCTTCACCACCTTTAGCAATCATTTTTTGAGTTCTATCAAGAACAACAAGGCTAGAGAAAGTCGAAAACGTGTTCCCAACAAACACATCAGATCTCAAGCAAACTTCATAGTCTATAGCAGATTGAATCAGATAAGGATGCTTCTTGTATATATCGAAAACGCCCAACTTTTTCTTCTCAAAAGGAATCAAACCTTCCTTCCAACCCGATAAAACAGAGTTGTCTTCAAGAAGATCATCAGCAACTGCGAGATAAATAACAATCGGAGTTTTCAATCCCATAATGTTACCAACTCTCTGCATAATCTGCTCCTTAGAGCTACAAATTTCTCGTATATTCAATCTCTGTTCAAGATTTTTGCAATGTATCATCCAATCTTTTTCGATTCTCATGTGCACTGCTACGTAAGGTACATTTGTGCCCGTTTGGATCGAACCAACTCTACAATTTTCCTCTAATCCAATATCTCTAATCTTGGAAACAACCTTATCCGCTTCTCTAGATATTTCTTCCACCAAAACTAAGCATTCGAAGACCTTTGCATAGTCTTTAACGGGCCAGTGATCGGGCCACAAAAAGGGATTCTTCCCGACTATACGTACGATTTCATACTCATCGTACGGATGTTTGGTGAATTGTTGTAACTGGTCCAAATCTTTCTCGACTGTCCATCTTCTTCCACTCCCCTTTTGAAGCTCTATCACATTCGTCCTGTTCGAAATATCTGAATATTGGCCTAATTCTATGAACCCTTTACAGAGAGTGTTGAACTTTTCGAATTGGAAGACTTTATCGAACGAAATGGGCTTCAAAAGCTCGACTTCTTTGTAAAACAGGGAGGCACTCAAGCTGGGCATGAGAAGAGTTCGGTTTAGCATTCGTGCGGTTAAACAAGCTCTTGCTAATGAGATTTTCTGATTGTTTAAACCCCATACGATTTGAGGAACCTCTAAGAACTTCGATTTTCCATCTGTAAATGAAATCGAAATCGAGCTAGAATTGTTGATGGGGAACAAATTGATGTGCTCTATGCTGCCAAATCTAGGGAGAAAAACTGATCTGATAATCAAAGCAACAACAATCAAAACCACGCATTTGTATGCCAAATGATTCGTTTGCAATCCGAAGAATCTCGAATGCGTGAAGCAACGAAATTCCATTCGAGATTCGATCTCCAGGGTTTACCCAAATCAAATCGAGAATTAGGGCAAATTCAAATTCATCCCTAATTTACGAAATCGATTCGAATTCATCCAATTCAATCACTTGATCATGGAAAATGACGATAATTGAAAACCAACATCTCTCTCCTACAACAGGGGAGATGAAAAAAGAGAGAAATTACAACCAAATCAATCAATATGAATTGCGTACAAAATAAGAGATATAATTTCGATTATATCAAGAAATTTAAAACATTCCAGAAGATTTCGATAAAAACAAGGAATGAACAACCACAATTTTATTGAACCCCAGATTCAGAAAATTAAAACCCAAACAAGGAAATTTGTTTTACCTAATTCTCCAAGCATAAATCCAATCCTAATCGTGGAATTAACAATCAATTTCTCCGAAACGCATGCAATTCCCAGAAATGTGTGAGTGTGTGTGAGAGAGAGAGAGTGAGAGAGATACAGTAAAAAGGGGGCTCCAAAAATTCAAAATGAAATAGAAAAACTGACCTCTTCGATTAAAATTGTTCAACTGTGGAGCGGCGGTGATTCGGATTGAAAGCGCGTGAATCGAAAATGTTGAATTTGAATAAAGTAGAGTGAGAATCTGAAGAAGATGATGGGATGAATTCATGCAGCAGGGGAATCCGGAAAAGGCAAAATTGTTGAATTTGGAATTTGGAAAGAAAAAGAGGTAATCCAAAATTCCGAATCGTGACAACTCACAATTCGATTCTAGAAAGAGCGATTCCGATATGCATAAACCTTGAATGGAAAAAAAAAAAAAAAAGCTTGAAAATGAATAATTAATTTGTAAGTTAGTGCAACTTGGTGTTTCTTGCATGTGGAGTGGACTATGGAGATTTGAATTAATGGGTGTGAAAACAGCTTGCCAATTAATTTTAGACAAATACTTGTGGCTAAATTTAAATAGAGAAATGTCGACATTTGTTAAATAAAGTAATAAGCTAGGGTGAACAAGAGTACGTGAAATTGGTTAAGGAGTATGACTTATATCATTAAAATGTATTAATTGTGATAATTGAAATGTGTGATTTATATTACAGCAGATAGTATTATAAGTAGTCATAACTGAAGAGTGTGACTTATATTACAAAAAAAATATTAATCGTAATAACTAAAAGGTTTTACCTATAAAAAAAATTAAATTAAATTTAAACAAAATTCACATCATACCAACTCAATTAATAAACAAAAGAATCTCTCTATTTGAGGGTGTTATAGATTTTTTTAGAATAAAGTGTTAATAGATTTTTTTATTAGTAAGTAAGGTATTTGGCAGTTTTCTAAATCTGCACTTCACTAATTAATAAGAGTATGCTGTTCTTAGTTTGGTTTTCAGAAAAATCTCGATTTTTATCTTTGATAATTTGAATAAACATTAAAATTAAAACAAAAACTCATATGAGACGGTCTCATGCATGGGACGGGGTAGAACTTAGCGCAAATTACATTCACCCCCAAAGTGTTAAAACGTCAATGCCCAACTTATATCCGGTCTCACCGTGAGACGGTCTCATGCAAGTGTGTCTCTTAAATTAAAGTGATGTTTTTGTAATTTCACATTCTTAGTTGAGAAATTAAATTGGGGTATGTATTTTATTTACTTTAAGGGCCTGTTTTTAACCAACGTTTGACCATCGAAAATCACTTAATTTTTAAGTAGGTAAGACTCAAATTTAATTAAGCCTTATTCGATTTTAGTAATACTAATGACAAACTCACGCTTTTATAGTTTAATTAACTTTATCTATGTGTGGAGTTTAATTCAACAATAATCGTGAAAAAAATTAAAAAAAGACTTTGAAGCTGACTATCGGTGAAAAATATTTTCGTGATAATCCTTCTTTAAATATGTGGTTGAGTAATCCTAAATCTCTCTTTCAATATTCTTAAAATATTTGTACTGTATTCTTTCTGCTAAGCATTTCTTATGCCTAGTGAATAGTTTAGAATTTGAAAAAACACTCTATATATTTTAAATAACGAAAGCATTCAATTAATCGTGCATAAATTATTGAGTCAAACTCAACTTCAGAAATATTGGGCTCAATAAAAGTTCAAAGTTGAATATGAAATGATAGGAGTGTCATGAGTAAAAAATGATTTTTTATATGCTATACTACTTAACATTATTCAACAGTACATTAACATATTATACTACACACTTAATATAGCGTGGAAATAACCTAGAAAATAACCCATGAAATGAACTTTAAGAAGCTGAGGTGTCAGCCTCTTCAAGAAAAACTTGGGGAGAGAGATGAAAAAATACATAGAAAATGACAATAAAGGACGTGGAAAAACATTGTCAGAGATGATCAGAAGAACAAAAAAGAGTTAACAAAGGAGGAAATAATATTGTTTGTCCCATGTATTAATTTAGGGTTTGCAGCTATGTTTTAAAAACCGGGTCCGATCGGCCGGTCGGACCGGTGAACCGCTCAAAAGCGGCCCAATAGAGGTGTATAGAACCGCTATTGGACCGGCCACCTCAAAACCGGAAAAACCGGTCGAAAACCGGTGAAAACCGGGAACCGGTGAACCGCCGGTTTTCACTGGTTTTCAACAAAAAAACCAAAAAAAAAAAAGGGGAGGACCGACGCCGTCCGCCGCGCTCGGTTGGGCGGGCGGCGACCTTCGGGCGGCGGGAAGACGGCGGCTGGGCTGCGTCGCGGTGGTGGGCGGCGGCGGAAATGGTGGCTGGCTGGTGGGCGACGGCGCCGATTGTGGATGGTTGTGGATGGTGGATGGCTTGGCGACGACGCCGTCGCCGATTATTGTGGATGGTGGATGGTGGTGAAATGGTGGCTGGCTGGTGGTAGATGGCTTGGCGGGCGAGGCGACGGCGCCGATTGAAGAAGAAAGAAACTGGAGAATGAATAATGAAGGAAGAGAAGAGAAGATTAGGTTATTTAACCGGCCCCTTTTTTTGTTTTTTTTCAGCCCAGCCCATTTTTTTTTTTTTTTTTTTTTTCAGCCCAGCCCATTTTTTTTGTTTTTTTTTTTAGCCCAGCCCATTTATCAATTTTGGGGCTTTGCTTTTCATTTTTCAATTATAAAATACAATTAATATGTATTTTTCTTAAAAAGAATTTAAGTGTACTCCAAATTTTAAAATATTATTTTAGAAGGTTTTTAAAAAATTAAATTTAATGAATTCAAGTGTAATTATAATATCATCTCTTTTGTCAAAAAATAAAAATAAAAATTATAATATCATCTCAATACTATATATTTTAGTATTGATCTCTGAAATTTTAAATATCAAGTAATTAATACTACTTTCGTTCTAAATTTATTTATCCATTTGTTTTTAAGACGAGTTTTTAATGTGAAAAATTATTTATTAATATTTAGAGTGGTAAAAAGTTATTTTTGGTTGGAAATATTGTAATCTTTTTTGCTTTATTATTAAAGTAAATTACTTTTTTGTGGGTAAAAGTAATTAAATGGGATGTAAAAAGTAAATTACTTTTTTGTGGGTAAAATTAATGAAATGAGATGTAATTTTGAATTTTTTAAAAATTATGCATATTATATATATATAATATTTATTATGACGTCATCTTATTAATCCCATCCAAATCCAAATCCGGATCTATCCAACCTTTTTTTTTGTTTTTTCCGTCAACTTTCAACTTCCTGCCCGATTTTTAAAAACATAGGTTTGCAGCCACATGGGCTTCACCCAAGCATATCAATCCCACGTGGGGTCTACTACAATTTTATTTTTAAAAAGTTGCCGATTAATTATTAATAAAGGCCAGAACCCAAAAACAGCCGCAAATTAAGTTGGGACAGTAGCCCAGAGTGGGGGACATGTTATTATTATCATTATTAGAAGTATATTTTTTTAAGATTATTATCATTATTAGAATATTTTTTTAAGAATAAGTCTAGTGTGAAAATTTTCATGTATAAAAAATTATAAAATCGCCTAAATTATGATATATTCGGGTCGGATGAACCATCTACATCCTAAACACTAAATAATGAACCCTAAATCATAACTTATTCGGGCCGGGTGAACCATGAATCACTCGGGCCGAGTGAACCATGAACCACTCGACTTTGTCTTACCTTCACCATATACAAAATTTGTTTGTAAAAAAAAAAAAACATGTATGCAAATTTTCATACTACTTTGTCATTTTTTAAAAATAAAAAAGTTAGGAGAAAAACATTTCACTACAAAGTCACCCAAAAACTTACAACCAGATACAAAAAGTCAAAAAATTTAGATTTTTAGTTTAAATTGAACTAAAGTACCAATGCATTTTAGTTCAAATTCTCAAGATTTTGTATATGGTTGTAATTGTTTACTCAATCTTGTATCTAGTTGTAATTTTTTCAAAAAGCTATTATTAAAAGAGTATTAGGGATACTCAAACCCGTATACACTGTAAAGAAAGATTGAATGAAAATGACGAAATGAACAATCCAAACTACAATATATAAGATATACCATCTAGAGGTTGACAACACCAATCATTAAGTGAGCAACATAAATGACGTAAAAATTAAGTGGCACGAAGCCACTTCAACAAATGAATCTTAATCCCATAAAAAAACGTTAGCCAAGATTCGAATTAACATACTTAAAGATCATGTTGTTTTTTGCATTCCATAATATCCACACCACACCACACGTTGTCAAATCAACAATAAACATTTTTTTGTTTCCTTTCATGATCCACCATCAACAAAGTTGATCAAGTGAGTCCAAATAGAAGATGAGGAACGACAGGTTAGGCCTCTCTAACCATTGAAAAAGTCGCGCCCAAATACGATTCACAAGTTGGCACTCCATGCAAAGATGATATGCATTCTCAAAATTGTTTTGGCATAGAACACACTTACCATTGTCATTGAAGAATAGTCTCCTCTTTGCTAGATTATCCATGGTAGCTATTCTACTCAATCGAGCAAGGGTGCGCCGGAACTAATCGCATGAACAAGAGCATTGTACATTATCCTCGTTGAGAAAGAACCGTGTTTCGAGCCAGTCCACTTGAACGAATCTGGCTTGCCTCGATCTAATTTCATCCTGCATAACACACTCCATAAGTCCATAAAAATTGAGAAATTCATTAATATCAAATCCTCTTTCCCAACATAAACTCCATTTCTACTCCTCTCCCATCACTATACGACACTCCCTAACTAAACTGAATTTATGTGACGACACAACATATAACGAAGGAAACATGTTAATTGAGCTTCATACCCTCTCCCAACCATGAATTCTCCTATCATCATTAAAACTATTTATGTGTCAAACTCATTATGTTCCCCAAAAAAGAGGGCATAATTAATTATCTAACATTTTAATTAGTACAATAATTAAAATTAAATCTAATTTGCAAATGAGATGAATGATCAAAACGTCATTTATAATAAACTTGACGGAATATAATTGTATCATCGGTAGAGATATACACTAAAAAAATTCGCTCTAATACGACACTCTCGATATCTCAATTATATAGCTGATTGGATTTTGAGCAAAAAAAAAAACTAATAAAAATTAAATAAATAAAATTTCTATTATGATCCTATTTAATAAATTTTATACTACTTTAAAATATGTAATGCCCCGAAATTCAAAAAATCGACTTTAGAGAATCTCGACGATCTAAACCCAAGTCATTACTTAGTGAACCGGAAAACTGAGCCAGAAAATTTCTTTTAAAACTAAAACACATGGTCATAAGAACATTACTTTGCAGCGGAAAAAACATATATACCATTTTAACAAAAGTAGTCATGTTCAAAATAATCATTTCATGGTTTTATAGAAACATCACCAACGAGCCTCAAGTACGACTCTCGAGAGAAGTGATAGTGGAGTTCATAAAACAAAGTTCAACAGTTAACTTGTCCTTCAACTTTATTTAGGTACATAAAAGCATGTGGGAAAACGGTTGTCTACTGCAGCTCCCGGGCCTCCGTTTCATAGCCTGAAAATGTTAAAATTTGGGTGAGATAAAAATCTCAGTGGGCAAACCTGCATGCTGTTATACAGATTGACAGAATTCTAAAATTATAAGCTTTTACCCCTTCCCATCTTCTTAGTCTTTTATAATATATTAAACTTATTTCTTAAACATGGAATCATTTTGATCTTTCACATTATGCATTCATGTGGGGCGGCACTGGTAGCGTATGCCAATTCCACTACAAAAAAACTGTCATTTAACGAGGGCTATAAAAACCCTCGTTAATAATAAGAGTTTTAAAGAGGGTTTTGATAACCCTCAGCACTAATGAGGGGTTTAAGAGCCCTTGTTACTAACGAGGGCATTAACGAGCAATAAATTTTCCCTTGTTAATATCGAGGGCTTTAACAAACATCTAATAGCCCTCGCTAAGAGGTCCCGGGTTTGATGCCCACGTCTCGCTATTTCTTTTATATTTTATAATTTTGGTTTAGCGAGGGCAGTTTCCCTCGCTAACACCAAGGGCAGTTTTGCCCTCGCTAATACTGAGGGCGTATTTGCCCTCGTTAACACCGAGGGTCTGTGATTGCCCTCGTTAAACGTTAGCGAGGAGGAAGTTGTTAAAGTTATTAGCCCTCGCTAATTCCCTCATTAAATCAATTTAGCGAGGGCGGGCCCTCGTTAAAGCCCTCGCTAAATGCCAGTTTTTTTGTAGTGATCCAATCCCCGTAAACAACCTACATCTCCATTTGGGGTGGCACTGGTAGCGTATACCACATCCAATCCCCGTAAACAACCTACATCTCCTTTTGGGGCGGGCGTATACCACATCCAATCCCCGTAAACAACCTACATCTCCTTTTGGGGCGGCACTGGTAGCTTATACCACATTCAATCCCCGTAAACAACCTATATCTCCATTTGGGGTGGCACTGGTAGCGTATACCACATCCAATCCCCGTAAACAACCTACATCTCCTTTTGGGATTTTTGGGGCGACACTGGTAGCGTATACCACATCCAATCCCCGTAAACAACCTACATCTCCGTTTAGGGCGGCACTGGTAGCGTATACCACATCCAATCCCCGTAAACAACCTACATCTCCTTTTGGGGCAGCACTGGTAGTGTATACCACATTCAATCCCCGTAAACAACCTACATCTCCTTTTTATGCATGTGAGACATAGCCCCCTTGTATATTCATAAATCTTGGATTAAGTATAATTATCATCATCATTATAATTTGTTAGTTTACTTTAGAAACCATCAACATTTCATATAACATTAACCACTGCGATACAAATAGTGTCACCCACCTGGTAACTTTAAACAGTAAAGTTATAAACTTCTTGATTGCTTAAGACTTGTAGGGACTTCCGAGCCTTGGAACCGAGCCGCACTCTACATAGCACAATCCGTACCATACTTAGCCTTATTCATTTATTAAAAAATAATTAGTGAGTTCGATGGGGCATCAGTCGTGTATTAGTGAGTTCAATGGGGCACCAATCATTCAATTCATCAAAGTATGCAAATTTCACAAACTTAGCTTTCATGGTAGAACTCATTTACTAGATAAAATGACTCATTTACATGCATAAAATAAATAAAATACTTAGACTTTGGATTTATTTCTAAAATTTGACATGCATGTACTTACACACTTATAGAACAACAGTACATTTATTCTTTTGCCAAAAAGATTAGATTCGATAAGAAATTTGTAAGGTCAAAATGGAACAGTTTCAATTTTTCAGATAAGAAAAATATCAAAACATCAAATAAATATCTAAAAACTTGCAGATCAATACTTTATCAAGTGTAGAATATGATTCCAATATCCATTTTTCAAAATTACTAACTTAAATATAAGTTCTACTGAATATAACAAAACTGTACAGAAATTTTATAAAATCAAAATAAAATATTTAAACATTATATCATTTCTTGGAAAATCAATACTTCAATATATGTAGGAGAATAATATAATTTTTCCTAATAGAAAACATCTCCCTAATTAGGTTTTATCACATGATCAGTTTCACAAATGGTAGAATGACACATAATTTTGTAAAAATCATAACTTTCATTTGGCTCCTCTATTTTGCACAATTTTTCAGTATGTTATATCCAACTTAACAAAGAACAAAAAATCTTAAGGTGTCATAAGTCCTAGACGAACCAAAATTGAGATATATAGCTACGAATTTGGACCAACAGTTTCATCCGAGTTTCTGCCACACATTTTTCAAAGATTTATTTGTCTTAGGTCATAAGTCCAAATGACTCCAAACTTATTTCAAATTAAACTAGACTTCAAGAGGTTCAACCGTGTAAAATTTCATGAATTTTAAACAAGTATAACTAAAGCAACGAATTTTCACAAAAACAGGGTTCACAGTTTGCATTCGGAAAAACCACTTGATTTTCATCTATGACGCTCACACATCCATATTAATATCCTAAACATGCTTTTAATCACTACAACCATCAAGTTTATCAACAAATAAACATAAAAACTCAAGGGGATATGGGAAAAACTACTTAGTCTTGCCATTTTTACATTTAATAATTAAACACAAATATTTATCTATTAATCTTCAAGAAAGTGTAGGTTTTTTATCATTACCTTAATATTTTTTGTTTGAAACTTGGAAAGATATTTCTTTTAGCTTAAAAGGGTGGAAGAGGAACTCCTCCTTAGCTTGATGGTGATGGTGGACGAAAATAACTTAGGGAGAAGGGGGAAAAAATTCTTCTCCTACTCCTCAATTCACTCTCCTCTCCTCTTCTCTCTTCTTCCTTTTTATTTTTATTTTTTCTAACTTAAGAACCCAATTAAAAAATGAGGTGTTGAGTGCATATATATAAGCTGGGTAGGGAGGGAAGGCTACGCTGCTGCAATGGAGTGAAGATGAGGAGAACTAGGTGTGAAGAGAGGTGATGTGATAAGATGGGAGTGGTTGGTGGTGTGGAGTGTGAGTTTTATTTTAAAAGTACAAATACCTATTTATGCATGAATGTTGGGAGATGAATTTAATAAAGATTTTGATTAGATCCCAAAACCCCTGAGTATGACATGTTTCAGGATGATCTTGATAGTATATGGTTAGGTTTCAAATTATCAGGATGATCTGCACCATGTATAGTCAACAGACATAGTTCAGGTTAGAATAGGTTTCAATGTTTTATCTGAAGATCAGAAGCATCCTGAAGATCAAACTATACTGAAGACCTAAACCATATTGAAGGATCAGTATATCCTGAAGACTTACAGAAACCTGAAGACTTGAAGAACCTAAAGATCAGAAGAACCTGAAGACTTGAAGAACCTGAAGATCAGAAGAACTGAATATCAGGAGATCCTAAAGACTCTTATGTACTGAATCAACAGAACCTGAACAAGTCACTCCAAGTTAAATAGTGTTTGTTCATTCTGAGTACATGCAAAGAGAATGTTATACGTTCGTGAACACTAAGGAAAGTATCAACTCAGTATTGGTTGATAAAAAGAGCCGTTTTTGTTGTCTTTGTTCAAAGGAAGATGTCGATCAATGAGGAGGCGACAACAGCGTACTTTCCTGACACTGAAAGCGACATTTCTCTGAAGAATGTCAATAGAAATATTTGTCTTGTTCACAGAAATTGGTGATTGGCTACTTTCTGGATATTTCCTAAAACATGCAAGGACTCATTCAAACCCTAATGAAGTTGTTCACCATATACTATCTCTCCAACGGATAGTTTTTCAAAGGAAGACTTCTTGAGAGTTGCCTATAAATACCAGGGGCCTTCAACACTTCAAGGTTACGGGAAATCAAATCAACTCACAGAGCTCATTCGTATTCAAGCATTCTTGTGAAGCACTCGAAACCCTTAGAATTTCCCAAGTGTTTCATATTTGAAGAGAGCTCGTTTACTAAGCCTAGATTTAAGATCTTATCCAAAGCTTAGTTCGAGATATCCTAGCTTTTTACTTGTGTTCTCATTGTAAAGGATATCTCACCTTAGTTGGAAACCAACCAAACTCAAACCCTTTGATTAGAAAGTTTGTATGTGTAGTAGTTGGAAGTGAGAGAGTTGTAAAGAGTTAGTAAGCTGCTGTGTACAGGCTGAAGACTCTAGAGGAGAAGTTAGTAAGCTGATTGTTCAATCTGAACGCTTGCGTGTGTTGAGTTAGTAAGCTGCAGTAGTTCAGCTTGAAAACTCGTAGTATAAAGTTAGTAAGCTGCTGAGTTCAGTCTGAAAGCTTGAGGTAGTAGAAGTAGTGAGTTAAGGAATTTCTCTGAAGATCAGAGAGAGTGGACGTAGGAGCTTGAGCCTCTGAACCACTATAACTTGTTGTGTTATTTTGCTTTCTGCTTTGCATTATTACTTGTTGCATATTTCACTGAAAGCATTTCTGATATTCAGTTGGAATCAATCCACTAAACTTGCATTAACCTGATCACAGCCTTAACCACTGTTTCATTAAGGAAAGATTTTTAGCAAAGTAAAATGAGTATAAACTTAGGGCCTACACTTTCCGCACCCTAAATAAGCTAGTATGGATAGTTGTCAAACTGATAAACTCTCCTCAGTAGTCAGTAAGATTGGTATCTACTCCAAGCTTATTTGGACTCTGAGAAAATTCAGGATCAGTGAGCTAATCTGAAGTTCCTGAACGCCGCTCAGTGTTATTGTCTATGTAGACTTTGACTCAGGGCAATTTGTACTTCTCAGGACTGAAAATCAGAACAACCTGACTCACTGATTTCAGTAAAAGTTTTAAAAGTTGAAAAATCACTACACACGTGTATTCCCCCCCATACTCGTGTGACACTCGTTTACACCGGGACCAACAATTGGTATCAGATCAGTGGTTCTAACTGACCACTTGCTTTGGTAACCATAATCTTGTTTACTTAGAGACTTTGGTGGTCTACTGAATAGATCTTACTGCTGATATCTTACAAGGCCATTTCATCATGCCTTCTAAGAAACTACCTATGTTCTCAGTTGAGAATTATGATCTATGGAGATTGATAATGCAGGCACACTTGTACTCTAAACATGAGAGAATATGGAGAGTTGTGTCTCAAGGACCTTTTGAGTTTAAGGTTGTTAATCCTAGATCTACTGATGCTGAAAAAGATGATCCAAGGGATGAATTCCCTAAATCCGATGATCAACTTACTCCTGAAGAAATGAAGTTGGTTAACTTGGATTATATTGCTAAAGATACTCTATATAGCACTATTGATGATGGTGTTATGGGAATTAATTCTCACTGTGAAACTGTCAAAGACATTTGGGACACACTTGCTATAATGTGTCAAGGCACTGATCATATCAAAGAAAACAAACTATATGTGGCTATTGCCAAATTTGATGGTTTTGAAATGTAAGATGGTGAATCTATTGAAAGACTTGAAGTCAGATTCACTAGCATTATGAATGATCTAAGTGCTCTTGGGAAAAAGTATCCTAAAAGAGAAATTGCTCTGAAAATTCTTAGAGGACTCTCTAAGAAATGGGATATTCATGTTGTTGTGATTGAAAACACCAAAGATATTGCTTCTATGCCATATCAACAAGTTTTCTCTTAGTTGAAAGCATATGAGTTTGTAATTGATAAGAAAACTAAGAAAGCTGACAGCAAAGATGATACTTCATCTAACAAAAATGTGGCTTTCAAAACACAAGGTAAAATCTGTAATTCTAAAGAACCTGAGACTTCATCTAACAAAGTGCAGAATGAAAAAGATGAGATAATTGCCTTAATGGCAAGAAGGTTTGAGAAAATGAATCACAGATTTGGAAAGTACAAGAGGTATTATAAAAATACCAGGTACAGGAACAAGAACAACTCAGAAGCTGAAGAAAGGTCTACTGGGAAAAGGAAAGACTACAAAGATGAAGGATCCTTATCCAAAAAGAAAGACTACAAATCCAAAGAGGAAAATGATCAGGATGATGATACCAACAGATGCTACAACTGCAAGAAGATAGGTCACTTCCAGTATGACTGTCCTGAATTGAGTTCCAAAGAAAGAAAGGATCGGCAAGCCAAAAGAGACAAGAAGTATTCCAGCAAGAAGGCAATGGTTGCTGAAGAAAAACATTATGAGAAAGGATCCAGCTCTTCAGAAGAGATGTTCTCAGACAGTGATAGTGATGAGGTCTGCCTTGTTGCTATTGAGGAGGTGGAGGATAAGGGCACTAAGCTGAATGAAGACAACATAACCCTGATGAGTGGAACTGAAGTTGCACCTTCTGCATGGTACTTGGACATTAGATGCTCAAGACACATGACATGATACAAATATTTGCTCACTGACTATGTTGAACAGAAAGGCCCTCAGATAACTTTTGGAGATAATTCCAAAGGACAGACAGAAGGATATGTAACTCTTGAAATTGACACTGTTCATATCCATGGTGTATCATATGTGTCTGGTTTAAAGCATAACTTGCTTTCTATCAGTCAATTCTGTGATAAAGGATTCAGTGTTGAATTCTCAAAGAACTTGTGCTATGTGAAAGATAATGTTTCACAACAAGTATTACTGACTGGTACTAGAAAAGGAAATGTGTATCTTGCTGATTGGAAACTTACTCCTATGAATACATGCTTAATGGCCAAAAAGGCTACTGAAACCAGTTGGTTATGGCACAAAACAGTGAACCATTTGAACTTCAAAACCCTGAACAAACTTGCAAGATTAGCACTTGTAAGGGGGTTACCTAATGAAGTGTTCAGTAAAGATCATATTTGTGATGCTTGTCAGAAAGGCAAACAGATTAAAGCATCATTTAAAAACAAAGTAGAAGTGTCTACTGATAGAATACTTCAATTGTTACATATGGATCTCTTTGGTCTAGTAACACCTGTGAGTACTAATGACAGAAAATATACATTGATAGTAGTTGATGACTACTCAAGATATACATGGGTCATTTTCTTACTCAGTAAGAAAGAAACTCAGACCAAACTGCCAAAATTACTGAAAAGACTCAGTACTGAAAAGAATCTGAGTGTGGTCAAAATCAGATCAGACAAAGGCACTGAATTTATCAATCATATTATATCTTATTATTGTACAGCAAATGGAATAACTCATGAAACATTAGCTGCAAGGACCCCACAACAAAATGGTGTTGCTGAAAGGAGAAACAGGACTCTGAAAGAAGCTGTAAGAACAATGATTGCTGAAGCTGACATTCCTAAGAGATTTTGGGCTGAGGCAGTCAACACTGCATGCTACTCTCAGAACAGATTCATGCTGACCAAGAATCAAGGAAAAACTCCATATGAACTGTGGAATAAAAAGAAGCCTCTTGTTTCTTTCTTTCGTGTGTTTGGTTGCAAGTGTTTCATACACAATAATGGTAAAGATCAGTTGAAAATTTTTGATAGCAAAGCTGATGAAGGGATATTCTTAGGATATTCTGAAATTAGCAAAGCCTTCAGAGTTTACAACTGTAGGACTCTTATTGTGGAGGAAACACCTCATGTTGTTTTTTGGTGAATCTACTTGTGTTCATAAGAAACAGGAAGTTGATTCAGGAGACTTGACAAAGAGGATCACCAGACTTAGCCTGAAGAAGAAAGTTAAAACATCATCTGAGCCTGAAAAGAATGAGTCAATCACTTACTACGAATGGAGTGAAACTGACTCAGAAGAAGAAGAGACTCAGGATGAAAATACTCAAACTGGTGGTACTCAGGATGATAGTTCTCCACTGAAGGAAAGCCAACACACTAAAGCTGACCAATCTGAACAAATACCAGTTCAGACTCAGGTATGTAATGCCGATGAGGATGTGGTCACAGCTGAGGCAAACTCTGAATCTATCAACCAAGGGGGAACAAATGTCCCTGACAATGTTCAAAATGAAATATCCCCTGAGGAAGATGATCCACTCTTTCCTTTTGTGTTGTTCCCTGAGTTTAATGAATTACCTGAACCTAACATTTCTGATGTTGAGGACAATACTGAAAGGGGAACATCCAGAAGAACATGGTTAGATAGTCATCCTACAAGTCTGATTGTTGGAGAATTATCTGAATGAGTCAAAACAAGAAGGTTCCATGGAGAAAGTGTCTTGTTCTGCTGCTTCCTATCTGAGAAAGAACCTATTGAGGTTGAAGAAGCTCTTCAAGATTCCTTCTAGATTATGGCTATGCAAGAAGAGCTAAATCAGTTTGCTAGGAATGAAGTCTGGGAGTTAGTGGATAGACCTAAGAGGCACAATGTGATTGGAACTAAGTGGGTATTCAAGAATAAAAGAGATGAGAATAATGTCATTGTAAGGAACAAGGCAAGGCCAGTTGCACAAGGTTATTCCCAAGAAGAAGACTTGGATTATGATGAAACCTTTGCACCAGTTGCAAGACTAGAAGCCATTAGATTGTTTCTTGCATATGCTGCTCACATGAAATTTAAGGTATATCAGATGGATGTGAAAAGTGCATTTCCGAACGGTGTGCTTAAAGAAGAGGTTTATGTGGAACAACCTCCTGGCTTCTGCAAGAATGACCAAGTTTACAGGCTCAGGAAAGCCTTGTATGGTTTAGCAAGCACCCAGAGCATGGTATGATATTCTATCTCAATTTCTTACTGATCATGGTTTTACCAAAGGGACTGTGGATAGAACCTTGTTCAGGATAGAAGATGGGAAAGATATCTTACTTGTTCAGATATATGTGGATGACATTATCTTTGGATCCCCAAATCATCAGTTGTGTGAGAAGTTTTCTACACTGATGAAAGGTAAGTTTGAGATGTCAATGATGGGGGAGATGAATTTCTTTCTAGGACTTCAGGTAAAACAATCTAAAGAAGGAATTTTCATCAATCAGGCAAAATATACAAGAGATCTGATTGCCAAGTATGGTATTCAGAATTGCAATGTAGTTAGAATCCCCATGAATACTAACTACAAGATGGATCCTGATCCTGAAGGCAAATCAGTTGATCATACTGTTTATAGAGGGATCATTGGATCATTGCTCTATCTCACAGGAAGTAGACCTGACATTACTTTTGTTGTTGGGATATGTGCAAGATACCAAGCTAATCCTAAGACTAGTCACATGGAAGCTGCCAAGAAGATACTAATGTATCTAAAAGGCACAGTGAATAGAGGATTATGGTATCCAGCTGATGATAACCTTGAATTAACTGGTTATTCAGATGCTGATTATGGTGGTTGCAGAATTGACAGGAAATCCACTTCAGGAACTTGTCAATTTCTAGGAAGCAAACTGATACCATGGTTTTCAAAGAAACAAACCTCAGTAGCAACTAGTACTACTGAAGGTTAATACATGGTTGCAGGAAGTTGTTGTGCACAGATTCTTTGGCTAAGGCAACAATTGAGAGATTATAAGGTTATGGCCAAAGAAGTTCTTATTTTATGTGACAACAACAGTGTTATTGTTATATCACAAAATCCTGTACTACACACCAGATGTAAACATGTGGATATCAGACACCATTTCATTAGAGACCATGTAGAGAAGAAAGACATCAAGATGGAGAAAATTCATACTGATAAACAGAGAGCTGATATTCTTACTAAGCCTTTGGCTGAGTCAAGATTTCAGGAACTATTAGTTGAATTAGGTATGTTGGATCTAGGTGAGTAATTTATCCTGAAGAGAGAAATTCTTCAGATGCATGAAGTTTTTCAGTGAGAAAAACTCAGGACGAAAATCACTCAAGATGGAAACTGAGAATCAGGACGATTTTTGTCAAGGTCAAAATTCAGTAAGGATTAAGTATTCAATTAATCCTGAAGTGCATTTGATGCATGTATTTACTCACAAAACATTTATTTCAGTCAGTAATCATTTGAAATAAATACAAGATACCTGAACTTTTAGCGGGAATGTTTAAAAAATTCCTATTGGATAAAATTTTGGCAGGACATCAAGGGGTTATCTCGATTAATGTATTTCATCATTTTGTCACCCTATTTTGCTGCCACTAAAAATGCTTTACTGCTTATTTGCTATTAATAGCAAATAAATCTTGAGATTATATCAAGCCCCAGATTAAATCTTAGCCGTTTATTCGGATCTAATCTCAACCATTGATCTATCCCTATAGATCATATATATACCCCTTCGTCTCCAAACACTTATCATTTTACACTCTGCATTTCCTTACAAAAAACGATCAAACTTTCCAAACCCTCCATATACTCAAAACCAAAAATCTTCAATGGAGTTTCCAAGCCATGGAATGATAAGGAATCTCGCAGAAATGGAGAAACTTTATTTCGAGCATATAGTGGAAATGGACGACAACAAGTGCACGCCGGTAGAGGAAGAAGCGATGCATATGCTTCGACTTGCACACTTGGGAAGGTTGGTCGGCAACAAACTTGAACTGGAACTGTCGCAGGAGGTGTTGCAGTTTGTTATCAATCTGCGAGAGGACACCAACGGAGTCTTGGTCTCACAAATCAACTTTGGGATGTATGCAAATTCCAAAGCAGAGTTGGTTACTTCGAAAGAAGTACGGTTATCTTTAACCAATATTAATGATGTTTTTGAGTTAAATGATAGAGGAGATGATCCTGCAAGTTACATGATTGGGAGAGAGCAGGAGATTTTAGATAGATATTATGTTTCAAAGGTCGAGTTGAAGGGAGCCTTGAATAAAAAATGTATAAAACCAGTTTATCGAGTCCTCATCAATATTGTGGCAAAGTGCTTGATGAGCACTTCTGGGAGTTTAGAGCAGGTTAGCCGGAATAAGTTGAGGTTAATGGCTGCTATTGAGGATTCACAGACAAGAGATTTCATTTGGTTAAAGTTCTTGGTGAGTTTTATACTTAGTCAAAATCAGAAGATTAAGTATGACAAAGGAACGTTCATCAAAGCTGGAAAAGTGTTGTTTGCCACGAAGATAAGCTATCTTCTGGAAACCTTGCCGAGAAAGAACATGTTTTTCTTAATTGGTACAGCTTTCAATCGAAACAGAATCATGTTTCGAAGACCAAAGTCACAAAAGAGAAGACAAGCAACTTCTCAAAGTACGAGTTCTACTGCTCAGGATGAGCCTGAGGAGCAGGCTGTCCCAGAAGAGCCTGAACAGGAAACAGAGCAGGTTGAGGTGGAAAGCTCGGAGTCAGATCAGGATAGGATTCCTATTGCTGATATCACCCGTACCAGAGGCAAGAAAGTGACTGAGAAGGTCGAAGAGGAGCCAAAGAAAAGAAGAAAATCACTTGAGCTCCTGAAAGTTAAAAGAGAAACTGGTGAAAAGAAGAAGAAGGCTCAGGAGGTGCAAAAGAGGAAGAAAAAGTTGAGAAAGGTGAGTGAAGTTGCTGAAGGAGAAAAATCTCCTCCTGATACTCTTGTAAAAGCCATCTCACAAGTCGCTGAGACTGAAGCTAGAGAAATCCCTGAGACAGTGAGGGAGGAAGATGTTTTTACTGAGGTGCTCAGCACGAGTATTGGAGATGACAGGATTATGAGAGAAATCTTCACAGGTTCCCAACAACCTGCTGAAGTTAGCCAAATACAGATCCCAACCAGTCACCCCTTAGAGCCAAAAATTTCCATACCTTCAGAGGCTCATTCTACCTCTGGGGAAGAATCACCTGTTCCTGAACTCAGGAAAGGTGAAGCTGAAGAAAGGGAGTGGAGACATAAAGCTGAGAGATTTGTACTTGACAAATTTTCAATCCTTGCCAACTATCCTGACCTTCAGGATATGTTTATCAGGCTGAAAACTGCCATGCTGATCATAAATTAATCCTTTGTCATGATGTTGCGGATAGAAAACTTCAGAGGTGAAGATTTTTGGGCTGAAGAAGTGGCAGAGTTGGATGCATTTTCAGGCCTTGGGAAGAGGAGGCTAAGGATTAAGGCTGATGAGTTTGAAGAACTTGTCCTGAAAAAGGTAGCTGAGAGACAGACTGTTGATCAGCCTGAAGGGCATGCTGAGGCTCAGGATAAAGATCGCACTGATCAGGACCCTGCTCAGGGTAGTCAGAAAGTTGCTGAGGCTGGAGCATCTGCTCAGGGGGAAGAAGCTCAGGAAGTTCCTGAACTTCAGGTGATTCCGTTCGGAGAAGCCCCTCAGGAGCCTGCAGCAAAACCTACTGAAGCAATTGAAATTGGGCTTCATACAGAGGCAGAAGAGGAGATTCCAATCCCACAGCCAACCGTTGATCTCACACCCATTCTGGAGACACTAACTATGTTTGAGCCAATGATTGATCAAATGGCAAAGCTCGAACCTCTAGTTAATGAAGTGTCAAAGCTTATTGAGGCACAAGTTTCTCAGGGTGACTTCATCAGGACAATTAGCACATCCATGGTTACACCTGCTCAGGTAACTTCACTATCTACTTCAATTGATAGTAAGTTTACTTCTTTCAGTACAAGGTTGAATGATGTGGCTAAAGAGATGAAGGATGAGATGGAGAGACAGTTTGATCTGAAATCCAAAGCTCTTGAGGATTTTCTGAAATCCAAGGCTGAGGAGATGATCAGGTCAGCTGTAGATGAAATGAGCAACTCCTTGATGGAAAAAATGAAGACAACTTATTGTGGTCTTGCTGAAGACACCAGTACCGGGCTAAATGTGCTGAAACGCATTCAGGATGAACACTTTCATGTGGTTGCAGAGGTCAGGTCGATTGGCAGAGAACAACTTCATATGGACAGAACTCTTTCCGAGCTGATAGCAAACTATAATGCCAAAAGGGGGGAAAGTTACAACAAGCTTGCTGCCTTGCCACAAATTGAAAAATCTACTGAAGAGGCTCTCACTGAGATTCAGAGAGGAAAGCGAAAAGAGCCTGAAATAGTAATTCATCCTGAGGCTGCGATGGAGGTTTTAGAGGAAAGGACGAAGAGGAAGAGGACTCATGAATCCAGTAAGCAGGGAGAAGCTTATAGTATCCTGATTCCTCAGAAGAAGCCTGCTGCATTTGTAAAAAAACCTCTAAAGTCCAAGCAGCGTGTTAAGCCAATCATGAGGAAGCCTACTTAGAGGTAATTGGTTACTGAGTTTGATGAAGATGTTGAGGAGGTTGCTCAGGAACTGGCCGGGAAAGAGGAAGAATCTAATGTTGATGACCTTTTTAAGGAAGGATTTGGTGAGTATGACGTGTCCACCAAAAGGCTGAACTAGGACTGGCACAACACAGTTAAAGCCTTGGAGGCTGAAAAGAAGAGGAAGGTCGCAGTCTCAGTATCAGGGTCAGAAATGACCAGGAAGGAAAGGGAGGAGGCGAAGAGAAAACTTGGAGGTTTTCAGAGGATGATTCTAAGGAGGAGAGGAACGAAGCCAAGGAAGAGGCAGTGGCCCCACATTGATAAGTGGAAGCCAATAGAGATGAATGATCGATGGGAAACGGCCAATAGAGAGTTCGTGTTCAACAATGATGAGTTGCTGAACTGGTCCGAGCCCAATGCTGACAGAGATGAAGCATTCATCGCCTATCTGCTTCAGAACTACACTGATGTTTGCCAGAAATGGTTTAACATATTTGACACCTTGGGTTTTCAGCTAAAAGCTCCTGGAATGATCAAGTACCCTCCGCCAAGATACAAGAATGGATTTGTTAATTACGATTTCATCCATGCTGACTTTGTGGAATAGGCAGAGTATACGGGCCTGACTGGTAATGATGCTGAGACTCTTAGAAAGAGAGAAGAATTAAAGATCAAGTACTATGACGAGTTCAACCTGAAGCCGCCAGCTGATGAGATCGAATCTGAAGAGGAATGATGTATCTTGTTTTTCCCTGTTTGTCTATTTTGTTATCAGTAGAATCCTGAACACCATTGTAATCTGTACTTATGGTTTCTGAACTTCAATGAAAAATCTACTGATTTTCTGATGATCAAAAGATAATATCTCATTATCTTACTGATTACTTGATGGTTGCCGTACTTGTTTTACTTGCTTTATAAATTGAAACCTGAATAGATGTTAGGTTTATTTCTGTTTGCAAATAGTGTTACCCACCTGGTAACTTTAAACAGTAAAGTTATAAACTTCTTGATTGCTTAAGACTTGTAGGGACTTCCGAGCCTTGGAACCGAGCCGCACTCTACATAGCACAATCCGTACCATACTTAGCCTTATTCATTTATTAAAAAATAATTAGTGAGTTCGATGGGACATCAGTCGTGTATTAGTGAGTTCAATGGGGCACCAATCATTCAATTCATCAAAGTATGCAAATTTCACAAACTTAGCTTTCATGGTAGAACTCATTTACTAGATAAAATGACTCATTTACATGCATAAAATAAATAAAATACTTAGACATTGGATTTATTTCTAAAATTTGACATGCATGTACTTACACACTTATAGAACAACAGTACATTTATTCTTTTGCCAAAAATATTAGATTCGATAAGAAATTTGTAAGGTCAAAATGGAACAGTTTCAGTTTTTCAGAAACAGCCCAGCGACTTCTAAAATATAAGAAAAATATCAAAACATCAAATAAATATCTAAAAACTTGCAGATCAATACTTTATCAAGTGTAGAATATGATTCCAATATCCATTTTTCAAAATTACTAACTTAAATATAAGTTCTACTGAATATAACAAAACTGTACAGAAATTTTATAAAATCAAAATAAAATATTTAAACATTATATAATTTCTTGGAAAATCAATACTTCAATATATGTAGGAGAATAATATAATTTGTCCCAATAGAAAACATCTCCCTAATTAGGTTTTATCACATGATCAGTTTCACAAATGGTAGAATGCCACATAATTTTGTAAAAATCATAACTTTCATTTGGCTACTCTATTTTGCACAATTTTTCAGTATGTTATATCCAACTTAACATAGAACAAAAATTCTTAAGGTTTCATAAGTCCTAGACGAACCAAAATTGAGATATAGACCAACAGTTTCATCCGAGTTTCTGCCACACATTTTTCAAAGATTTATTTATCTCAGGTCATAAGTCCAAATGACTCCAAACTTATTTCAAATTAAACTAGACTTCAAGAGGTTCAACTGTGTAAAATTTCATGAATTTTAAACAAGTATAACTAAAGCAACGAATTTTCACAAAAACAGGGTTCACAGTTTGCATTCGGAAAAACCACTTGATTTTCATCTATGATGCTCACACATCCATATTAATATCCTAAACATGCTTTTAATCACTACAACCATCAAGTTTATCAACAAATAAACATAAAAACTTAAGGGGATATGGGAAAAACTACTTAGTCTTGCCATTTCTACATTTAATAATTAAACACAAACATTTATCTATTAATCTTCAAGAAAGTGTAGGTTTTTTATCATTACCTTAATGTTTCTTGTTTGAAACTTGGAAAGATCTTTCTTTTAGCTTAAAAGGGTGGAAGAGAAACTCCTCCTTAGCTTGATGGTGATGGTGGACGAAAATCACTAAGGGAGAAGGGGAAAAAGTTCTTCTCCTACTCCTCAATTCACTCTCCTCTCCTCTTATCTCTTCTTCCTTTTTATTTTTATTTTTTCTAACTTAAGAACCCAATTAAAAAATGAGGTGTTGAGTGCATATATATAAGCTGAGTAGGGAGGGAAGGCTACGCTGCTGCAATGGAGTGAAGATGAGGAGAACTAGGTGTGAAGAGAGGTGATGTGATAAGATGGGAGTGGTTGGTGGTGTGGAGTGTTAAAAGTACAAATACCTATTTATGCATGAATGTTAGGAGATGAATTTAATAAAGATTTTGATTAGATGTCAAAATCCCTGAGTATGACATGTTTCAGGATGATCTTGATAGTATATGATTAGGTTTCAAATTATCAGGACGATCTGCACCATGTATAGTCAGCGGACATAGTTCAGGTTTGAATAGGTTTCAATGTTTTATCTGAAGATTGGAAGCATCCTGAAGATCAAACTATAATGAAGACCTAAATCATACTGAAGGATCAGTATATCCTGAAGACTTACAGAAACCTGAAGACTTGAAGAACCTGAAGATCAGGAGATCCTAAAGACTCTTATGTACTGAATCAACAGAACCTGAACAAGTCACTCCAAGTTAAATAGTGTTTGTTCATTCTGAGTACATGCAAAGAGAATGTTATACGTTCGTGAACACTAAGGAAAGTATCAACTCAGTATTGGTTGATAAAAAGAGCCATTTTTGTTGTCTCTATTCAAAGGAAGATGTCGACCCATGAGGAGGCGACAACAGCGTACTTTCCTGACACTGAAAGCGACATTTCTCTGAAGAATGTCAGCAGAAATATTTGTCTTGTTCACAGAAATTGGTGATTGGCTACTTTCTGGATATTTCCTAAAACATGCAAGGACTCATTCAAACCTTAATGAAGCTGTTCACTATATACTCAAAGAAGAAATCTGAGATGCTATCTCTCCAACGGATAGTTTTTCAAAGGAAAACTTCTTGAGAGTTGCCTATAAATACCTGAGGCCTTGAACACTTTAAGGTTACGGGAAATCAAAGCAACTCACAGAGCTCATTCGTATTCAAGCATTCTTGTGAAGCACTCGAAACCCTTAGAATTTCCCAAGTGTTTCATATTTGAAGAGAGCTCGTTTACTAAGCCTAGATTTAAGATCTTATCCAAAGCTTAGTTCGAGATATCCTAGTTTTTTACTTGTGTTCTCATTGTAAAGGATATCTCACCTTAGTTGACCCAAACCCTTTGATTAGGAAGTTTGTGTGTGTAGTAGTTAGAAGTGAGAGAGTTGTAAAGAGTTAGTAAGCTGTTGTGTACAGTCTGAAGACTCTGGAGGAGAAGTTAGTAAGCTGATTGTTCACCAACGCTTTGCGTGTGTTGAGTTAGTAAAAATCAGATAGTTCAAATGAAAAACTCGTGAGTATAAAGTTAGTAAAATTTCTTGAGTTCACCAAAGCTTGAGGTAGTAGAAGTAGTGAGTTAAGGAATTTCTCTGAAGATCAGAGAGAGTGGACGTAGGAGCTTGAGCCTCTGAACCACTATAACTTGCTGTGTTATTTTGCTTTCTGCTTTGCATTATTACTTGTTGCATATTTCACTGAAAGCATTTCTGATATTCAGTTGGAATCAATCCACTGAACTTGCATTAACCTGATCACAGCCTTAACCACTGTTCATTAAGGAATGATTTTCAGCAAAGTAAAACGAGTAACTTAGGGCCTACACTTTCCGCACCCTAAATAAGCTAGTATAGATAGTTGTCAAACTAATAAACTTTCCTGAGTAGTCAGTAAGATTAGTATCTACTCCAAGCTTAGTTGGACTCTGAGAAAATTCAGGATCAGTGAGCTAATCTGAAGTCCCCTTACGCCGCAGCTCGATCTTTATTGTCTCTGTAGACTTTGACTCAGGGCAATTTGTGCTTCTCAGGACTGAAAATCAGGACAACCCGACTCACTGATTTCAGTAAAAGTTTTAAAAGTTGAAAAATCACTACACACGTGTATTCCCCCCCCCCACATACACGTGTGACACTCGTTTACACCGGGACCAACAATGAATCATTATAATTTTGGATAATTTTGGGGTACCAATTGGTACTCCAATTTAATTAATTTAGACGCGATATGATTCTCGTAGTCGAATTTCAGTATTTTTTTTTTGATGGGTTTTCGCTTCGAAAAATTAAATTAAGAACGCAATAAAATCAAACATATTTTAGGGTTTCAAATGATAATTTCTTTTATCATTACAACTTGACTTTAATTATTTATTTATTAATCGAACATTCAATTGATCATTTATGATAGTGCATGTTTCTATACAAACAAGTTCCATGTTTGAAAAATACATTTGACTTACACAGTGCACCTAGTGCATATATATAAGATCTTGTCATACGAAAGACATAGATTACACTTATAAGTAAACCCCCTATAAGTTATAGTGTAGGTCTTCCGTACATCAGGTGCACCATGCAACTCAAGTGCATTTTTAAACATGCAATTTATACAAGATCATGTGCAATTTTAAAATGAATTGTATGTTTAAAAAAATACACTTAAATTACACAGTGCACCTAGCGCATATAAAACTTTGTCCAAGTTGTCTCATAATGCATAAGAGACTTTGCCTAATTTGTGTTATATATATATATATATATATAATGAGCTTGACTGATGAAATATAGACAAACGGTTGCAACTTATAGGTTGTGACCTTGTGAAAGAAATATTTCATCTCATCTAAAAATACGAACTTGTAGAAATGTGTTAAATCAATTCACTTATATAATTCCCTTAGTACTCTCCCTCACTTGTGGGAAGACTTTGTCCAAGTTGTCTTATAATGCATATAAGACTTTGTCTAAGTTGTGTACTTGTGTTATATATGACGAAATTGACTGTGAAAATTTAAACAAACAGGTAGAGTTAACTAAGACCGTTAGTTTGACTAATCGCTTGATGTGTGAAGGCCTATGAATCACACAACAAGTCATTTTTATTTACGAATTAAAGTTGATTAGATTAAATATGATGATATATTGGATATATTATAATCATATAATATATTAGATATATTATATTATTATATATTCTCTCGGTCCAGATTTAGATTGCTCAAATGAAAAGGGAAAATTTATATTTATTAGTATTAAATATTGTAAAATTGCTTTTATTGAGGATATCGAGATCATTTTTACTTTATGGAATATAGATGTTTTTATGTAAGGTATTTTTTTGAGTGTATAATATAATGACAAGTAATATAAATAAGAGGTGTTTATAAGGGGTTATTATGAGTGAGTAAAGTTACTTTTCTGCTATTTTAGGAAATGGGAAAATAAAATAAAGACGTCCACTTATGAAAAACGAGCAATCTAAAATAAGAAGGAGGGAGTACTAAAAATATATATTTGATAGATTTTATGTGATACTATATAAAGATCTCTAGGGCTTAGAGATTATGAGTCACAAAATAATTTTACGCTCATAATATTTTTCTGGTTCTCTCTCTATAAAATTCTCCTAGCGAATTTTTTAGGGAATCTCAAACTGGATTGCAAGTTCGTAGATAAGGACTACATGGATACCATGGTTGAGGATCTGTGTGTACGAAGCAATGTAAGAATTATTTATTGTTTTAATAATCCTCGTATTTTATGTTATACAATTACAAACGTAATCAGATTCATTGTTGGTAAAAAAAAAAAAAAAACGTTGCCATGAGCATGGTGTTCGTGTTTCCAAAACCCAATCCAGGGCGTGGGCGTGCAAGTCGTGACCTTGTAAAAGAATTTCATTTCATCCAAAAATCTGAATATGTAGAGAGGTGTGATATCAATTCACTTACTCCCTCCGTCCCATAATAACTTGCACACTTTCCTTATTCGAACGTCCCAAAATAACTTGCACACCCTAAAAATTGAAAGTCTATCATAAACTTCACCCTCACAATATCCACAATATTTACACAAAATGTCATTACTTTTGGACTCATACATACACACATTTCAGTTCATTTATTTACTTTATACATAAAGGTTTACAGAATTACCCCTCAAAATCCTACTCATTACTCAACTTTATTATTTTGTGTGTCGGTTAAATGGTGCAAAGTTAAGTTGGGGCTGATGTAGTATATAGTTCCCTTAATACTCTTCCTCACTTGTGGGCTGAGTTGTCCTCTAAATTTGTAAACTTCATCATCGGAAGGACTGATGAGGCTCAATAAATGTATATAATTTAATATAGTCAGAGTTGTTGTCAAACGGGTTTAAACTTAAAATGTGAACATGAGCCCGAAGGCTTTGATATTATGAAAAAAAATTCATCTCACCTAAAAGTTCAAACTTATAAAATATTTTTCACTTATATAGTTCCCTTAATACATTGATCACAGCACCAACTTACTCTATTAAATTAGGCGCCCCAACCAAAAAAATTATCCGGTAAGTTCTCATCTCTGAATCGAATTTCGATGCTTATATCTATCCATCATATTCTTTTTTTCTTTTATTCCATGTGGTCCTAATATCTCAATGAAGATCAAGAACCTTACAAAATATTCTTAGTTGAATTAAAGCATGCTTCAAATTACTTTTAAGAAACTGAGTCGATTCACAGCGAGTTGAACTTTAAATTAATTTAACATCAAATCGTACTCGGAGTAAAAAAAAGATTAAATTTCAATCAAACAGAAGTTACTTAACGGTTCTACTGTACATTGAATCCGAGTCTTGACAAAGGGAGCACCCACAAAATCTAGAATGTGTTTTGGTACTTGTGTTTTAATAATTGCCATTACATGTTGCCATTTGCCACTGATTAAACACGTCTTGTCTATTCTCAATCGGGCCATGGGCCCGGGCATGGAGCCCACCTAAAAATAAGTTTAGAAGTTCAAAGTAAATGTTAAATATGGGCCGGCCCATGTTCTTGCTGGGTTTTGGTTGTAATAGTGGGCCTGTAATTTCATATCCACCTTTGTTTTATGGGTCCGGTTATTTTGGGCTTATCACGTCCCATTGTTGGATTTAAAGATGTGAAAACCCAGTGTTGGACTTGAAAATGATTTACCTTTGTGGGATTATATAATAATTTTTTGAGGCATACTTGCATGAGATGATCTCACGATGAGACGAAATATATAATTTGAGCTAAACATTTTTTTAACATTTTAGAGGAGGTAAGTATTGATTTGTATTAATTTGTATCCAAACTCATATATGAAACCGTTTCATATGAATTTTTATCTATTATTTTAGTATAATTTGTTCAATTTTTTTTTTTTTTAATCTATGATTCGAAAATTATCAAATACTTTCAAGAAAGAAAAGAATTAGTTTGACCTGGGAAAAATGCAAAATCACGAACCAATTTATGGATGCAAATTTGCGAAAATCACAATAAGAAGTAAAGAGTAAGTCTTTTGTATATCGTGCAACTCAAGACTTGTATATATTAAAAATGCATTTAAGTTGCATAGTGCACATATTACATATAAAATTTTGTCATAAAATAATTTTGCATTCACTAACTAAAGTTGCATATTTTAGTATAAAAAAAATTTCATATTTCAGTGAAACAGTTTACATGTTAAAAATGCACTTAATTTGCATGATGTACTTGGTTCATACAAAATTTTATCATAAAAAAAGCATGAAAAAGATAAATATGGATCCACTTCTCTTTATTGGGTCAAATCGAATCCAATTGCACAGATCGATCTTAAATTCGTACAACTTGTGCACCCAAACATTTATCATAAATGAATATTTCAAAAAATAAAATTAATAATACTTTTTCGCTTTCAAAATTAATATTTCCACCGTCACAATCAAAGCTTTACACTTTCGGGCGTCCCATCCAAAGTTTTACATTTTCTTTTTTTGACAAGATGTGGCCATACTTTAAATAATTGTATATCTACTTTTACTCAAAATTACATTAATTCTCACTCAATTAATATTAAACTACGCATCCTTAAAACATGTGTCATTTTCTAAAGACAAAGTCTTGGGTACAAATTTGTATGTATACGAATATTTAATTTTGACCAAATTGTATACAATTCGCGAAAAAATGTAGCTGTCATGTCACGGGCAGGGTTCGAACTCGGTATCCCGAGAGCAAGATAGAGAAAGCCTGACCACTAGGCTACACAACCTTATGTTTCAATATTGAGTTTTTCGGTATATGTATCTGTATTTTTCTATTTTAATTAAAAATTTATATTTAACAAAGAAATTTTTAAATTAATTAAAAATGTATATTTAATATAGAAAAAAAAGGTCAACCACTTTACCTACATTGGTCGAACCTTACCACTACACTACAAATCATTAAATAATTTAAAATTGAGACATTTTAAATAATAAATTGTGTTTAACAATTTTAATTAAGTATATATATTTTAATTATTTGTAGATTATATTTACAATTGATTGGTGAATGAAAAATTGAGTTAACTCTAGTTGATTCAAGTATATAAGGAAAAAAAATTTATTATTGCTTCTGCTTACAAATTGTATCGTATAATACATTTAAAATTATATATTTTATTGTAATATTGATATATTTTGCATCTAATACTGTTTCGTTTTGATTAGATACTCTTCATAAAATACCTTAATTTTCTTTATGTTTAGAATGTTCGTTACGTTTTTTTTTTGTAATACTAATATATTTTTGCATGTAATACTGTTATCATTTGTTTGTAATACTGGTATGTTTTTACTTGTAATACTACTTCAATTTTCTATTTGAAATTAAAATAGAAGGCTGTTGATTATGAAATTTAATACTGCTTCAACTATGCATTTAATATATTTTAATTTTTTTATTTTTTTCTTATTTTGGATGTAGTACTTTATATTTTAAATTCATAATCAACCATCATTAATGTCTTCTTTTGATTTCAAATAAGAAATTGAAGCAGTATTACAAGCAAAAATATAATAGTATTACAAACTAATAATAACATTATTACATACAAAAACATAACAATATTACAAAAAAAAAACATAACGATATTATAGTCTAAACATAAGAAAAAAATAAGATAAGTTATAAAGGTTACCTATTAAAATAAAACAGTATTAAATGAAAAACATATCAATATTATAATAAAAAATAATAATTTTAAATGAATTGTACATACAAATTTGCAAACTTAAGCAATAATAAAAAATATTTCCTTATATATTTGAATCAACTAAATAACTAATTAATTTTACTTTTCATTTACCAATCAATTGTGAATATAGCTACAATTAATTAAAATATTGTCAAAAGTTACAATTTTTTTTACTAAATTATCAAAAGTATTACTAATATTCATTTAACATAAAACATTATATCGAATCGATGCCCAAATTATTAAGTTAGACCTTTGTATTTCAGTGGTAAAGCTTCCTGTTGGTGCACTGGAGACCAAGGTTCGAGTCCTGGTAGCGCGATTAAATCAAATAAGGAACTTGGTTTTTCGCGAATTTTTTTATTAAATCAAATAAGGAACTTGGTCAAAATAAGAAATTCGGTCAAAATTAAAGATTTTTATGTATACAAATTTGCACAAAAGATCTACTCTTTTCTAAATATAAAAACTTTTGTTGGCACAGAGCGAATACTACCCAGTGTTTTCAAAAACAGTTTAAATCGACCGGTTCCTTGTCAATCGAGAACCGGCCATAAAATCGGTATTATTACCCCAAAAATTCATTTTTACGGTTGAACCTGAAAAAACCAATTTTAACCGAAAAAACTAGTCAAAACTAATTTTTTGTTATTTTTTTAACTTTTTAATTAATTTAAAGCTTAATCATTATTTCTATCATCTTTATTTTAAATTTCAGTATTTTAAATTGTTTTGTTGTCAATTATTTTATTGTGTTTATTTCAATATGAAATTTATAAATTATAAGTTTAAATTTTATAAGTGCATATTTATTTTATTTTTTAATATAATATAAGGAGTAATTTAAAAAATTAATAGGGATCATTTTAATAGTTGGACCGCCGATCCCTTCTTGTTATAATCCTCCCTACACTCCTTTCTCCAACTCCAACTCGAGCTTGTCTTATGAAAAACAATTTTAGCGTACAACTAATATGTAACTATCACTTTATGATAAAACATTTAATACTTTTTAATGAAACAACAAATACATCAAACTAATACCTCTTACTGAAACAATTAATACTATTTAAAAATATGCAAATTAATTGCACGGTAAACAACAAAAATGCAAACCAATTGCACGGTAAAACTTGTTTACGTTAGACTTTTCCCACTACAAGAACAAGACAATCAGCAATAACAATACATCCTCACAAATAAATTTCCGTATGTGCAATATTCAATCATAAGATATCTTCTCAGAAAAGATCAGCAAGAAAGGAAGCAAGAAAATGCAAACAGGGCAAATGATAAATGAACACAAGGTGCACTCTAATAAAAGCCAAGATTCCAAATTTATTGCATTATATATATTAATCCCAGATTCATGATTTTTTCAAATTTTCCCACATTGCTGGACCTTCAGGGTGTTTATCGACGAAATATTTCACAAATCGTTTATCAGAACAAGCAAGAAGCGTTCCCACCGATATCATAGGCTTAGCAGCCCCTTTTACCCTAAGCCAAGCATACATACAGAATCTAACACTAATTCTTTCCATATCATAGCAAAGATAAGATGGAAAACGGACTATAGAATTCACCGGGTATCCCAAATAATCCCTCAAACAGCGCATCTTTTTCTCAAGGATATCCTTCGTTTGGTTTAGAGCAGTCGGGGCCAGTTTAACCATACTCGATACTGTATTGAAATCCAAACCAGCATTTACAATGCAATCGAATCTCTCTTGTAATTGATCCCCTCTCCCTCTGAATCGTTTGAGAGCTTTCACCATTTCCTCCGTATTTTCCAGATAACCAATTCTCATTAAGAAATCTGATTTTTCCACAATATTGTTTGGATTCCTTGCTGCCACAAATTCAGCACTGCACTTCTTCTGATTAAAAGCTAAGTTGAAAAACGCTGATGGATCGTTTTCTATAGCCTCACATAAACTAAGCTTATCACCATTGAAGTTTCTTAACACAGTCTTCACTCCTTTTATAGAGTGTGAACTCAGAATTTTCACGTTTCTTGATAGAATCTGCGCGATACTATCTCTTTCCATCCCTATCTCAAAGAGGAAATTCAATGCTTTCCAATAACTCTTTGCACACTTGGGTGATAAAATCTCGGGGTTTGTCAAAACCAGATCAAAAACCTCATTCATAGTAAGGCCTAATTTAAATAATGAACCAATAAGAACATATAATTCTTTCCCAGATGCTGAAAAAAGCAATACACTGTCTTTCCTAAATAACGACCCTATTTGTGCATCACTATAGCCAACTTCTACAAGAAAACACAATGTATCGAGCACTTTACTCCAATTGTACGTATTTTTACTAGATAAATACCCTCGAATACAGTTGCTATCGAACCCCAGTTCCGTAAATTTGTCAAAAGCCCGTAAAAACGCATAGTTGGTTTCACCAACCAAAAGCAGAGGATTGCAAATTACAAGCTTTATAACAGTTGATCTACTCAATCCTAACCGTTCATACGCCCTCAATTTCATATCCAACACATTAGCTTCATACTTAAATATTTCCTCAACTTCTTTATAAATTCTTCCTATCTCACTTCTAGGCACACCATAATCACACAGTGTATGATAATTATCAAGCAAGAGATGATCGTCGCTCAGAAATATCAAACCTCGTGGTAAAAGAGGAGCGTATTCTCGAGGTTTTAAGCCTAAACTCTCGAAAAAAGGCTCAAACTCATTGATGGGATTGTACATGAAAAACCTAGACAATGCTCTTGATACATCTTTCTCCGTTTCTACCTTAGTAATCAGGCCCTCGAGGAATCGAGGCGAGTTCTTGCCTATGTGTTCTGCATCAAGAAAGCTTAATCCCCTAGTACAATGCAAGTAATCAAATAGTGCAGATTCTGCATCAGCTTTCACAACTCGGGGGATGTTATCAGTAATCGAAGAATAAACGGCCGATTTAACAATAAAAGGCTTTGAATTGGATAAGGTTGGTTCAAAACTTTGGAAAAACTGCATTCTTGAAAATGTCGGGAATGGAGGGCCGTGAAAAGGGGTTGATTTATTATCGCTAAAACCAGGGTACAAGAAGAGATAATCGAGCCGGGAAATCATTTTTGGAGATTCAAGTTTTCTTAATTTCGAATCTACATATGGAATTCAAAACCCAAAAAGCGATAATTCAAGAAAATCAGATAAATTCGAACAACGAACAAATCTTGTTCGGGATAAAGGCAAGAAATTCAGATAAACAAGAATGTGAAAACATGAAACTTTACTCGGATGAATTAATATATACATGTACTTACTATCGTCGGGCAAAATTGATAAAATTCACCTGGCTTCTCAAAGACTGGATTTGGGGATTAGGGTTTTGCAGTAAAAAGGCTGCGGTCCTTGAGATTTTAGTAGCTTAAAATTTTGGGAAAATAATATTGGCCCAATTTCTTAACTATATACCTTTCAGCTCAAGCCCAATTATATAAATTCCTCTTGTAAGTTGTAAATCATACTTCATAGGCAAACTTTCATATAAAATATTTCACGAATTTAAAATCCGTGAAATGTGATACGCAGATATGAAGAGGAATCATATAAATAAAGAGAAAAAAATTTGCGGATAGTATGCGTGTTATTCCAAGTCAAACATATGTTTCTATAAAATTCGTACAAAGACAAAATAACAAAACTTGCTCCAAGGTCTGTGTTACGTTTTTTATATTTTCTGGATGATCGTAATATGTTTTTGAGGTTTTATGGAATAATATTGCAGGAAATGTAAATGTAAATTGCTTGAAGAACAAGATATGAAGATTTGAAGATATGAAGATTTAGGGAGAGAGAGAATTAGATAGGGGGAGGTAGTTAGAAGAGAGAGAATGATGTCAATTTTCTGATATTCTCATTCATCGGCCAGTGCCGTATTTGTAACTAACATTGGGGTCCACACAACAGTGGATATTCTTTTGGTAATTAAAAACAGAATCTAAAATATATAAAGGATATTCTAGATTATTCTAAATGTTTGGGCCCATTTTCTTGAAGCCCAAACCTTCATTCATTCAGATAAGCCATTCAGATGATTTGGCTCAGGTAGAATCTGAGCCTCAGTATTCTTGCTCAGATAAATTGGCTCAGGTGGATCCTGAGCCTCAGTTTGCTCCTTCAGAAAAATTGGCTCAGGTGGATCCTGAGGCTCAGTTTGCTCGTTCAGATAAATTGGCTCAGGTGGATCCTGAGCCTCAGTTTCTTCGTTCAGCTTCTTTGGCTCAGGTGGATCCTGAGCCTCAGATTCTTCACTCAGGTTTCCTACTGACGAAAGAAACCCTGATTTTAATATTCTTTTCGTACCCATCTTTTTACTTTTCAAATCTCTCTCTGGTCTCGCAACAATACTCCCTCCAACGAAAGATCCTTGTCCCCAAGGATGGAATGTAGGAAAATTTCGCAGAATAAAGGCGGTATCTTCCCATGAATCGATTTTTCCAATCTTGGTAACCCAATAGACCACGAACCTCGATCTTTCTCCTTTCCACTTTCCGGTGTCGGGTCGCTCTGTGACATAGTAAGGTTGGATCGCGAAAAAAGGCCGTTCTTATCAACATCCGAAGACTCGTGAAGGTACATACTTAACCCCTGTTGTGTTTCTTGAGTAACGAAACATGAAAAGACGGGTGAATCTTTGACCCAATTGGTAGATCTAATTTGTAAGCCACACTCCCTACCCTCTGCGGGGATTGTATATGGGCGAAGTATTTTGATGACAACTTCAAATTCTTTTCTTATTGAATGGAATTCTGCCGAAAGGGTTGAAGTTTGAGAAAAAACTTGGTCACCTACCTCAAAACCCTCTCTTGTCTATGCTTGTCCTTTGTACCTTCATGCGATTACGTGCTTTGACTAGATTAGCCTTGACTTGTCAGATGATGTCTTTGTCGTGAGCAAGCAGATTTGTAACCTCCTCATTTGTTGAATCCAAATATGGCCCATAAGTGAATCCTCAGAGGAGTATATCCGTAGAGAGCCTCAAAGGGGTGTCATCCTCGAGCTTGAATGATAATTTGTGTTGTACCAAAGATTCGCCATGGGTAGCCACTTCAACCACCGCTTAGGGTTGTCACTTACTAAACACCTCAATCTTCGTTCCAAACATTGATTCACCCTTTTCACCGGCCATCGATTGGGGGTGATAAGATGAGCTTAGGTGCAATTGAGTTCCCACCAACTTAAATAGTTCCTTCCAAAAACAAATTAGTAAATATTTTGTCCCTATCACTCACTATACTAGCCGGGTAGCCCATGCACTTATAGATAACATCCAAAAACACCTTAGCTAAAGATGTAGCGAAGATATGGATGTGATAGGACTATGAAATGTGAGTATTTAGTGAATCATCCCACTATTACCCATATCACATTCTTTCCTCAAGAATTAGGAAGCCCCTCTATGAAATCCATAGAGATATGTGACCATGCTTGGTCTGGTTGTTGGGATTATACTGAAAAGTATGCTTTTACTTTGTATAATCGAAACCAATTCTCGACTTATTTATGAAATAAATTGTTTATCATCGATGCTTTAAATATGATTGAATGTTATATATATTTCTTTGATAATCTGCTCAATAATTAAATGCGTGTTACATCAGTAGTTAATTTAGTGATACCCGATCACGTAAGATTAAATTAATGGTCTCTTGTAACTATAAGTCGCCATTCACGACCTAGATGGAAATGAACAACCATCGCGAAAGGTTGAGGTGTAAGGCTCGATTGGTTTTGTCTTGACCAAGAGATTACACTAGTGCATGACCGATCTTGTTGAATATGACCTACAGGAGGATAAATTCTTGAAATCGAACAAGGAAGAATTAGACCTCGATGTTCGTTGTTTCTTAACCTTCGTCCCTTAAATAGGATCACGTGGGATTGGTAACTATTGCTTTGACTTATCATGGGTAGCGAATCAGAGAGAGATTCAATACTTTTTATCTTGGGCAATATTATTGGTCACACGTGATTGCTAAGATTTAATACGAAGAATCGTGTGCAAGTACGCTTGCTTGATTTGCCCCCTTGGGAGGTTCATAAGTTTTTATCATACCAAATCTTGCAAGTGGAATTAGTTTCCTATATGGATAATAATGTTGAACCGCTCTCGACCAAGGACAAAAGATATTAATTAACGGAAAGCTATTTCGGTGGCTTGAATTAATTAATGGGCTAGATAATCTTAAACACGAGAAATAATGACCGGAGCCATATTAATCGTAATATGGGTTAAGATGGATAGTCTGATATTAATTATGTAGTGGGATTAATTAATATTTATGGGCTTGAATTATATTGTGGCTCAATATTAAATATTCAAGATCCATTAGAAGGTCCAATCTTAATTCTCCTAAAGGCCCCCCGAAAGTAGCCCAACATATAGTCCAATAACCTAAAAAAGGTGATTAAAATAAAATAAATATTGTTGCTTTATATTTCCTCTTATTTTCGAAAATTATGGATAAAAAGAGGAGAAAGATTTTCTTTGAATTTTGTTATGGAATGAAGATATGTATTCTTGGAATACAAGATTGTCTCATTAAATTCAAGAAATCTCCCACTTGGTTATACATAATGAAATTTCAAATTTTGGAAATATAATGGGCAAGAAAGATTTTCTTGATTTTCTTGAAAATATATTATGGAAGATATGTATTTCTTGAAATACAAGAATATCTCATAAATTCAAGAAGATCCAAATCTTGGATTCTTGAACACTAATATTTTCGAAAATTCCATAAAATAGAGGAGGTGGATTTTTGTGGAATATTTTAATTATGGGAAAGAGAATATATGGGATATATTCAAGATTTCTTGGTGACCAAGAAAAGTCTTATCCCACATTGAAAAACAACACAAATTTCGTCCACCCTCCTCCTATATATATAGGGGATGATTAGTTCATTCCCAAGTACAATTCCATGTCTTTTTGGAAATATTAGCAAATCCACATGTAAGTGGTGCAACAAAGTTTATTTTTTCCTTTTTTGTTAATTGTTCGCGAGTATCCTTCCACGGATTGTCGAAAGCAAGGGCTAAAGAAATACTTGGGAAGTCCTTTTGGTTAGTCCGTCCGACCAAAGCCACCGCCATCCCGAGAGGTACGCTCACGTAAACCCGTAGATTCCGCGATCGTGGGTTTTTTCGTGGTTTTTTATATGCATGATTTGTTGTTGCAATTATTATTTGAATTAATATAGGATTAATTCATGCTAGTAATAATTAATGAATTAAATTTGTATTTAAATATTCACCCCGAATAGATACGTGCAAATCATTCCCTATTAATCGTATCGAGCCACTTTGTTTTCGACTCTGAATTTTTTAAATTGTAATTTAATTCGTGGACATTAAATTTGAAATTGAATAGTAGAACTGTTAGATCTGTTTTTGTAGGTATCCAATTGTCATGGATTTTAATGTTTTATTTTGCATGCATATAAACCGTGGTTTTTAATTCGATTCGCTCGGATTTGTTTTTTGCCTCGTGAGAAAATCCACGGTAGACTAGGATTTGTTTGATTTGATCAATGTAATAGACTAGTCTAGATCTAGGTTTATTTATTTTTGTAAATAAATTATAACCGGATCGAACGAAGAGATGAAGAATTAAAGGATTTAAATCCGTAACCAGCGTAGGGCGCGCGGCGCCATTGGCACGCACGGGCGCAGGGCGCAGGCCGGGCGGCGAGCGCGAGGATGAGGGGCATACAAGACAGCGGGTGCGCGCCCAAGCCGAAAGGACGGGTGGGCGCATCGCTGGCTACAAGACGGGCGCTGCTGACGCGAAAGGCCGCCGGGATGCGGGCGAGGCGGAGGAGGGTGAAGCAGCGCAAGACGGACGCGATGCGGATGCCGCCGCCGAGAATCGCCGACCCCGCCGATATTTCGCCGAGGCGCAGCGTGCCGAGGCATCGGGCGGGTACCTGACGGGCGGTGCCGAGGTCGCCTAGGTCCCCCGAAGCCAAGTGGGCGGCCGATGCGGACGTCATCCCCGCCAAGAAGCTACTGGCGTGGCGGTTCGAGACGAAGTATTTTTCGAGACGAACGAGTGGGAGAAATTCGAGACGTGTTTCTTCAAGATCAAGTCAAGAAAAATCAAACCATGACAATTGGATAATTTGTGCCCAATATGTTTATTTTTCTGTTTTGCTTGATTTATTTGTGCTATCTTATGCTTTATTTAATTTGTTTAAATGTGTTTGCATGAGGGTTGTCAAATTGAAAAATCTCAACTTCAAAATTACTAAGTATGTTTAAATAATTAATTGACAATTTTATTCCGGATAATAAAATTGAATTAATTTTGACCTCAATGATTTATTTATTTGTGAATTCTTTTGGAGAAATTCCCCAACCATTCGGTCAAAAGATAGGTTTCACATGAATGAATTCCAAACGGATGATTGTGGGTTATTACTAGTGTGTGGCGGCGATGACCCTCCCAACGAGGCTCGATCAAAGCAAAATAGTAATCCTCAGATTTAATCATGGTTATTACTTAGGTATAAAATTGATATGCATATACTTCTCCGAAGTCCTGTCCAATTTTATATTGGTCAAGTGGTAGCCAACTATTAATCTGGATATTAAAGGTTTGTAATCGTTCTTGTTTGTAACTCGCTTGAATGTGTTTAAATAATGACCCACCCAACGTGGGCTTATTTAAACCTGTTTTTGAGATGTTGGGCGATGCATGTTCATATTTTTTTTTGAGATTTTAAATATGATGAATGTGATCGAACCTTGTGATATACTTGTCTTTATTGCATATAGTTGTTTATTTCGATTCAAAGATGTCGTTACCTTTTAATCCAATTTATTATTATACTTAAAGTCAATACAATATGTATGGAAACTATATTGATTGGAAAATTATAATTGTCCTAATCGCACAAAAAGCACAAGTGGATTTTGACACACAAAAATCGATGAGCCAACCGACGAGTCAAAACATGCGGGACTCGTCGGATCACCTTCGCGAGAGATGTCGTCATTTGAAAAATGGTGGAGGAAAAAACCGTAAGGGATTATGTCCTCAAAATAGATGGCCCATCCCCGAAACAAACTTGAGATTCTCGAGTCAGATTATGATCCGAGACTCGGATGAATTTGGTACTTCATTCTCTTGCCCGAAGGTTTTTTGAGCATTTTGGCCTCGCTAGCTAATTTGTTGCAAACTTTTGGACTCGGCGAAATGATGATAAGTCACCAAACTCAAGCTTTGACGGCAAGAAGTGGTCCGCTTTCATCTTCTAGGCCAAGGGTAGGCAAGATAAAGAAGAGGACCAAATGCCATAAGCAATAAAACTCAATCATTGCCAAGAGCAATGGTAAGATGAGGAATGCTCGTTGAGTCAAGGAAAATCCAAAGAGAAAGTGCTTAAGTTGCGGTGAGAGAGGACAATGGAGGTTTTGCATGTTCCAACCCCAAAAGGGACGGAAAGAAAGGTAATTCTCACACACTAGTTGTTGAAACTTGTTTAGCGGCGTATACTTCTCATTCGTGGGTGGTTGATACGAGATCCACTAATCATGTTGACTTCACGGGTTCTAAATGATCCGCTACGTGGTGGGAGTGAGATCCTCATCACACCGGGCAACGCGTTTAAAGTAGAAGACATTGCAATGCTACGTGAAGTGGCGATATTTGCAATGCTACGATAGTAACGATTATTGCAATACTACGCAAGTAGCAGACATTGCAATGCTACATGAGTGGTAGTTAAAGCAGTGGGAGAAGTGCACCTATCTTTTGAAGATAAAGTTTTTTTTGAGATTATTTTTATGTTCCCAGTTTTAGAAAGAATTCACTTTCAGTTTCTAAAATTCGATTAAAGGACACTAAGTTTCTTCTAATAAGAATGACATCATTTTGAAATGATGAGTGTATCTCATATACGGACATTGATGGAAAATCTCTATACAATTAATCGTGGCACACCACTCCATGAAAATGTATCCTATAACACATCAATCTGCTTCGAGAAAAGAAAACGTTCATCGACGTAAACGAGACACTTCTTTGACATCTAAGATTAGGATCATATAAATCCAAAGAGGATCCAAAGGTTGGTGAGAGACGGTTCACTAGGGTTTTCTCCAAGTTGAACCGATTCCAACCTGCGAATCATGTTTGGAGAGTAATATGACCGAGAGGGCATTTGGAGCCAAGGGGAATAGGGCCAAAGAAGTGTTAGAGATCGTTCACATAGATGTATGTAGTCAAATGTCAACCAAAGCAAGAGGAGGTTATGAGTAATTTTATTGATGATTACTCAAGGTACATTTTCCTTATGAAGCATGAATCTGAGACCTTTGAGAAATTCTAAAGAATTTAAGGCTCAAGCAGAGAATCATATGGAAAAACGTATCAAGTCTCCACGATCTGATCGTGGAAGCGAATACCTCAGCGATGAGTTTTTGTACTACTTATCTGATGAAGGGATTGTATCCCACCATCAGCACTTAACCCCTCAACAAAATGGGGTTTTGCAGAGCGGAAGCAATGTAATTCTTTTGGAAATGGTTAGATCAATGATGAGTTATACGGATCTTCCCGAGTCGCTTACGGGGTCATGCCTTGAAAAACAATGACTTACATTCTGAACTTGGTGCTATCCAAATCGGTTCCCGAAACCCCAAAAGAATTGTGGACCTGGACGCAAGTCTAGTATGAGACACATGAGAACTTTGCGTGTTGGACAAGGAAACCGGTAAATTGGATCCTCGATCGTAATTAAAGGCTTTTTTTTTGTAGGATACCCCGAGGGAACAAAAGGGTGAATGTTCTATAGTTCCGAAGATCAAAAGGTGGACATCTGCACCCACTTTAGATTTTGGAAGAAAACTATAGAACCAAAGAAAACTCAGAAGTGAGATTACCTTAAATGAGCTTAGAGGGCAAACCTCGGTAAATCGTATTTAGATGATGATATACCAAACGATACGTTTTCAAACCGAACCTTGTCATAGTGGGAGGGTTGTTTGACAAAATCGAGAGATTCATGGGAGTAGGAGAGTCCTCGGACTTGATTCCCGGAATCAGACCCATGGACATATGACGAGGCACTCCAAGATAAGGATGCAGGTTCTTGGCAAACAGCAATGAAAGCCAAAGTGGGATTTATGTTTCATAATAGAGTGTGGGAGCTAGTCGAACCACTTAACGGGGTCAAACCCATTAGATGCAAGTGGGTATATAAGAGGAAAAGAGGACTGGACGTGAAGGTTAAAACCTTTTAAGCAAGACTAATGGCGAAAGGTTATACTCAGAAAGAAAAGGATCGATTATGAGGAAACTTTTTCGCCCGTAGCCATGTTTAAGTCCATCCATATTCTCTTATCGATTGTTGCACATTTCGACTTTGAAATCTGGCAAATAGATGTCAAGATAGCTTTCCTTAACGGAAGTCTTGATTAAGAGATCTATATGCATCAACCCCAAGGTTTCATTGAAACAGGCCAAGAACACCTTGTTTGTAAGCTCAAGAGGTCCATTCACGGACTCAAACAGGCATTCAGAGCTTGGAACCAAAGTTTTGATCATGTAATAAAGTCTTATGGGTTTGATCAAAACGATTTTGAAAGTTATTATTATAAAAAAGTGTCGGAATTGCATTGGTATTCTTAGTACTATACGTAGATGACATTGTGATCATCGGGAACGATGTGAAGGTGTGGTCAGACGTAAGGGCATGGCGTTTCAAAACAGTTTGATATGAAAGACTTAGGGAAAGCCGGACACATCCTTGGGATCAAGATTACTCGAGATCGCAAGAAAAGGATGATCGGGTTATCGCAAGTATTCATACATTGACACTGGTTTTAAAACGATTAAATATGCAAGATTCCAAGAAAGGATTCGTACCTTTCAGACTTGGAATTCATCTATCCAAAAAAAAAAAATGTCCCCTAAGACGCAAAAGGAGATAGATGACATGAAAGGCATTCCTTGTGCTTCGGCTGTAGGAAACCTTATGTATGCAATGCTGTGTACGAGACCGGATATCTGCTTTGCCGTAGGCATGGTAGCAAGATATCAAAGTAACCCAGGGAAAGCACATTGGATGACAGTTAAAAACATTCTGAAGTGTCTGAAAAGAACTCGGGATAAAATGTTGATTTATCAGTCAGATACTCCAATCCCCATCGGCCATATGGACTCGGATTTCCAATCGATATAGATTCGAAATTATCCCTCGCTTAGTGTGTTTCCGTTTGGGAAGTGTAGCCATCCAATGGACGAGTGTGAAGCAGAAATGCATCACTGACTCAACCATGGAAGTCGGGTAAGTAGCTGTTTGTGAAGCAGTGAAAGAACCGATTGGGCACTAGATCTTCTTAGTGGACTTGGATGGTGTTCTGAATTTTTCTAGCAATATATGCTAGGGGCAGTTGCAAATTCAAGAGAACCAAGAGTCCACGAGTCAAACAAACACATTAAAGGAAAGACATCTTATATGAGAAATCGTTAAGAGAGGAGATATAGATGTGGCAAAGATAAGCGTCGAGGATAGCTGGCGATCCATTCACAAAGCGTCTGCCTCTGAATACATTCGAGAGACATGTGAGTGGAATGGGTGTCAAGACCGTTGCCAATCTGCTTTGAGTATAAGTGGGAGAAATTATTAGGTTCGTGTAGGTGACATTAGATGTCACAGACTACTCGAGACGTGTTGTAGTATACTTAAAAGCGCACTTTGAGTATAAGTGGGAGATTGTTGGGATTATCTTTGAAAAGTATGCTTTTACTTTGTATAATCGAAACCAATTCTCGAACTTATTTACCAAATAAATTGTTTATCATCGATGCTTTAAATATGATTGAATGTTATATATATTTCTTTGCATAAATGTTTAATAATTAAATGACGTGGTACATTTGAGTTAATTTAGTGATACCCGATCACGTAAGATTAAATTAACGATCCTTTGTAACTATAAGTACGCCATTCACGACCTAGATGGAAATGAACAACCATCGCGAAAGGTTGAGGTGTAAGGCTCGAGATTGGTTTGTCTTGACCAAGAGATTACACTAGTGCATGACCGATCTTGTTAATATGACCTCTGATGAGGATAAATTCTTGAATCGAACAAGGAAGAATTAGACCTCGATGGTTCGTTGTTTCTAACCTTCGTCCCTTAAATAGGATCACGTGGGATTGGTAACTATTGCTTTGACTTATCATGGGTAGCGAATCGAGAGAGATTCAATACTTTTTATCTTGGGCAATATTATTGGTCACATGTGATTGCTAAGATTTAATCTGAAGAATCGTGTGTGCAAATGCGCTTGCTTGATTTGCCCCCTTGGGAGGTTCATAAGTTTTATCATACCAAATCTTGCAAGTGGAATTAGTTTCCGGTATGGATAATAATGTTGAACCGTTCCCGACCAAGGACAAAAGATATTAATTAACGAAAAGCTATTTCAAAGGGCTTGAATTAATTAATGGGCTAGATAATCTTAAACACGGGAAATAATGACCGGAGCCATATTGACCGTAATATGGGTTAAGATGGATAGTCAATATTAATTATGTAGTGGGATTAATTAATATTTATGAGCTTGAATTATATTGTGGCTCAATATTAGATATTCAAGATCCATTAGAAGGTCCAATCTTAATTCTCCTAAAGGCCCCCCGAGTAGCCCAACATATAGTCCAATAACCTAAAAGGTGATTAAAATAAAATAAATATTGTTGCTTTATATTTCCTCTTTTTTTAAAAATTATGGATAAAAGAGGAGAAAGATTTTCTTTGAATTTTGTTATGGAATGAAGATATGTATTCTTGGAATACAAGATTGTCTCATTAAATTCAAGAAATCTCCCACTTGGTTATACATAATGAAATTTCAAATTTTGGAAATATAATGGGCAAGAAAGATTTTCTTGATTTTCTTGAAAAGATATTATGGAAGATATGTATTTCTTGAAATACAAGAATATCTCATAAATTCAAGAAGATCCAAATCTTGGATTCTTGCACACTAATATTTTCGAAAATTCCATAAAATAGAGGAGGTGGATTTTTGTGGAATATTTTAATTATGGGAAAGAGAATATATTGGATATATTCAAGATTTCTTGGTGACCAAGAAAAGTCTTATCCCACATTGAAAAACAACACAAATTTCGTCCACCCTCCCTCCTATATATAGGGGATGATTAGTTCATTCCCAAGTACAATTCCATGTGCTGGAAATATTAGCAAATCCACATAAGTGGTGCAACAAAGTTTATTTTTTCCTTTTGTTAACTGTTCGTGAGTATCCTTCCACCGGATTGTCGAGCAAGGGCTAAGGGAATACTTGGGAAGTCCTTTTGGTTAGTCCGTCCGACCAAAGCCACTGCCATCACGAGAGGTACGTTCACGTAAACCCGTAGATTCCGCATGCGTAGGTTTTTCGTGGTTTTTTATATGCATGATTTGTTGTTGCAATTATTATTTGAATTAATATAGGATTAATTCATGCTAGTAATAATTAATGAATTAAATTTGTATTTAAATATTCACCCCGAATAGATCTGTGCAAATCATTCCCCTACATTGGTATGGGTAAGGGTTGTAGGAGGCCAGGGTATAAACCTGATCTTGATTTATTTCTGGCACATACTTCACACTTCTTGACCCACATCAACACATCATCTTTCATATTAGGCCAAAAAAACATCCTCTTAAGCCTCTGATAAGTTCCTGTAACCCCAGAATGCCCTCCATAGGGTGTGGAGTGCATTTCAGAAAGGATTAAATCTCTTAATCCACTACTGCTACCCACAACCAGCCTCTTCTTATATCTCAGAATGTCATTAGTGAACTGAATTAAGGGATAAGTATTAGGATCAGTACCTTTGGCTTTGATGATTTCCTGAATGTAACCATCATCAGTGTAACTTAGCAGGACCTGATCCAACCAAGTTGGGACCATTGTAGAAATAGCAGAACAACTGTTCTCCTTCCTGGATAATGCATCAGCTGCGCTGTTCTCACTCCCCTTTTTATACAGAATCTCATAGTCAAGACCCAACAACTTAGTAATCCATCTTTGTTGTAGTGGAGATACCACCTTCTGGTCCAGAAGGTGTTTCAAAGATTGTTGGTCAGTCTTTATAGTGAATTTCTGCCCCTGCAAGTAGTGTTTCCACTTCTCAATGACCATTAGTACTGCCAAAAACTCTCTCTCATAGACAGAGAGTGCTTGGTTCCTTGGACACAAGGACTTACTCATGTAAGCAATGGGCTTACCTTCTTGCATAAGAACAGCCCAAATTCCCTTCCCACTAGCATCAGTTTCCACCACAAACCTCTTTGTGAAATCAGGTAATGCTAGCACTGGAACACTCACCATGGCTTCCTTCAACTTCTGAAAAGCTAGGTCTGCTTCAGGGTTCCATTTGAAATTGTCCTTCTTGAGTAAGGAAGTGAGTGGTTTGCTGATGAAACCATATCCCTTCACAAATTTCCTGTAATACCCTGTTAATCCCAAAAAACCCCTCAGTTGTTTAATGGTTTGTGGTTTTGGCCATTGAACCATACACTCAATCTTTCCTGGATCAGTGGCAACTCCATCTTTAGAAATTATGTGGCCCAAATACTCCACACTAGTCTGGCCAAAACTACATTTGCTCCTCTTAGCAAACAACTTATTGGCCCTCAAAAGTTGTAAAAAAAGCTAGCTTCCAAGTGAATCAAATGTTGTGTTTCCTCATTCTTTGTAAATGAGGATATCATCAAAAAGACCAACACAAATTTCCTCAAGTGATCCCCAACACCGATTCATCAATGATTGAAATGTAGCAGTGCATTGCACAACCCAAATGACATCACTAAGAATTCATAATGACCATTATGGGTCCCGAAAGCGATCAACCCGCCTATGCTCCTTCTTCATTAGGATTTGAAAGTACCCTGACCTCAAATCTATCTTTGAAAAGATCTTAGCACCCTTGAGCTCATCTAGTAACTCATCAATGATAGGAATAGGGTAGTTGTGCTTGATTGTGAGTTCATTAAGGTACACCAGAATCCACACATAGCCTCCAGGTGCCATTTTTTTTCTTCACCAAAATCACAGGTGAAGCAAAGGGCTCTTACTGTGTTGAATTACTCCTGTAGTCAGCAAATCCTTTACAATCTTCTCAATCTCCTCCTTATGGCTGTGAGAAGTTCTATATGGATCTTCTTTGTTTAGGGATGCTCCTCGTTTTGAAAGATAATCTGGTGTTCCACCCCCTCCCCCCCGTGGTAATTCTCTTTGGTTCCTCAAATATATCTTTATAAGCTAGTAGTAGCTTATGTAACTCAGGATCATCTTCAATGTGGGTAGGAGGTGCTGATGTAATTAAATACATCTCATTAACTTCCTTAAGGGCCTCTGTGTGGATCATTTGATATAATCCCACATCAGAAATCAACTTACACTCAGCTGTTGAAGTAAGTGCTTGTAGTTTCACCCTCTTCCCGAGCAAGTTGACTGTGAAGGTCATCTTTTCATAGTCAAGCTCAATTGGTGTGCAAAATTTTAACCAAATTCCTCCTAGGATCAGATCACAACCCTCATTCTCCAACAGCCTCAGTGGGTAGGTGAACTGATGTCCCTGCATGTTCCAAGTGAAAGGATTCACTTGTTGTGAGCTGACCAACCTTTGCCCATTAGCAACCTTCACCAGTATGGGTTTAACATCACTCAGAGGGCATTTGAGCCTTTTAGCAGTAGCCTTTTTTGTATAAAACTTCGTGGTCTTTACTGAGTCTATGAGAATGTGGAGTTTGTGGTGTTCAAACTCTCCAAAAAACCTCATGGTAGTAACTCCATCTTCACCACTTAGAGCATTTAGTGTCATCTGGACCTCTTCCATGATGTCAGCCCCATAAACAACTTTTCTTCCTCCCCGTTGGTAGGAGAAGAGAAGGTTTGAGTATCTTCCTCTTCTTCCGCGAAATCATGTATGAAATTCTCTGTTTGCATTTGTGCCCATGCACAAAAGGTTCATCACCATTGTAACATAGTCCCTTCTCCTCCTAAATTATCTCTCAGTAGGAGATAAGATTTTAAAAGGTGGTTTCCCTTTACTGGAAGGGCCCCCAGTAACATCACCCTTCTTCCACTGCATAAAATTAGAGTTAGAGTTAAGGTTAGGATTAGAAACCCTGGAATAGGGCTTAAGTTTTTTAGTTAGTGCAGCAGTAGCCTGATCTTGCTTCTTGCCCAATTTAATAGCATGTTGAAGTGTGGTAGGTTCAAACATGGCTACTATAGCTTGTAGCTTCTCATTAAGTCCTCCAATGAAACTTGTCACAAAGTAGGTTTCTGAGAATACATCCCCAGTAACTACCAGCATACAAGCTTTCAGCTCCTCATACTTATCAACATAATCTTCATAGCTACCAGATTGTTTGAGTTTGTTAAACTCAGAAATCACTGTAGAGTCCTTAATCTCCTCAAATCTAGTTGAGAGAATAACCAAAAATTGTGCCCAAGTTAATTTCACATTTCTTTGATTGAAATTCTGAACCCATAGTGCTGCTTTACCCTCAAAATGGATAGTAGCCAAAGTGATTTTTTGTTGATCAGTCATACTGGGCATAAGCTTAAAATACCCATTGGATCTCAGTACCCATAACCTAGGTTTAGAGCCATCAAACCTAGGGAATTCAATCTTAGGCACTGGGTTGTGAAATTGAGTACCATCAGTTAACCTCCTTGGAGATTCCTGATACTGGTAGGATGATCCCCCACCAGCAGTTCCATAGTTAGGCCCTCCACCACTAGATCCAAAGTTAGGACTCCCCAAAATAGAGGGCCCTTCATTGTGCCCCTTGCCTTTTTCCATATTCATCAGTTGTAACTGCATAGCTGCCAAAGTGTTAGTCATAAGCTCAAATTTCTCTTCCATCTTGGTTGTTAAACCATGCATATTGTCTGTTAGCTTCCCTTCTACTGCTTCCAGCTTCATGGCTTCCGTTTGGATTAATAATTCCAGCTTCCTGTGTGATTCTTGCAGATCCTTGGAGCGCGTTCCCTCGGCCATGATCAAAAATTGGCTCTGGAATACCAAATGTTACGTTTTTTATATTTTCTGGATGATCGTAATATGTTTTTGAGGTTTTATGGAATAATATTGCAGGAAATGTAAATGTAAATTGCTTGAAGAACAAGATATGAAGATTTGAAGATATGAAGATTTAGGGAGAGAGAGAATTAGATAGGGGGAGGTAGTTAGAAGAGAGAGAATGATGTCAATTTTTTGATATTCTCATTCATCGGCCAGTGCCGTATTTGTAACTAACATTGGGGTCCACACAACAGTGGATATTCTTTTGGTAATTAAAAACAGAATCTAAAATATATAAAGGATATTCTAGATTATTCTAAATGTTTGGGCCCATTTTCGTGAAGCCCAAACCTTCATTCATTCAGATAAGCCATTCAGATGATTTGGCTCAGGTAGAATCTGAGCCTCAGTATTCTCGCTCAGATAAATTGGCTCAGGTGGATCCTGAGGCTCAGTTTGCTCGTTCAGATAAATTGGCTCAGGTGGATCCCGAGCCTCAGTTTCTTCGTTCAACTTCTTTGGCTCAGGTGGATCCTGAGCCTCAGATTCTTCACTCAGGTTTCCTACTAACGAAAGAAACCCTGATTTTAACATTCTTTTTGTACCCATCTTTTTACTTTTCAAATCTCTCTCTGGTCTCGCATCAGTCTGTATTACCATAATTAAAAGTAAGGGGGCAAAAGTCATAAATCGCTAGGCGGGCGGATTGTGGCAGCCTAGCGCCTAGACCACCTAGGCGGTTTTTTTTATTATTGAGTGTTGGTCTTTAAAAAAAAAAAAAAAATCCACCTAGATCCTCCTAGGCCCCGTTTAGATCCCACCTAGATCCGCCTAGGCGGCGTCTAGCAGCGAAAATTAATTTTTTCACCGATTTTGCTAAAATCAGGTCGGCCGACGGCAGCCTAGCGCCTAGGCGGCCCGATTTTTACACTCCTGATTAAAAGTAAACATGTGTTACTGTAAGTACAAATATGTATTATTGTAAGGACAAATAACACATACTCCCTCTATCCCGCAAAAATTGACCTATAGTTAATTTCACACAGATTAAGAAATCGAAGTTATTATAATTAAAACATCAAATTTGAACTTTGTTTTTCCATTTTGACTTTATTATAGTACTTAGATATTGATTTGAGAAAAAAATAAGATACATTAAATCAGGACAAAAATGTGAAAATAAAATATTAATGATATATTAAATAAACTAAATGGCAATAGAAATCATGCTTATATTAAATATGCTTACTTATTTTTTTTTAGTACACACATTTATCTGTAATGTATTGAAACTTGTGTTAAGAGCATTCACATTGGATAAATGAATTTCATCCATCCATCCACTGTCTCTCCTCCGCATAATCTCCACATCACTTATTTTTAAATATTCAATTGTTTAAACACACTTTCATAATGATTCATCAATCATTCATATATCCATATATTTTTATGGGTCCCACTTTTCTGACAAAAGTATTTTTTTCTCTCCTATATAATTTGGATGTGTGACACTTTCTCTCCAATTTAAAAGTGACCCACAATAGTTTTAAACACCAGCATTCATCCATCCAATATTTAAACATCTCTATAGATGGCCACTGTGGATGCTCTTACTATATACACACAAATGTGTTGCTGTAAAGATAAATATGTGTTATTGTATGAATAAACGATAATCAGGTGGCTTAGCCCACCTGGCCACTGGACTCCTCATTTGAGTGGGAGACACATGTTCGATTCCTTGTGGGAACAAATTTGGAGTTATGGGAGTTATAAGATGGATTGACGATTTCGTGGAGTATTTGGATGCTTGGTGTACTAACTACTAACAACTAACTTTGCCCGATAAAAAAAAAATAAATTATATGAATAAACGACACTCCCTCTATTTCATCTGCTTCCTCCTCTATTTTTTTATCTGCTTCTCCTTCTAAATTGTGACCATTTTTCTTAAGTAAAGATCCAAATCACCAAATTACATCATTGTATTAGTAAAAATATTTTTTTATTTCATCATCACGTAGTAACAAATAATTGCATTTACAATAACACATACTTGTCTTTATAATAACACAGACCGAGAGCGAATTTTCCTGTATTGCCTTTGCGCAATTTTTTTTTAAAAAGTATTTGAACCAGTTCAACCCTTGCGTGAATTTAAATTAATATTTTATGTAAAATATTTCACAGGAAAATTCCTCTATTTCATAATTTATTTACTCCATTATTTTTACCTCTTTGGGGAGGCCTAAGACATAATTTCAATTAGTATCTAAAGATAATTTCTCTAGTTGAAATTATGTCTCATGCATAACAGTGTTGTGATTTATATGCAAAATTAAAGCAATTGTACATTCAAAGTGTCGTCAGAGATATGCTATAATTTTTTTGATGGAGCTATAGCCTCTAGCTAATAGTTTTCTTTTTCGTGGCAATTCTAAGATAATGCAATTATGTAATGATATAAGCATTTTCTAGAAGTGAATTTGAAAAAGAGGCTGCAGGAATTGGAATCATATGCAATTCTAGTACAGAAAATTAATTAAATTAAATAAATATATAATTAAGAAGCAGATGCAACCAACTATTATGAATAATTTGATAAACTATTCAAAAAGTACATGGATTAATATTACTTCAATATTAAAGCAATCAAGAAACACATGCAAGAAAGTAAAATCCAAATTGATTAAGACATTCCATTCCATACGAGGAACCAACTAACATCAACAAACACACCACAAAAAACAGTTAATTCATTTTATTTGCTATGAAGTCCATGAGAAATTGCAGCCATTGCACAATCAGCAACCTGAAATCCAATCCTCTCATTTTCCAAATCATACACAACTTCCATATTCTGCTGTTGAAAGCTCCCAAAAACACCGGCTGGCCCGTATTTTTCGCTATCATCCATGCTCCGGAAAAGCAAGCACTTAACCACACTAGAGTTGCTAGGTGCACTCATCGCGTAGAACGCGTTCCCTTGTGGCAATGTGAGGCTCACATTGTTTAAGAAGTGGAAAGTTATGGATGGAATTAGATCATCAACAAGTGGAACATTAATGTAGCAAAGATCGAACCCCGATCGTTCTTCCACTTGGGTGGCTCGACTGTATGTTATGCTCGACTCGAGAAAAGATAGAAGTTGGGAGTAAATTGGCTCAGGGAGGTGAGTGTAAGTAGTTCCTGAGTCTATAATCATGCCACCATTGCCATATGAGTCAAACTCTCTTAAACTTAAGGGCACTAATTGTGCTTGAGTGGAATTTCCTAGGGTTATAGACTCTAGACCTATGTAATAAAAGTTAGGGTACATTGGACTTTTCAACATTGGAGTGAATTGCAAATACTCTTTTGAGGCTATTGCTAAGTCTCCCACAATTAGAGGGCTAGATATATTAGGGTTGTTTGCAAATTTGAAGGGCAAAAAGCAATGAGAGAATCCCTTTTGAAGAAACCCTAATTGTGAAGGAAGGGAAAGAGGGCCTTTCCCAAACCCTACAATTCCTATAGGCTCTCTATATGCTGCACCAACACAACCAAAGCAAAATCTTGGGACTTCCCTTGTGGAATTAGGGTTACTAGCATGAACCCTAAGAATATCGCGAGTTAGGGTTCCTGCCACAACGCCGTCTCCATAAGTGTAAGCAAACGAAGGGCATGGCCTATAACACGTTGATCGGATTAGGGTACTCAAGGAGCACCCCGCCATTGTGCAAGGATCGAACGAGTTATCAGAGCTGTGTATGTCAGTACAGAATGGACTAGAACACGAATCTCTCAGGGACGAGGAGGAACGAGTAGGGGAGAAACTAGCGGTTAACTTATTGTTTCTAAAGTCGTCGCAATCTATGCAATCCAAGGAAAGATTGCCACAAGGCACCCATGTTAGGTCACTCCCCGTGTCTAGATACACTTGTATGATTTGAGGGGGTGTGCCTAAATTGAGGGATATGATATATCCATCTCTAACTTCTTTGAGGGGCTCACTCATATCCACCATTTGTGATGGTTTTCTTGAGGGATTTGAGGAGGATTTTGGTGTAATATTTGTTTTTCTAGAAAAGGTTAAGCCCAAGACTAGAGATTGGGGGCTTTTTATTTCTCTTGCATGGGGTTTTCCAATGATTAAGGTGGTGGAAACAAGAAGAAGAAATAAGTGTAAGGTGGTAATAGTGATGAATGACATGATATATATATCAAATTCTTGAATGTGATCGAATTAATGTGAACACCCATATATATATATATATATATGTAGCATGTATTGAAAGGTTTGGATTGAACAATTTATGGCCATGGATTAGGGCTTAGCTAGAAACTAAATGGAGACGATGATTTGAATATTAAAGAATGTAATAATATAATATTAATCAAATTAACCTTTTAAAAAGAAATAAGAGTTGTTTAAGAGTACCAGATTGTCTCTTGCTTAATGTAGAAAGGAAGGTAATTGGCATTCCTTGAATGGATATAAAGATGCATTAGCTTCCATTACAAACTGAAAAACTGTGCGAGCTTTATATATTATTTTAAGGTTAATTATGTGTACTTAATTAAATAGATTTTTAAATGATTATGATTAGAGAATAAAAAACCAAGAGCATCAAACGTTAATTAAAGGGGTTCTCCTTGTGGAAGTCCATGCATGAGATACTTAAAAGTATAAGTGCTTGCCACTAGCAATAAACACTTCATGGTGATCCTCATCAGAAACTAAACATCATGTTTCTTAAGTATTTTAATGAAATTAACTACTTCTAATAGCCAACAGTTTTTTTTTATAAAAAAAGTAAAAAACAATCTTAAAGAACAAATATTTTCCGAGTTGAGTTGAGTCGAGTCGAGTCAATCCCATCTAAGTTAAATTTCTGACAATTTTTTTAGGGAAGGTGTTTTATGAGACGGTCTCATGGTCCCTAACCGTTTCGCAGTTTCGTGAGACAGAGAACCAATTATTATATATTTGACTCAAATACATTTAGAAGCATTACTTGACTCATTTATTTTGATCTTAAAATGATAGTATCGTCTCACAGTATGAAGAATCCATGACAATCTAACACAATTTTTTGTGAGTTTTCATTGGCCACTTTATCAAGTTAAACCCTTACACTTTGGATCAAATCTACACCATAAATGCTAAAGATGTCACATTCCATGTGATTACACCCACACCATCCGGCCCAATATAGATTGAGGATACTAAACCTTAATTTTATTCAAGAATAAACCGAGAATTTATATTTTTACTTTATGAGATATAGATATATATATATATATATATATATATATTATATACTTGCGCTCGACTTGTTACACTGAAACGTGCAATTTGTGTTCGTATTCAGTGTAACAAGTCACAAATTTCAATACAGCAAGTTACACACATTTAAAAGACACTGTGAAGTGCACGGTGCATACAAAACCTAGTCTTACAAGCCTACGTACAATGGTTATACTTTATGACTTGTACACATACGTGATATACTATTCAAATTTGATTCCATAATTTTAAACACAAATTAGTGGTATTTTGGTACGTAGATAATTATTTATAATAAGTGCCAAACATTAAGTTATAAGTAGAAAATACACACTCACGCTTAATTATGCCAGCTTGGATTAGTGAGGCAGGGGAATATTGTTCTAGCATGATCATGTGTCGTTCCCTTTTTCTTATTTGTAGCTACATGTGTTTCTTTATCTTTAAGAATATACTAAACCACTTTTTCTTTGTAGCATGATGAATCATCAATCATCATTTCATTTGAATATGATTTTGAGCTTAAACGTACCAATGTATTAGAATTTCATCACTATTACTACTTCCATATATTTTACCCATTCATAAACACTCTCTCTTGAGATCCTATTGTGTGAGAATCAAATTTAATCAAAATTGGTTGATTTTCACCTCATTCTTCAAAGAATGGGATCACTTGTTTCATAATTGATGTTTCATTTTATATTTACATAATATAAGTCAATGACAGTGAAATAATAAAATTATATTCAACAAATCACCATATTCTAGTTCCATGTATATATAGGGGTGGAACAGAACTTTGTGCTAACCAAAGCACAAATATAAAAAAAAAAGGTTTTCCCGTGCATATGAATGCGAAAATAATTTTAACATTTTTAAATGCAAAAAAATTATTTCTTCAAACTTAGTGAATGGTGATTCATATCATATAAATGCGAATATTATATAAATTCAATAGTTATGAGTGAATAGTGGTATACTATATCAACTTATGAAAATAATTTTGATCAGATATGGTCTATCACCACTACTAAATTAAAATCAAATTCAAATTTCATATAATAATCACTAAAATAATGGGCTTGAACAAAAAAATTTAATAAACTTGATAATAATATCAGTAGGAGCTTGAATTAGTTGAGTTGAAAATAAAATATTATCTTAATATTAATTGGTGTTTACTAATTTTAAAAAATATATTTGAAATTTTAAAAAATAAAAATATTTATAATACATTATAAAAAAATTTGAGTCAAGGCAAGACACAATGGAAATCCGCCACTGTTCATGTGTTGAAGATCCAATAGAATGAAACACCAATAAAATACGAAAAGCGGAATCGGAGAAATCGAACTGATTTGAAAATGATGTTCTTATGTGGTAATTCGAGTTAATGCGTGCTAATAATTGATGAACAATATACATTTATGAACTTAATTTAATATAATTTAATATATGCTAATTTCTTGTTTATATCTAAAATCGATCAGATTAAAAAAAATGTAAAATTGAACGAAATACTAGCAAATTTAAAATTGACAGACCACATGACACTAACATAGGGGTGTGTTTGCAAGAACTTATAAGTGATTATAATCAATTAAAATTGTGTGCATAAGCAATTTAGAGTGTTTTATATCTTTTTTATTAGATTAAATAAGCTCTAAAAAACTATAAGTTGTAAGGGGTGGTTATGGTAGCTTATAATAAGCATTTTCTAAGGATTATTAATTTATTTTTTTAAACATTATCAACTTTTCTTTAAGGCTTCATTTGGATGGATAGATTTGAAATTAATGGATTTCACACAAATCACCACTCTACAATGGATTTACAAATACTTAGATTTGAGTAGCTAATTTAAAATGTAGGGATTTCAAATCTTCATCAAAATATTTTCATTTGAAATCTCTTTCTCTCTCCCCATTCCCTCTCTCCCTCCTTCACTCTTTTCCTATCTCTATCATCTCTTGATAATTCATGATTTGAAATATATGCATTCTTACTTGTATTATTTTTCAAATCCGTTCATTTCAAATCCTCCCTATCCAAATGGAGCCTAACTTTTTTTACAAACACCATCAATTTTTACTATTAATTATTTTTTTATAATTAATTAATTTTAATCACTTTTTTAAGGGAATAGGTTTTTGCAAACACCCCATAATGATGTGGAGAAGGTCAAGTTGGTGATGATGTGGAGATGACGCAAAATCCTCAAAACTGCACTTACAACAAATTTTGTCGTCTTGTAATCTACTTCCTAAATGAAGAATGCCATCTCACAAATGCATGCGGTTCTTTCTATTCCTACAAAAGCTAAATTAATGCCAGTAGTTAGTTGCATTAACTAACATAATTAAAATATGAAAAAAAAAACTGCAGATTAAAATAATTCTATAATACATCAACTGTACTTGCTATAACTTTATAACCCAAAGTTAATTTGTCTGCACATGTTACCATAATTAAATATAGATATATGGCCTGTGACGCCAACATCCTAGTATCCGATTTATACTGCAAAATATATGTATAGTTTAGTCGCTTTTAACCCACATTACAAGCCTGTTTGCAAATTCTAGAGAATTAGAAGCACTTTTTTTTTTAAGCTGAATTTTACCTACTTAAAATTTAAATGTTTTTCACTGTTTAAATATGGATTGAAAATAGGCACTACGTGTAGGAGTATATTTTTTGGTCTTAATTTTCCTTATTATACACTTTAGAAAGAAGTCTTATTTTACGCACTCTTTTTTAAACTTGTTTATAGTATGAAATGAAACTCATATCATTACACTTATAAACTGATACGATTTTTATAAATTAATATCACTAAGATTTAATACCATATAATATTAGTATATCAGTTGATAAATACAATTGTTGTGCTCAGATTAATCACACGTCAGCATCACTAGATTTATCACACATCAGAGAACCTGAAGGCTCAGATAACCTGAAGGCTCAAAGAACCTGAAGGCTCAGATAACCTGAAGGCTATCACACGTCAGCAGGATGAATTATCACACGTCAGCAGGTCCCATCGAGACCACGTGATTTGTCGTGCTTATTGATTTGTCATGCTTAATGATTTGTCGTGCTGGTCCTCTTTATATAAAGGACCTCACCTTTCATTGTAAAAGAAAAAAACTCTGGAATGTTTCCCTCATTCCACTTATATACTTACACCCACATTTCAGGGAAGAACTACGGTTCTTCCCGCAGTGTTCTTGTTCGATTAATTATTTGTTTGGTGGTCAAATTCAACAAGCCACATCAGAATAAGAATTCGTTAATTATTTGACTATTAACAACAATGATATTAATTTGTAAGTGTAATGGTATAAATTTTATACAATGAACAAGTTTCACATGAGATTTACTCTTTATTTTAACTCAACTTTTTAATATAAGTATAAGAGTGAGTCTCTTGTGCACCAAATGCAGTGTGCTCTCCATAATTATTTTTAAAACATATAATTTGTTGCATGAAACATACAACTTGATTATATTGAAACATGCAATCTGCATTCATGAAAGGTATTAAGTTTTTTTTAGTCCAATAACTTATCCTTATTTTAAAATTGGACCTGAATGTTTTGACTTTTTTTATTTTGGTCCAGTAAATTTATGAGGATTTTGAAATTGGTCCAGGTGACCTGCAATAGTAGGTTACATATCTAGTCAATGCACATATAACACTTTGTTTGACCTTTTTTTTACATGTGGCAATATTCATTGAATTTTTATGTTAATGTGACATTATTTGTTTTAATAATTCATTAAATTAATAGAAAAATTATAAAATTTGAATATTTTTAAAAAATTCAATATATTCTCAAATTATGTTCCCTAATTTTTTGTATTTAAATTTATAATATTTAAAAAAATTAATTTTATAGTTCTATTAATTAAAACTTTTTAATTACCCTAAAGTGAATTAAATATTGCTAAATTATTTTAAAAATTAAATTTAAATATTTGAACTATTTTAAAGTAAATTCATTAAAAAAAACTTATGATCGATAAATTTGTAAAAATTAAAATCATAAGACTTTAATGCTGTAATATAAATAAAAATAAAATGTTAAAAAATTGTTTTAAATTTAATTTTAAAAAGTGTATCGTATAATTCCTTTTTAAAAGGTTTATTATTTTAATTTTATTTATATTACAACCTTTTTAAAATCTTAAAGTTTTTTATTTTTGCAAATATAACGATCACAATTTTTTTTTATTGTATTTACTTTAAGGTATTCCAAAAAAATTAATTTAAGTTTTACAATGATTTGGCAAAATTTAATTTATTTTAGGGTATTTAAATATATTATAAAAATTAATAGAATTATAAATTTCTTTTAAATAATATAAGTTTTTATAAAAAAATATATGTAACATAATTTGAAAAATATACTACTAATTTTTAGGAGTATAATTTTTTATTTTATTCTTTTACTACTAATTTAATAAATTATTAAAAATAAATAATGCCACATTAACATGAAAATTCAATCAACATTGCCATATATAAGTAAAGGTCAAACAAAAGGTAAAATGTGCATTGACTGGACATGTGACCTGCTATTGGACCAATTTCAAAATTTTCAAACTTACAGGACTAATTTCAAAATTTTCACAAACTTACAGGACCAAAATCAAAAAATCAAAATAATCGGGACGAATTTCAAAACGATGACAAGTTATTGGACTACAAAAAATTTAATCCCTTCATGAAATAAATTGCACGTATGTTTCAGTGCAACATTATACAGTTTCAAAAATACATTAGTACATACATGACCTAGCTCTTCATGAAATAAATTGCACGTATGTTTCAGTGCAATATTATACAGTTTCAAAAATACATTAGTACATACATGACCTAGCTCTCACATACACATTCACTCCAATTCCATAAAATACTCACATTATAGAGGAATAAGATTGGGTCCATATAACTTCAAAATTTTAAGGCAAAGTTTAGGGTGAACAAGTTTCACATGAAAATTTGTAAAATTGGTTAAAAAGTGTTACATATATTACTAAAAGATATTAGTTGTGATAACTGAAGGATATATTTTTTTACTATATAAAGAATATCCCTCATAACACTAAAGAATGTGATTTATATTACAACATAAATATTAATAATGATAATTGAAAGAGTTATTACAAAAGGCTAATCGTGATAACTGAAGGATCATGTTTATAAATATGAAATCAGTTTCACAATCAGCAATATCGTAGGACGGAAGAACTAGTCAAATTTTAAAGATAATATTCATGAATTTGGGAAAATATAATTTGTACATTAATTATGAACATTGTTATAATTTAATCACAAAAAAGATACTAAAAGATGATCTTGTGCATCAATTTTTTTTTTTTTTTAAAAGTGATGAGGTATTGTCAAAATAATACTCGTGATTAAATTGCAAAAACCATAAAAAATTATAAATTTATTTGCAATTAAACTTTCACAAAGAACAGAAAAGAACAATATTTCTCATTAAACAAAAAAATGTTAACAAAAGGCTGGTAAGGCAATGCGATGCAATGCAATAGATGTCTGACCACTTAACTCCCCACTCCTGTACAAATCTGAACCAACCAACAAACGGAACGATGAGGTCAAGGTGTAACGTAATTATTACAGAATATTACGGACACAATACAATAACATGAATTGTACTCAAAGATATGCATCAGCTTTACGAGCAACAAGAAGCGGTGGCTGTCCTCTCTGCTGTCCGATCCACGAGGACCATGCCCGACGGGTTAGCTGCTGGCTGTAGACGAGGCAGCCTCTTCGCTGTCATAGCACATAAAACAGTTTAAAATAAAACAAATACTTCTATGTATCAACTGCATCGTGCACCTCAAATGCATTTTTAAATAGTATTAGTTGTTTTCATTAACAATATTAGTTGTACATTGATGTGACTGGTGCACCCAAGTATTACTCTTATGATAACAGACAACTCAAGTGTTGTGAATTTTCATCACTTTTCTGAATCAAACTAGAAAAGTAGATCATTAAAAACAGGCAAAAGAGATTATGGATGTTTAGTATATAATCTTGCCAAATGAATGTGATTCAATTCCTAGGGATGAATGTATCCATTCAGAAGACTCATGTAGGATTTTATTCAACCAAATGAATACCTAAGTTCTTGAAAATTACAACCAAACCCTTTGATGAACCGTACATTAACATGCAAACCTTCAAGACTGGTAGATGATGGAATAGTATGGTATTAGGAAGAAATAAATGTTACCAAACTTTGGACAAAGAAATACAAACAAATTTACCCAATTTAATCTAGAAGTATCAGATTTTTGCTAATATTAGTATTATTTTTATCATCTTCCAGCTTTAAATGTAATTCTTTTTTCTATAAGCCACAAAAAGTGGTCTCCATCCTCAAGTACCATCTAATGATGAGAGACTTTAAGAAGACAATGACAAGCAATCCACTAAGGCCATTTGTCCTGCACTATGGAGAAAGGACTTTATCTCCACTCCTATGTTGGCTATATAGTGCAATATAGGATTGGGTCTCAGAAAATATTTAAGAAAACCCAAAAATCTCATTGTGGTGTACGAGTGTAGTTTTAGTATCCAATTTAGTCCCAGTTTCCCACTTTTTCAACCAGAGAAAATACATACTTTAACATATTATTAAAATATTGCATTAAAGATCCCTACCTATCTCATAAAACAAGTCGTTGACATTAGTCGCTGTCTTTGCAGAAGTTTCCATGAAGAAAAGGCCACTCTGCTGCGCATAAGTTTGTGCTTCCTGCATTGAAAGTGTCACATTTATATGATCAACAATAATGCACCTGATTTTTTAGAGCAACTGTAACTTTCACACTAGGATGTAAATTTAGATTGTCAGCTTAAACATTCTCGATTCATAATGAACATGGTTGATGCTATGCTGGTTCTGTTAGAAGTTAAATCAATACCAGAGTCAGCATACCTATCAAGTAGAAATAAGTGTGACAAAAACTTCTTTGAACTTGGTTCACGGAAGTCTTATGGTGAAGTCAATATCATTGTTTAGTATACGAAGTATCACTGTTTAGTGATTTTGAGAAGAATAACACATAAAATTAAACATTTCTAAAATGGTGTGGTACGTCATATGTTAAAAGGTGATATTTCGTAAAAATTGAGGGTTTAAATAAAAGGTGATATTTCGTAAACTAAAAGGTGATATTTTGAAAAAGAGAGTCCACGTTAACTTGGTTCACGGGAGACCTACTCAGTGCGTGTAGACTGTAGAGACGGAAGACAGGCAAAAAGCGACAGGAGTTGCAAAAGACTTCAGACAAGTGAAAGAAGTTGCATTAAATTCAAGGGAATACTCGGATAATCCAATTGACATATAATTATATCATACAAGTTAAATAGGACCGATTTTAAATAAAGGAGGCACATGAAAAAAAAAAGAGAAATAGAGATGCTTGCCTCTGATGCCACTTTTTTAGCATCCAATAAATCTGATTTATTCCCAGCAAGTGCCATAACCATATTTGGGTTGCCTAAAGCCACAAAAGAGAGGAAAAAAAGGTGAAAAAATAAACAAAAAGGCAGAAAACCCCATTAAGAATAGGTAAAATGATGAGAACTCTAAATAACTCTTTTTTATGAAAAATCAAAGAAATAGCTCGAGTACATTCTCTCCATATCGGGTTCACAATAGCATCCTCTTTCCTACCACCAATTGTCCACTCCAAAGTAATCTAATCTCAATAATGTGGAAAATAGACTCTTCCCACCATCAACAAATCATGTTTTCATCTCTCATACTCCACCTAGACCCAAATGAAATGCTCCCATTATCTATCTTGAATTCCACAAACAGTGTTCCCTCTTACAGAAATGCTGTCCACAGAATTACAGAACTCTTGAAGCAACAATGTAACCCCATTATCTCCTTTTTATTTAAACATCCAGAGACAATTTTAAAGTAGAAACTTCTATTTTCGAAACAAGGTATCAAACTTACATATACAAATGAATATATTCATTAAGGAACTGTGAAGTAGACTCAGGGAGAGCATTTATAATATTATTTCCTCTCCACCCTCACACCGTAAAGAGAATGCAGAAAGAAAATAGCACAAGCCAAGTTCACTATATTTGTGAAAAAAAAAACCTTATGTACCTTGTGCTTGAAGCTCTTCAACCCATTTTTTGGCCCGATCAAAGGATGCCTGCAGAGGGAAGAAACATTTATTATGATTCGAAAAACAGGCCAAGCATAACCAAGTGTTCTTTTATATGTCACCTTTCAATCAGTTCACAACATAAATTTCTTTACTAAATATGCCAAATATAAGATCTTAGTGTTGTGTGTACTAATTGATCCAATGCATAATCAAACTTTGGTTTCCAGAGTATATAGACTAAACAAACTAACAGATATTTATATTTACACCTGACATATTAGCACCCACAAGCATAGCCTAGCAGAAGACTTGAAAAAAGAAAATAGTGACAGCAGTATCAATATAGAGACAACAACTACTTAATATACCATTGGAGTCAATCTAACTCACAGCTGAATTAATTTATTTTCGAAGAGATCATTTACTGTAAATTATTTTATTAAAATAATCAACATTTTCCAAAAATACTTTGAGCTTTCATAGTGTAGGGCAGTTTAAATCCTACCACGGCGAGTGCGATTATAATAATTCTGATAAAACTGCCAATTTTATCCTTAAGTCCAAGATGAAATTACACAATTTTTCCTCTTGACAGAGAATTGATTTAGCAGTCCACGTTTGGCGCTTTGGGAAATCCCAAAAATCGGACCAAAATTATTCTGAAAATTTTGTCTGAATCCAAATATATAGCACTGTAAATGACAACATGATTCAGATATAATAAAGTTATCATGATCTTAGTTAATCCAAATATCCATTGAATTGATTTTTAATATCTAAAATAATCCATACACTCCCATTTATCTATTAGTAACTACTAATCCTCATATCTCAACGTGAACATCATCCCAAAGTAAAGAGAGTAGATCAGACAAATGTGAACAAAATGGTAGCATAAATAACTCAACATCAATACAGGCTTCTTATACTGTCAGCACCTACTTGGTTCGTTATGTCATACACAACTATGGCAGCAGCAGCTCCTCTGTAATACATTGGAGCTAAGCTATGGTATCTTTCCTGCCCTGCTGTGTCCCATATTTCAAATTTTACAGTTGCATCACTCACAGCAACTGTTTGCGAAAAAAAGGCAGCACCTATGGTTGATTCCTACAGCATCACAGATATTTTAGTTCACATGATCAATCATTAGAGTCTAAAAGGACACTTTGCTATAGGATATGTTTGATTTGGGATTTAGAGGATTTCAAAATCTAGTGGATTTCAAAACCTGCATAAATACTCCGTTCATCCCAGTTATATAGGCTAATTGGATTTCTCACAAAGATTAAGAATTTTTTGGGAAATGCAACCCTATTTAATAATTGTTAATTTCCAACATAATTAATGCATAGGGCTAATTAGTAAATGAATTAGAAAACAGTATCTTATATGGAAACCAACCTATATAATTGTGACATCCATAGAAAGATATCAAGCCTATAAAATTGGGACGGAGGTAGTAGTAATGATATGTTTTTGTTTTGATTTACATAGGGTATGGTTTAATTTTATGTCAAAACAATGTTTAAGAGTATGTGATGTTGTATTATTATATTATTATTTATCATTTTCTGTAATTGTAACGATCGAATGATTGTGTAATAATTATTGTGCTTTATTGAAAAATGCAAGTGGGTATTTGTAGGGACGTATTGAATTTTTTAAAACGGATTCCGAAATCCAGAAGTAGAACCTGATTTAGAATTCGATATCCCAAATCCAGTTAAACCCCAAATCAAACGTAACCCTTAGTGTGTGAATTGAACCCGTCACATTACATTATACCTACCTGAAAGTCAACAAATTGCCCTTTGACAAAACGCAACACTAGACTAGATTTTCCAGCCCCCACATCTCCAAGAAGCACCTAAAGCCAAAGAGTCTCCACAGAATTAGCAAGGGGAAGTGTATAACTGGTAAACTAATATACACAACAAAGATGATTCTAATTTATTATTATCGAACCTTGAATAAAAACATGCAAAGACAGCAAACCATTAAAATATAAGACACAAACAAAGGTTAAAATCATCATTCAGAAAGATAGAAAACATACAACGTAATTCACAAACATCAACAAAAGAACCCCTAATTCCTGATACTTTTCCTTTTAAAATTTTGATGTAAGAGTGAACATTATTCATATATGTCAATCCAAATGATTTAATTGGACAATGGGTGTCCATATACAGGGTGATCAGCTCTGTAATTTGACTTTGATTAGTTTCTAGGCCAAAGATTGCAAATTAGGAATACCCCACAATTAATATATTGATCAATGATCACAAATGGATAGCAACCCGCAAAATAATCCAGAAGCCGCACAAATTAATCTTACAATTTGTAAAAAAGAATGCTTAAGCTATGGCACAGTTCACAGGAAATAACAAAAACATGGCCAGATACCTAATCCAGATATTGGCAAATTTTATCTAATCAATTTAAATGTAGATAAATAAACGATCTGCACTATTGAGATCAAGATACGGCGCCAATTCAAGCGCAATCAATTACAACAGCTGAATTGAATTAAAGCAGATGAAAAAAATGCATCCAGATAAAACTGTATATACACAATCAAATCAGATATATGAAATTTAAACAAAAAATATGTCAGGGGAAATACAAACAAGTTTGGCGTTGATGCTCTTGTTTCCGCTGGAGGCCATGAATCACAATCAGGAAGAAAAATTTGTGATGGATATTTGAAGAAAAAAGAAAAGAAAAATATTGATTTATTAGGGTTTGTGATGGATATTTGCAGACAAAAAAAGGAAGAGGAACAGAGAAGTAAAACCCCAGCTTCAACGATTTTCTTTGAAACTTGGAGAAAAGTCGTCTTCAAATCTATTATTAAATTAATTTTGATACTCTTCTGTTTAATAGTAATAATTCCCAAAATTTAGAAATTTATTAAAAAACGGCCAATATATAATTTTAAATAAATGTTGATAATATTCCTGTTTGTATATAAAATAAAATTATATTTAAAGTATAGCAAAGTGTTTTTAAAACCTGGTTGAATCAATACGGTTGAATCCTACTAGCCAATCATAACCGCCTATGTCATGGTCCAATTACTCCTTAAAAACAAGTAATTCGATTTTATTATTTTTTATTATTTATTAAATCACTTTTTTTTTTTTTTATTATTTTTTTAAACCTCTATATAATGTTATTGTTGTTTTTATCTCAATATCATTTTCTCAAATAAATTCATTCATGTCATTAATTTCATTTAATCTCTTTATCGTCGTCACATATTGTGTGAAATTAATCCACAACGTCATCATCTCTGGTCTCCAAATATTTATTTTAATATAAGATTTATAAGTTATAAATTAGTATAATTTTAATATTTTATGAATAAATATTTATTTTTTAATGTAACATACAAAATATAAAAGAAATATGCATAAATCAATTTAATTGGTTGAACAGCTTGGTTCAACCGGCCCAACCAATTGGACCGGACAAGAAAATCATGCCTAGACCGGTTTGATCACCAGTTCGGTTATGAAAACACTAAAGTATAGTATATTAAGATTAAACAAATAATTGATTTGATATCAATAACAATTTTGCCTCCAAATATTATACTATAATTTAATATTTAATATGTTTATATTCATACTTATTTTTCTATACTCAATAAAATATTTATAGTTAGAAAATGATTATTTCAATCCATGGATAAAATAGAAAAAAAAAATTGATTCATGTGGTGAGTTTTATCCTTCATTGAAGTAATTTTTTTCCCTCAAAAGTTTGCTTTTTATTTTTATTTTTTTGAAGGGTCAAAAGTTTGCTTTTAAGCAATGAGTGATGAATGTGTTATGCCCAAAAAGATTGAAGAAACGATATCTTAATCTATATTTTAACATCTCCACAACGAAGCAAGTCTTCAAATCGATTTAAGAACAAATTGTGAAATGTATGACATATATACAGAAATGATATTATATTTTATATTGTGATATTAGAATATTTATATTGTTTACTAATATACGGATAATTGGAGAGATTTGAATATAAAAAGGACCGTCAAAGAGACTTGGAAGGTAAGGATGAAATTCGGACTAGATAGTGGGCTCGATCTCGAGGTAAGCAAACGGGTCAACAAGTGGTCAAGGTAAGAAGATGAGTCGATAGCCTAATTAGGAGAAGGGTCTCGAGTGGGCTGGGGCCCAATCAGATAAATGCAATCCAATAAACCTAAGCCCAATTAGGTAATGGTTGACCAATCCAGGGAACATGGGCTAAGTCTAGGAGAGGCCGTTGCGAGGATTGGGGAGCAATCCCTGAGATGAGGACGTTCCGAGATAGGCGAGATGATGAGATGGAAATTTGGATAAGGTCCAGCTAAAGGAGAAGGCTTAGTGGATGAGGAGGCGAATCACGATATATAAGGAGGTTGTTACTCAGAGACGGGGTCAACTAGGAAAGTAGTTGTTGAACTCTTATAAGTATAAATATACCCGCAGGGTATATGTTACACACACTCACTATTTATGAACACGCTATACACTTGTGAGCTTTCATTATTATCTGATAAAGTAATCTGAGACTGTTCTAACTTGAGCATTGAAGTGCCCGCGTCGGAACTTCCTCCGGCGTGTTTTCAGTTGATCGTGTTAATTACATGAAGAGATTATGGTCAAGCTCGTTGATTCTTTGACCTACAGGTGGACACAAATTCGTTGAACTCCAGGTCAGATTTCATTCCATATTTTACGCATCACATTATATAATCAGTTGAGAAAAAAAATAAAGTAATACTTTTCATAAAATGATATTCTGGCCACTCATTTTTTATTTATTGATTTTGTATAATATATACAACTCTACTGACGATTTGTACTGATTTGATAATTCATGAAAACATTGACTTTTTTTAAGGGGGTGACTTTAAAAAGTCACTCCCAACAAAAATTTATTGTAAAAATCCTATTGTGTACTAAAGAACTTTATTTTGGCTCTAAGGTACAAAAATATGGTTAAAAAGTCTAAGTTAAACCATTCTGCATTTTTCATACACACTTTTTTTGCAAAATCATTTTTGGAGTGCAGTTTTTTTAATTTTCTGCACTACTAGACCAATTTTGGAGTGCAGTTTTTTTTAATTTTCGACACTTTCATCTTTTTTATTCCACTTTTTATTAGTTGTAAATTTTTATATAATTTAATTTAAATTTTAGATTTTATAAAATTTGTATTTCGAATCTGCACTTTCCCAAAATAATATGTTATTAGTGCTAATGAGCTTCAGTAAAATCCTGAGAAAACTTCATGCATCTGAAAACCTTCAATTTTTCAGATTTGCTCTATACACCTGGATCCAACATCCCTAATTCAACTGATAGTTCTCGAAATCTTGATTCAGCCAAAGGTTTAGTCAAGATATCAGCTCTCTGCTTATCAAGATGAATTTTCTCCATCCCGACGATGTCTTTTCTTCTCAACATGATCTCTCGATGAAGATTCCTTCCTTAGTTTGTTTCACTTGAAGTCCAAGAAGGAAAATCATCTCCCCAACAATGACATCTCGGACTTTCTTTTTTTTTATCGTAATATGTTGTCTTCATTCAAATTTCAAAGTTTTTTTCTTTCACATGAAAAAAAAATCAAATTATGTGGTACCCATTTGGTGTAGGGGTCCTACTTTTAGTTTTTGTAATTTTGAATCCAAATTTTAACAACTCTAATTACTTTAGAGTGGCTGGTTTATCTTCCATAAACATCTACATACACATTCACCACTCTAGGTGCCTTTAACAATATCCTTTGTATGAAAAGCCTTTAGCATGAACATGAGCCTTGGAGTTTTCTTGGGTACATGCCTTTTGTTCAAGTGCTTTGGCTTTTGTGCAACTGGTCTTTGTCTCTCGCTGATTTGGGTTCAGAAACCTTTACCCTTAGGCAAGTGGGGTTTGGGTTGCTGTCTTCGAATTTATCTTTCAAGAATCCGAGGACTTGGTCTTTTTCAATTGAGAATATCTCTCGGCTGAAAGTGTTTTCTTCTTGAAAATTCCTCTCTCTTTGGTTTAGTCTTGATCTCTCTTCAGTTGGTATTCTTAGCCGAGGCTTTGACGATCTTGGAAGATTTCCTCTTGAGCCGTCGGGTTTTCTAGCCTTTTCCCCGAGGTATGGGCTTTCTTCCCTTGAACATTCACATCTCGAACCATAGGTCCTTTACCCCTTGTCTAAAACTTTGGGCAATTCTTCAGTCAGAAGATTAGGTGCCACTTGTTTAACAAAGACAGACTTAGTGCTACTAGAAACAAATTCGTGAAGAAGACCTTGTGAGGTTCCCCATTTGAATGTATCCCAATCCAAATTTTATAGTTGCGTGTCTTTGATAACTCAAATTTCATCTATCACTTTAGATGCAGAATTCAATAGAGCTAACTTTCTCTGCACACTATCCTCACACTTCTTTAGAGTCTCATGCTTCTCAAAGAGGTCATTGAACAAAGTTCTGATAAGCTGAATCTCCTCAGTGGATTTATCTAATTTTCCATTTAGGGTCTCTATCAACTTCTCTTTTTCTGAGAGTTGTACTTTCAGAACATCTAGTTCATCAGTAGTTCCCATTAGTTGAAAAGTGATCTCAGCATTTTTAGAGTCTTTCCACTTTAGATTCTCAGCAATTTGGTTCTTTGTTACGCTCTTGAGTTTCATTGAGCGTTTCTTGTAACCTGACATAGTCCTTCATAAGATTCTCAAATGAATCCATCAGTCAAAGTTATCACATTAAAGAGAACTTGATAACTTATGTGCTTGTGTAGGAGCAACAACAGAGATAGAAGAACTTACCTCTCCTACAGCCATGAGACAAATGCCATCACTGTCACTTTCTGAGCACATCTCATCTGAGGAGCTGGAACTTTCTTCAGACTCCTTTTCCTCCTTAGTAATCTCAGCAAGTGTATCCCATATTTCCTTTGTAGCTTCACAATGAGAGATCATCCCCATAACACCATCATCAATAGTTCTATATAGAGTATCTTTGGCAATATAGTCAAGATTGACTAACTTCCTCTCATCAGGAGTAAGTTGATCATCAGACTTTGGAAATTCAGTCCTGGGATCATTTCTCTCATTTTCAGTAACTCTGGGATTCACAACAGTGAATTGGAATGACCATTCAGAAACCACTCTCCACATTCTTTCATGCTTAGAATACAGGTGAGCCTGCATTCTTGATCTCCACAAATCATAGCTCTCAACTGAGAACATTGGAAGTTTCTTAGAAGGCATTATGTCTGAGCTTTGTAAGATTTCAGCAAATAGATCTGTTCAGTAAACAACGGGAATCTTTTAGCAAATAAGACTATGGTCAACAAAGCTAGTGGTTAAGTTGAACCACTGCAGAAATAGGGTTTTTTTTTTAAAAAAAATTGATCAGTTAAGGTGATCACTTTTGAAATTAGTGATCTTTTGAACTCCCGCTCTGATACCACTTGTTGGTCCTTGTTCATAGTCTCACACGTGTATGGGGGAATACACGTGTTCGTTGATTTTTAAAACTTTTCTTTTCATCGAGGTCGATGGGTCGTTGTCCCGAATGATTTGGCCCTCGAGAAGCCTGGTCATTGAACTAAAGTCTACCCGAGATGGTGATCCTGAATCTCGCTTTTAGCCTCTCTCTAATTCCAACCGAAGTCCGAGTTTTTTCCCGAAAACGCTTTTAGAATAGCTACTTTCGGATGTGCGGAATGGTTGGCCCTAAGTTTATACTCGTTTTAAGCTTTGCTGAAAAACCTTCCTTTTAATGAAACAGTGATTAAGGCTCTTATCAAACTAGGCTTAGTGAATGAGCCCTCTTCAATGTAAAAGCACTTGGGAAATTCTTGGGTTTTCGAGTGCTTCAACTTGCAATAATAAGTTTGAGCTGTTGAGTTGCTTACAAATTTCCCGTAACCTTCAATGTAGAGGGTCACTAGTATTTATAGGCAATCAAGGTCACTCTTGAAAAACTATCCGTTGGAAGAGATAGCTTCATGAGTTTCCTCTTATGGTGTGTGATGAACGACTATATTTAGGGTTTGAAACTCCCTTGCATGTTTTAGGCAATATGTTTTTCATGCAGCCACTCACCACTTTTTGCAATCTGGAACATAAGACTAATATGCTTGATGACTGTCGCTTTTCAAAGGTCGATAAAAGTCAAATGTTGTCTTCTTCTCGATTATTCTTGTCTTTCATAAATGTAGACAAACATAATCTGTTCTTTTTTAGTCAATATCTCTGAGTGATATAACCTTAACAACACTTAGTTTTAGTTCCTTTTGTCTGCATGTGAATGTCTTGGGCAATATCTATTTTTCTGTGTATTCGCGTTTTTCTCAGTTTTGTATCCTTCAGATAGATATTATTCAGGTGTCTCTTCTTATTCAAAAGTTATATCTCGAGCTTGATTAGTAGATTATTGAGTCTTCAAGAACTTCTCCACATTTGATTCTTCTTTGTCTTCAATATCTTGATCTCGATCTTCGAAGTCTTGAGTCTTGATCTCTCGAGTCTTCAAGGTGTTGGGGAATGTTTCAAATCATGACTATTCGGGGTGAATATTTAAATACAAATTTAATTCATTAATTATTACTAGCATGAATTAATCCTATATTAATTCAAATAATAATTGCAACAACATATCATGCATATAAAAGCCACTTAAAACCTAAGACTATGCGGAATCTACGGGTTTTTACGTGAACGTATTCTCTCGGGATGCAAAGGACTTTTTAGGACGGACTAACCAAAAGGATTCCCAAGTATTCTCTTAGCCCTTTGCTCGACAATCCGGTGGAAGGATACTCGCCAACAATTAACAAAAGGAAAAAATAAACTTTGTTGCACCACCACTTATGTGTTTGCTAATATTTCCAAAGACATGAAATTGTATCTTGGGAATGAACTAATCATCCCTATTTATAAGAGAGGAGGTTGGTCGAATTTTCTAGTGATTTTTCAATGTGGGAAAAGACTTTTCTTGGTCACCAAAGAAATCTTGAATATATCCCATATATTCTTTTTTCCCATAATTAAAATATTCCACAAAATTCCACCTCCTCTATTTTATGGATGATTTTTTTAAAATTAAGTGTCACAAGAATCCAAGATTTGGATCTTCTTGAATTTATGAGATATCCTCAAAATTTTTCAAAAATACATATCTTCCATAATATCTTTTTCAAGAAAATCTTTCTTGCCCACTATATTTTCAAAATTTTGAAATTTACTATATAGATAACCAAGTGGGAGATTTCTTGAATTAAATGAGATAATCTTGTATTCCAAGAATACATATCTTCATTCCATAACAAAATTCAAAGAAAATCTTTCTCCTCTTTTTATCCATATATTTTAAAATTAGAGGAAATATTAAGCAACAATATTTATTTTATTTTAATCACCTTTTTCGGTTATTGGACTATTTGTTGGGCTACTCTGGGGGCCTTTAGGAGAATTAAGATTGGACCTTCTAATGGATCTTGAATATCTAATATTGAGCCACAATATAATTCAAGCCCATAAATAATATTGCACCATCTATCTTAACCCATATTACAGTCAATATGGCTCCCGGTCATTATTTCCCGTGTTTAAGATTATCTAGCCCATTAATTAATTCAAGCCACCAAAAATAGCTTTCCGTTAATTAATATCTTTTGTCCTTGGTCGAGGAAATCGGTTCAACATTATTATCCATAATTTGTTCCACTTGCAAGATTTGGTATGATAAAGCTTATGAACCTCCCCCAAGGGGCAAATCAAACAAATATTAATTTTTGCACGATTCTTCAGATAAATCTTAGCAATCACATGTGACCAATAATATTGCCCAAGATAAAAAGTATTTAATCTCTCTCGATTAAGCTACCCATGATAAGTCAAAGCAATAGTTACCAATCCCACGTGATCCTATTTAAGGGATTTGGTTAAACAACAAACCAACCGACGAGGTCTAATTCTTCCTTGTTCGGCTCAAGAACTTATCCTCCTGTGAGGTCCTATTCAAAAAAATCAATCATAATGCACTAGTGTAATCTCTTGGTCAAGACAAACCAATCTGAGTCTTACACCTCAACCTTTCGCGATGGTTGTTCATTTCCATCTAGGTAAAAACGTGAATGGCGTACTTTTTAGTTACAAGGATCGGATTAATTTAATCTTCGTGATCCGGTATCACTAAATTAACTACAAAGAGATGTAACACGTCTTAATTATTGAAAAGTTATGCAAAGAAATATATATAACATTCAATCATATTTAAAGCATCGATGACAAACAATTTATTTCAAGAAATAAATGGGTTCGAAATTCGGTTTTCGATTATACAAAGTAAAAAGCATACTTTTCAGTATAATCCCAACATTGAGTCTTGATGTCTTCGAGTCTTGAAAGTGTCTTTATGTCTTGAGTCTTGAGTCTTGAGAGATATCTTGACCGATATCTGAGTCTTCGGTTTCTCGGTTTCATCTTGAGTCTTGATTTCTCGATTTCATCATCGAGTTTCTTGATTTCTCGATTTCATCTTGAGTCTTGATTTCTTCGTTTCAAATCTTTAAACTTCATAAACTTACTGAGTCTTCAGAATCTTCAGAATCTAACCTGATCTATATCTGCTGACTATACATGGTGCAGATAACATCCTGAACACTATAAACTGAATCCTGACTTCAATCTATCAAGATTATCCTGAACATGTCATACTCAGGGGTTTTGAGGATCTAATCAAAATCTTCTTTATTAAATTCATCTCCCAACATATGTGCTTTCCCAAAATGTGTACTTGGTCAAAACAAAAAAATAAAATTATGAATACATACAAAAATGAGATAAGGGGTATTTTTGGTACAAATTGTATCTTAGAGTCACTTTAAAGATACTTTGTATCTTAGAGTCTTTTTGTTATAAACTTTGTAGTGGAGAGTCATTAATTCTTTTTTTAATACAAAATGTTGTTTTATGTCCTATCCATTTTCTATGTGGACAAAATTATTTGAATTCCTCCAATATTTAATCATTGTTCCAATTTTTAATTCATTCATTTTCTATGTGGACAATTTTTAAATACAAGATAGCAATCTTTAGTTTTTTTAAAAAAAATCCTCAAACATTTAACAATTATTTCACTTTTAATAATAAAAAAATTATTTTTTTTCCTTTAATTTTAATAATTATTGTTATTTAAACATGATAATAATAATAATGATAATAATTAATTTTTATTGAAATTTATTTATCGATTGTGCCAAACACGCCAAACAAAAAAAATGCATCGTGCGCTAAAAAATGCACTATGAATAAAAAAATGCATACGTGCACAAAAACTGCATTGTTCATATAAAAGAGACATTTTTAATATTCATTATTCAAGATAAAATGCATATGTGCTCAGAAAAATGCATTGTTAAAAAGCACATTGCATGCATACTAAATACATTGTACACACACGCAACACATTGCATGTACTTATAAAAAATAAAAAATTATACATATACAAATTGAATTTATATAACAAACAATCAAAAAAAATCTAAATTGCATTCGACACATTCAACACTCTTGCTTCAGATCATCACACATCATCACATCAAGTTGATTAAAATAAAGATAAAGGGTGTATATGTTTTAATGTTCATTATCTGAAATTTTGATTATGATGTCCGCTACACCGCTAGAACTCGACGTCATTGTCTTCTTCTCCGACAACTTCTCCTTCATATAGATCCGCCTAAAACTCGATGTCATCGACTTCTCTCTTAAATCAGCGGTGGGTGGTATCATTACCACCACTACTTCCACTCCTACATCACCACCTTCACCACCTAGCAAAACCCCCTAGATCCGCCATCACCACACCATGTGGTCGCTGCCATCACTATATCACACCTCTCAAAAACCATCTTTGTTGATTCACGAGAGTATTAAAAAACATTATTGGAGTTTTCTTTCCCTCCAAAATAGTAAGAATGGAGAGTAAAGAGTAAAAGAGAAACATTTTATGAAATGAAAAGTTAAAGAAGAAAAGGAGCAGATAAAGGCTGAATTTGGTGTTGGGTTGTTGTGGATGTAAAAGGCCAATATTAATTTTTCTTCTCATATTTTGTAGCTAATAGTAAGTTAATAATGTAATTGTACGTGTTAGTAAGTGCACATAGAATTTTTGTAGTACTTAGCAATTTTCCCTTTTCTTTTGTCATGGAAATCATATCAATGTAGATTTCAATCAAAACATAAACAATATATTAAATAATTAGAAATTAAATCAATGTATAAGGAAATAATGAATAACAAATCTTATGAAATATGACGAGAAAAAATATTTCTTTGTTTCATAACTTATCTACTGTCCATTTTTCGTCAAAATAAAAATAAAAATTAATGTTCAATTTTGATCACATAACTAAATTGGTTGTCATACTTTAGTCCAATTTTCAGAGTGTGTGAAAGTGTGTGTGCGTGTATTTTCAGAGTGTTGTTGAAAATGTTGTGAAATATGTAAAACAACATATGACAGCGGAAGTATAAAAACGCACTGCAAAGGATTTCAAAAATTGTGTATAGTCTGTAATCCAGAATATACAAACCTCATGGTTAAAAACATCACTATAATAAGTAGTGAGATACGCAAGAACCTCTTACAAGATCCTAAAAGGTGAAGTGAAAAACCACACACCAAAAATCAGTCTATTCAATCAAGTAACTAGTGATCTTATTCAACCTAAAACTTGATCTAATAAGATAAACACAATTCTGATGGGAGCGATTGTATTCCCTCGACCAGTAAAAATAGAATAACAACAACCCTCAGATTCTTACTGGATACAAACACTCTAGGTTGTACTTTCGGTTGTTTATCCGATGTTACTCTCTAAAGTTTGAAGTAGAGCAAATTGTATTTCACTTTTCCTCAAACTTGAATGTCGGCCAATGCAGTCTATTTATAGACTTTCGAACCAACTGCATTGTCATATCCACTAGGCTTGGATAGCCTTTAACTTCTCCTCCACTATCTCCATGATCTTGGTGTAACCACCCATGATCTTTCTATTCTCACTCCACCATAGTGCAACCGCTTGACAATATATGAAATTGTCTTCAACCTGCAATGTAGGAAACATAAAAAAACACATCTAATAAAACGGAGTAAGTGTTAGGAGAAAGGGCAAATTTATGATGTTGTGCAGAATGTTGTCCAATATCTAAAACAACATCCGTGCAACATCAACAAACTCCTCCAATTTGGCCTTTCTACTACAACACACATGATGTTAAAAACAACATCCGAACTTGTGTCAGGAAAGAAACAAATAATAGTCATCCAGAGAACAACTACTATTCAACCAAATCATAATTTAAAAACAGACAACAAATACAAGCACTAAGTACATCAGCAGTGTACTTAGGCCAACAAAGTATCCAACATAAAGTAAATGACAGAAACATAAATCTATCATCTAGTTGTCCATTAACAGAGTTTATAAAATAAAGAGCAGTAAATAAAAGATTACAACACAAAAAAGAATTTTTATAGTGAAATATAGGGAAGGACTGGGCCATTGCATCTCCATAATCTGCAAATGCTCCCCTACACTTCAAAAACTCCCCCTGTCTTGAATTTGTTCACCAGTTATCAGCACCATATAGCTGATCAATGATAGCAACACTCTCTGGGGACATACTCTCCCTGTTATGAGTCTTCTTCAGCTCATCATCAGTGTCATCAGAACTATCATCGTCAACTGGTTCAGCTTCATCAAGTACCATTTGTTCATCAGCAGCAGCATTCCGTGCTTCTTCAAGAACTTCCTCTACAACATCATTAACAACATCTTGAACAGACTCATCAACCTCTCTGTCAACAACAGCATTCTGATCATCTTGTGCAGCAGCACCATCATCATCCTCAGCATCATCTTCAACATTATCAGCAACACCATCATCATGCTCAGCATCATCTTCAACATTATCAGCAGCATCTTGTGCATCATCCTTCTCACCTGCATGGCCAGATGGACCAACTCCATCATCACCACCATCATTGTCACCATCATCAGGTGATCCTCCCCCTGTTGGAGTAGAAAGGAGGCTTCTCCAGAAGGTTTTCTGTTTAACCAGAGCATCTATACTGTGTTGGATGAATTGAATTTGATCAGTAATGAAAGAATTTGAAAAAGTTACAGAGAGGATACCAGCATGTCTTGTGATGTTTTAAGGAATGTTGCCAACAAAATGGGTAACATTCTCAGTCTGCCGTTCAGGGTCATTCATAGGTAGATCAGTAACACGGTTACCAGCTTTCAGAACTGGAGAAATCTCAAAACTAGGGATAAAACCACTTATCTTTTCTCCTCTAGGCCTGTCAAACTCCAACTTATCCAAGAACTGACAGATCAAACTTGGATATGGAAACATCCCACCTGTTAGGGTTATACTGAAAAATATGCTTTTACTTTGTATAACCAAACTGAAATTCTGTCTTATTTGCTGAAATAAATTATTTATCACTGTTGCTTTAAATATCATTGAATGTTACATATATTTACTGCATACCAGTTCAATAAATAGTGCATGTTACATTGTAGTTAATTTAGTGATACCAGATAACAGAAGATTAAATTAACAGTCCCTAGTAACAAAAGTACAGAATTCACAACCCAGATGGAAATGAACAACCCATTGTGAAAGGTTGAAGTGTAAGGCTCAGATTGGCTTGTCTTGACCAAGAGATTACACTAGTGCATTATGATGTGCTGAATAAGACCTACAGGAGGATAAATTCTCCAGTGCTGAATATAGAAGAATTAGACCTCACCAGTTCGTTATTTCTTAATCCCCGTCCCTTAAATAAGATCGTGTGGAATTAATAATTATTGTTTTGACTTATGATGGGTAGAGAATCAATGTGATTCAATACTTTATATCTTGGGCAATATTATTAGTTACAACGATTGCTAAGATTTAATACGGAGAATCGTGTGCAAGTACGTCTTGCTTGATTTGTCCCCTTGGGAGGCTCAGAAGTTTTACAATACTAAATCTTGCAAGTGGAATTAGTTTTCGGTATGGATAATAATGTGTAGCCGTTCCTAATCCAAGGAAAAATATATTAATTAAAATAAAGCTTTTTAGTGGCTTGAATTAATTAATGGACTGGATAATTTTAAACACGGGAAATAATAGCCGGGAGCCATATTAACAGTAATATGGGTTAAGATGGATAGAGCAATATTAATTATGTAGTTAGATTAATTAATATTTATGGACTTGAATAATATTGTGGCTCAATATTGATAATTCAAGGTCCATTGGAAGGTCCAATCTTAATTCTCCTAAAGGCCCCTCAAGTACCCCAAAGATAAAGTCCAATAAATGAAAAAGGTGTTTAAAATAAAATAAATTGTTGTTGCCTAATTTTCCTGATTATTTCGAAATTAATAAATAAAATAGGAGAAAGATTTTTCTTTGAATTTTGTTATGGAATGAAGATAAGTATTGTTGGAATACAAGATTATCTCATTAAATTCAAGAAATCTCCCACTTGGTTATTTATTTGAAATTTTCGAAAGTTATGAAGAAATAAGGAAAGGAAAGATTTTCTTGATTTTCTTGAAAATATATTATGGAAGATATGTATTCGTGGAATACAAGAATATTTCATAAATTCAAGAAGATCCAAATCTTTGATTACTATTCCTTATTATTTTCGAAATATACCATAGTATTAGGAGGTGGGATTTTATGGAATGTTTAATTATGGTATAAAAAGAATATATGAGATATATTCAAGATTTCTTAGAGATCAAGAAAAATATTTTTTCATCTTTATTTTCACTCAAAAAATCGGTCACCCCTATGTGTATAAATAGGGTATGAATTTTTCATCCCCAATGCAATTCCATGTGTTAGAAAAATTAGAAATCCACAAAGGTGGTGTAACATAATTTTATTTTTCCTTTTGTTAATTGTTCGCGAGCATCCTACCACCGGATTGTTGAGCAAGGACGAGGGAATACTTGAGAAGACTCTTTGGGTTTGTTCGTGTGAAGGGAATATTCATCTTCTCAACGGTTGTCACTCCAAGAGGTTAGTTCACATAAACTCCTAGCAATTCCGCATGCGTAGGATTTATGTGGCTTGTTTATATGCATGATTTGTTGTTGGATTATTATTTGAATTAATATAGGATTAATTCATGCTAGTAATAATTGTTAGAATTAAATTTATATTTAAATATTCACCCCGAATAGATCCGGGCAATTAATTCCCCAACACCACATTCACCATATTTTCCAGCAAGAGACACCATATTATCAAATATGATTTGTCCCATATTGAACTTGTTCAGATGAACAATTTTGTATAGCAGGAAAGTATGTTCTTTAGTAAGCACAGTGGAGTTTCTAGATGAAAACCAGTTTGAGTTCAAAAGTTTATGCATCACAGAATAGAGAGAAGTCAATTTAGCAGCTGAAAACTGCAATGTCCATTCAGGATATCTTTCACCAGTTATCACAGATATAACTTCCCCAATCTCTAGATCAATACTCTCTTCCTCCACATTTCTAGTCCTTAGGAAAATATTGATGAGTCTAGGAGTGATGGTAACAACATTATGCTTAAACCTTACTTTCCCATAATTAGAAAATTGTTTATCACCACAATTCTTCTTCAGATTAGCATAGAATTCAGCAACCCAAGGCACAAAGTATGGTTTAGCATATTGCAGAGCATGTAAAAGGGATCTACTCTCTAGAAATCCTATCATATTGTTGGCTTCAAATTCATAAAGTTTAATGATTATTTCATCAACAATATACCTCTTCAGCATGGTTTTCACAATTCTAGACTTCCTATAATATTCAATTTTATCATCAGGGTCTGAATCAAGCATTGTTACCTCATCAGAATCATAAGAATGATCAAACTCTGGAGCAGCTTAACTATCAGCTTGTGCAGGCTCCTCTTCTTCAAACTCAGTGTCTTCCTCAGGGTCCTATTCATCCTCAGGATCCTCAGCTTCAAAGTCTTCTTCAGCAGAATCATCAGTCTCAGCTTCCTATTTCTCATAATCATCTTTCTCATCATTCTTAGATAGTTCTGCAGCATAAGAAGCAACATTCACAGATGGTTCATTTATCCTTTTGGTTCGTTTCTCTTTCTTTGACCATAAATTCCTCCATTGTTAAGTCATCATCTGAATCTTTTGGTTCAGCAACAGGGACTTCAGGAATTTCCATCTCTTCATCAGAATCTTCCACTTGGATTGGATCATCAACACCACCATCAGTCCTTTTGAGAAGTTTCCCAGTGTAGTCCACCTTCTTACCAAGATTTCTCTGTGAGACTCTCCTCTTTCCCCATTTTCCACCTCTTTTGGGAGCTAACTGCTTCTTCCTCTGCCGAATGTTCTTTAATTTCTCCCACATTCCTTGTGAATTGGAGGAATCAACATCATGCATCTCAACATCGGTGGGTTGAGTGGTATCTTCAGCGGGTTTAGGAGTAGGTTCATCAGGAATTTCAGTGGCTAATGGTTTTGCAGAGAGATCCACATAGTCATTAATGTTGACTTGCTTTCTCCCTACAAAAACATCAAGAAGAGCCGGAGGGTTTTTCACAAGCATTTGTTCGATGACTAATCGAACCAAAGAGTGAGGGGTATTTTCAGGAAACTCGTACGGAATGGGTTTTGGGTTAGATGAAGAAGATGATCCACCAACATTCGTGGAATCATAATCTGGGTTCAGTGAGGCCATTTCTGCAAGGAGGTTCAACGGGTTTGAGTTTTCTGGAGACGAGGAGTTCGAACGATTTTGAGGGTTTGAATGTGGAAGTGAATTATCAGGAGTAAAACCAAACGATTTTGATCATCTGTCATACCGCCTTTCTATCCAACCAAATAATACACCATGATTAAAATAACATTTTATGAAATATAGGAGGAAAAAGAAGCATATGACCAAAAATAATGAAATAACACAAGTGTAAATCAAACAAACCTTGAATCATATGCGCAACAACAATGTTTTCAGCTTTCAGTATTAAACAACACAAACAATTCGACCTTAAGTAGAAATTAAAGCAGGAGGTTATTACACACATCCACAAAAACCGACAATGAGTGGAACAAATGTAACCACCCACTATGTTGAAGTTATGTGATCGTGTGATGTGTAAGAAGCCGCCAAAAATATTTTCAAAACCAGAAAACCATATCCAAAATTAAATAGACACAAATTAAGTTCAAACAACTTATTTAATCCACAAAATTGACTTACCAAGAACATTAAACAAATCATGTATGATAGATAAAGTTCGAATCACTTAAGGTTTCACAAAATGTCGGCACACATATATCTCAACACTCAATTTTGCATGAAATCATCATCAAAGTGTTGCATATTTTGAATTTTTTCTTTTAAACACATGTTCACATTGATCCAAGTTTTCAAGAGAGTGCATCGTAGTAGCGAGCTCCGTGCCTCATAGATACTCAATGGATTGTGAACAAACATGGATGTATATTTAATCATCTTTTGAAAAGAGAACATCGTAGTAGCGAGCTCCGTGTCCCATAGTTACTAAGTGATTACACATCTAAGTTGTGCTTTATTTTTAATGCATTTAAGAGATATATGGACAGGACTCTGTATCTAAACCATGATTCAAACAATAAGATCAAAACACTATCATTTAAGGTTCAAAATAAGAAATGCAGTAGACAAACTCATCATCAGAACCACAATGTTGCTTCAAATGTTGGAAACATTTGTCACAACACTTAGTGTTTATTTTCAGATATACCAAAGAACAAGAGAATTTTCTAAGTGAAGAAAACCTCTCATTATCAAAGGCTTTTGTGAAAATATCAGCAAGTTGTTTTTCAGTAGAAATGTACTCTAACTTCACAACTTCTTTCTCTCCAAGATCTCTTATAAAGTGATGTCTTATACTTATATGCTTAGTCAAAGAATGTTGCACAGGATTCTTGAAAATATTGATAGCACTGGTATTATCACAATAAACAGTCAAAATACCACTTTCCTACCTATAATCATCAAACATCTTTTTAAGCCATAGGAGTAGAGTGCAGCAACTTCCAGCATCAACATATTCAGACTCAGTTGTTGATTGTGAAACACAGTTCTGTTTCTTACTATGCCAGGAGATAATATTGTTTCCCATGTAGAAACATCCTCCACTAGTACTTTTTCTATCATCACAATCACCTGCCCAATCTGCATCACTATAGCCAACTAAAGAGCAATTAGTATCCTTTGAGTACCAAATACCTAGATCACATGTTCCAGCTACATATCTTATAATTCTTTTTACAGAATTAAGATTTGATTCCTTATAATTAGCTTGATATCTAGCACACAAACAAACAATATACATAATATCAGGCCTATTAGAAGTTAAGTAAAAAAAGACTACCAATCATTGATCTATATAAAGTAGGATCAACATCTTTTCCAATCAAGTCTTTACTCAACTTTTGAGTTGAACACATAGTGGTTTTCATAGTTTTAACACTTTCAAGACTAAACATTTTCACCAAATTCTTAGCATATTTGTTTTGACAAAAGAAAATACCATCTTTCATTTGTTTGATTTGAAGACGTAAAAAGTAATTCAGTTCTCCAACCAAGGAAATTTCAAATGTACAGGTCATTTCTTTAACAAAACTATCAAGCATATCATTACAAGTTGAACCAAATACAATATCTCATCAATATATATTTGAGCAACCATGATATCATTCTTAGAATTTTTAATGAACAAGGTTCTATCAGCTTCACCTCTCAAAAATCCAAACTCAAGTAAGAAATCAGTAAGTCTACCATACCAAGCTCTAGGTGCTTGTTTTAGACCATACAAAGCTTTCTTTAACTTGTAAACATGATCAGGAAATTCTAGATTTTCAAAACCTTTAGGTTGTTCAACATAAGCTTCATCATCCAGAGTACCATTTAAGAAAGCAGCTTTAACATCCATTTGATGCAAGTTAATGTTAATGAAACATGCAATATCAAGAAGTAATCTAATAGATTCTATTCTAGCAACATGAGCAAATGTTTCATCAAAATCTAATCCTTCGATCTGGGTATAACCTTGAGCAACCAATCTAGCCTTATTTCTCACAATAATACCAGATTCATCAGTTTTATTCTTGAAAATCCACTTTGTTCCTATTACATTAATGTCAGAATTAGGTCTAGGTACAAGTGTCCAAACATCATTTCTTTCAAACTGATTAAGCTCTTCATGCATAGCATTTATCCAGTTTTCATCATTAAGAGCTTCTTTCACATTCTTAAGCTCAATTACAGAATGATAATACTCAAAAGTTACCTGATTGCATATGGATGACATTCAAACTGATCTTACAAAGTTATTGATGTGAATACCCATTCTTCTTCTAGTTTGTACACCAGTGGTAGCTTCTCCAATGATCTGATCTGATGGAAGACTTTTTATTATCTTTGTTGAGGGAACCAAATGTTTTGGATACTGTGATTCTTGTGACAGATTTTCAGTATCTGAACTTTTGGGTAATGTTGTATCAGATGTTGTAGAAACATTTTGATACACATCCTTACTATCTTCAGTGTCATCAGAATTTCTGGATACTTCTATTAAATTTTATACATTATCTTCAACACTTTTACTTGCAAGACTTGCAAGTTCATCAAATACCACATTAACAGATTCTTGCATTGTATCAGTTCTCAAGTTATAGATTCTATATGCCTTGCTATTCTTAGAATATCCTAAGAAAAATCCTTTATCACTCTTAGAATCAAACTTGTGCAACTGATCTCTATCATTCAAAATGTAACAAACACAACCAAAAACATAAAAGTATTTTAAATTTGGTTTCTTGTTATTCAGAATCTCATATGGAGTACAATTACAATCAGAACGAATATAAACTCTATTCACAATGTGACAAGCAGTATTTAAAGCTTCTACCCAGAATTTCTTAGAAAGACTTTTTGAGGTTAGCATAACTCTTGCCATTTCTTACAAAGTTTTATTCTTTCTTTCACCAATCCCATTTTGTTGAGGAGTTTTAGGTGAAGAAAACTCTTGCAAAATACCTTTTTTTTTTCACAAAAATTAGTAAATAAACTGTTTTCAAATTATCTTCCATGATCAGACCTTATCCTACTGATCTTTAAACATAAAACAGTTTTAAACCTTTTGTAAAGAATTTTAAACTCAGAAAAGGTATCAGATTTTTCTTTCAAAAAGATAACCCAACTATATCTAGAAAAATCATTTACAAGAACATAGAAATACCTCTTTCCACCTAAACTTTATGTTTCCATAGGACCCATTTGATGTGTTGTCCTTACTTACTTACCTTTCTGGCATGGTCCACAATTTTTTCCTTTTTCAAAGTTAAGATCAAGTAAACCAACAGCATCACCTAGTCTATGCAATTTTTGGATACTTCTGCAATTAGCATGACCAAGTTTTTCATGCCACAAAATAATATCTTCTGCTTTAGAATTTTTACAAGTATGGTTTGAACCAATCAAATAACAATTATGAGCAGATCTATTGCTAGTCATTAAGCATTCATCATTCTTATCAAACACATAGCATGAATTCTTGTCAGATTTCACATGTAAATCATCATCACATAACTGACTAATACTAATCAAATTAGCAAGTAAACCTTTTACATGTAACACATTTCTCAGCTTTGGAAATCCAGGAACATTCAAAGTTCCTTTACCAACCACTTTACCTTTTGAACCACCATCATAGGTAACATGACCACCATCACAAGATGTATAATTAGTCAGATGATTGACTTGACCAGTCATGTGTTTAGAATAACCACTGTCAAAGTACCAAGATCCAGGAACACATGCTTTCAAAGATGTATAAAAAATATTACACAACATGTTCTTATGAATCCACTTTTTAGTGTTGTAAACTGTTTTTATAGGGTGTTCAATTTTATCAGGTAAAATAATTCCAGCTTTTAATGTTGGGGTTATACTGAAAAGTATGCTTTTACTTTGTATAACCAATCTGAATTTCTGTCTTATTTGCTGAAATAAATTATTTATCACTGTTACTTTAAATATCATTGAATGTTACATATATTTACTGCATAATTGTTCAATAAATAGTATGTAATACATTGTAGTTAATTTAGTGATACCAGATCACATAAGATTAAATTCCCTTGTAACAAAAGTACAGAATTCACAACTCAGATGGAAATGAACAATCCATCATGAAAGGTTGAAGTGTAAGGCTCAGATTAGCTTGTCTTGACCAAGAGATTGCACTAGCGCATCATGATGCACTGAATAGGAACTACAGGAGGATAAATTCTTCAGTACTGAATATAAAAGAATTAGACCTCGGTGGTTCGTTATTTCTTAATCTCCGTCCCTTAAATAGGATCGTGTGAAATTAATAATTATTGCTTTGACTTATGATGGGTAGAGAATCAATGAGATCCAATACCTTATATCTTGGGCAATATTATTAGTTACATACCAAATCAGTATTCTTCAGTATGTCTTGCTTGATTTGTCCCCTTGATGGACTCAGAAATTTAACATACCAAATCTTACACGTGGAATTTATTTTCTGTATGGATAATAATGTTGAGCTGACCTTACTCCAAGGAAAAATATATTAATTAATATGAAGCTATTTCAGTGGCTTAAATTAATTAATGAACTGGATAATCTTAAACACGGGAAATAATAACCGGGAGCCATATTAACAATAATATGGGTTAAGATGGATTGTGCAATATTAATTATGTAGTGGGATTAATTAATATTTATGGGCTTGAATAATATTGTGGCTCAATATTGGAAATTCAAGGTCTATTAGAAGGTCCAATCTTAATTCTCCTAAAGGCCCCTCAAGTAGCCCAAAGATAAAGTCCACTAACTGAAAAAGGTGTTTAAAATAAAATAAATTATTGTTGTCTATTTTTCCTATTATTTTTTAAAATAATAAATAAAAGAGGGAGAAAGATTTTCTTTGAATTTTGGAATGAAGATAAGTATTCTTGGAATACAAGATTATCTCATTAAATTCAAGACATCTCCCACTTGGTTATTTATTAAGAAAGTTTCAAAAAATTTGATTAGATAAGGAAAGGAAAGATTTTCTTGATTTTCTTGAAAGGATATTATGGAAGATATGTATTCTTGGAATACAAGAATATCTCATAAATTCAAGAAGATCTAAATCTTAGATTCCTGCTCCTTTTTTTTTTAAATATACCATAATATTAGGAGGTGGGATTTTGTGAAATATTTAATTATGGAGAAAAGAATATATGAGATATATTCAAGATTTCTTGGAGATCAAGAAAAATATTTTCCCATCCTATTCTACACAAAAAAATCGGTCACCCCTTATGTTATAAATAGGGGATGATTTTTTCATCCCCGACGTAATTCCACGTGTTGGAAAAATTAGAAATCCACAAAGGTGGTGCAACATAATTTTATTTTTCCTTTTGTTAATTGTTCGTGAGTATCCTACCACCGGATTGTTGAGCAAAGATGAGGGAATACTTGAAAAGGCTCTTTGGGTTTGTTCGTGTGAACGGAATATCCATCTTCTCAATGATTTTCACTCCAAGAGGTTAGTTCACGTAAACTCCTAGCAATTTCGCATGCGTAGGATTTATGTGGCTTGTTTATATGCATGATTTGTTGTTGAATTATTATTTAAATTAATATAGGATTAATTAATGTTATTAATAATTGTTAGAATTAAATTTGAATTTAAATATTCACCCCGAATAGATCCGGGCAATTAATTCCCCAACAACTGGTATCAGAGCCTCGGTTTCGGGCTCTGAATTTTAAATTATAATTTAATTCATTTTTCATTAAATTTGAATTTGGATAGTAGAATTGCTAGATTTTTTTAGCAGATATCCAATTGTCATGGTATTTGATGAATGTTTAATTATGCATGCATATAATTGTGGTTTTAATTCAATTCGTTCGAATTCATTTTACCTCGTGAGAAATTCCACGTGTAGATTATGATTTGTTTGATTCATTCAATGTAATAGACTAGTCTAAATCTAGGTTTATTTATTTTTTATAAATAAATTATAAATTGTAGGATAGAAACGAAGTACTTTTCAGAATACCAAGAGCTTACATTCCACTAACATTTTATACAATAAAATAAAATCCTGGCAATTTGATCAAACACCGTTTTCAACGCTTTTTCAAAAGGTATTGGTTCAAGATTGGATGCTGTTTGGTTCAACCTTCTTTGGACCTCTTTATCCCTTTTCCTAAAATTCTTATCTTTAATTCTATGAGTTTTAATATAGATATGTATTCTTTTCTCCAATATCTCTTGAATTAGGAAATTTAACCATTTCTTGAATATCCATTTTGATTTCAAAATATCGAAAATCTATTGATATATTCAAGATTTGGAGAAAAAATATGGTAACATCCTATTCTAAAAAAGGGTCGAATTCCGAATCATAAAAGTTTAGGACTCTCCTTTCCCCCGAATTATTTCTAAAATTTTAATTACTAAAAAGGTATCTCAAAATTAAATCCTCTTTTCCTCTTCAATAGATGGAAGCATCTAATGGAGGACGCTTCTGAATGAAACACTAGAACCCCTTTTAAGCTCTGTTGTTTTTCCGAAAATTTGTCCTTATCTTGGAAATGTTGTCAAAACATCCGACTATAGAGATTAAATTTTCCAATCCACAAAATAGGAGGCTATTCCCAATAATCTCCTACAAAACAACCTTAACCTCATATTTAAATTATAATTAAAAGATCTTTTCATATTTCATTTGTCCAAATTGAGTTTTTTTAGCTCGAGTTTGCCCTCCCAAAGTTTAAATGTTTAATCTCAAAGTTTTCTTTGGGTTACTTGTTTTCTTCTATTTGAAATGTAAGTGGTTTAGGATTTCCTTTTTTCATCATCCTTAGAACATTCATTTATGATGTTCCTAGAATTATCCATCCTGAAGGTAATTAAAAGAATCCAATTAAAGTTTTATCCCGACAAGTTGTCAATTTATAAGATCTCCACTGTCTCATACTTGATCTTCTCCGGTCCCAAATTCTTTGGGGGATAGCAGCTCTTTGGTAAGGATTCGAATGAATGAAAAATCAACAATTTTCTCGGGAGATTAAATTTTTCTTGATTTCTCTGTTTTCAAATTATATTCATGCCTGCTTTTTGCAAGGGTACGTTTTTTTGGGATTCAATCCTTTTCCAGTTCAAAATTTTTTAATAAATTCAAAAGACTCATTGACTTGGACGAAATTATCGTGCGATGTCCAAACGATGAAGGCTATGGAGATGATTTCTCTAGATCAAGACATGACAAAAATTAACCGTGACAACTGGATATATGTGTCCAATATGTTTAATATTTTGTTTTGATGTTTGCTTTATTTTTCGTGCTTATTTAATTTGTTTGAATGTGCGAAGCATGAGAAATTATTTTGAAAAATCTCACTTTCGAAAATTACTAAGTATGCTTTAAAATAATTAATTGACAATTTTATTCAGGATAATAAAATTGAATTAATTTTGACCTCCATGATTTATTTATTTGTGAATTCTTTTGGAGAAATTCCCCCCACGGGACGGCCAAAAGATAGCTTTCACATGAATAAATTTCATAGGATGATTGTGAATTATTATTTATGGCGACGATGACCCTCCCCACGAGGCTCGTTCAAAATGAAATAATAATTCTGTATTTAATCATGGTTATTACTTAGTTATAAAATTGATATGGATATACTTCCCCGAAGTCCCTGTCAATTTTATATTGGTCAAGTGGGAGACAACTATTAATTTGGACATTAAAGATTTGCAATTGTTCTTGTTTGTAACCTGATTGAACATGTTTAAATAATGACCCACCCCACGTGGTTTATTTAAACTGTTTTGAGATATTGGCTAATGCATGTTCATATTTTTTTTAGATTTTAATATGATTCATGTGATTGAATTAAGTGATAATTTTGTGCTTATACAATTGTTATTTATTTTAGTTCAGCATGTCGCAACCTTTTAGTCCACTGTTTAATATACTTTAAGTCAATAGGATTATTTAGGAAACTATGTCGATTGGAAAATATATTGTCTTGACCATGCAATCCCATAAAGTCCGTCCTTGACAAACCTAGACTCGTTAAGACTACGAATGTGAGAAAGATAAGGAATATCATAAGTAGTGGTTAAGATCCAATGAAATGGTTAAGTTTATCATCTTGAATTCAACGTCAGATGTGTTGCGACGCCAACACCATGACTTGGAAACCATTGCAGCTATTATGATGGATCTTAACGAATTCTTCCCTCACCAGAATCGTAAAACGAGTCAGATAGCCATATGGAATTTGTTCTCGTAAAGAATGGCATTAAGAGGTGTCAAGAAGAAGACCGACAAATGAAAATGCTTAATTGAGGTCTGAGAAAACATCGGAGGTCAGCCTGTCCCAAACCCAAAAAGGTTGGGAAGAAGGGTAATTCTCAAACACTAATTGTTGAAACTTGTTTAGCGGCGTATGCTCCCATTTGTGGGTAGTGGATACGGGAACCACTAATCATGTTTGTTTCAATGTTTCAAGGATTTTGGATAATCCAATGATTTAGTGGGAGTGAGACCATCATCTCCACGGGCAATGCTACGAAAGTAGCGGTTATTGCAATGCTACACAAGTAGCAGATATTGCAATGCTACGTAAGTAATGGTTATTGCAATGCTACATGATTAGCGGTTATTGCAATTCCACGTAAGTAGCGGTTACTACAGTGCTACATGAGTAGCAGGTACTGCAGTGCTACATAAGTTGTGCTTAAAGCAGTGGGAGAAGTGCATCTATCTTTTAGTGATATAATTTTAGTTATGAGAGATGTTCTTTACGTTACAAGTTTTAGAAAGAATTTGATTTCAGTTTCTAAAATTCTTTATTGATGGATATTCGGTTACTTTTAATAAAGTTGTTACCATTGCTCAAAATGATGAGTTCGTCTGTCATGGAACATTGTCGGACAATCTCTACACTATTAACTGTGCACACCACTTGCAAAATACGTCCTATAACAGATCGACTATTTCAAATAATAAAAGAAAATGTTCATCAGATGTTAACGAAATACTTCTATGGTATCTAAGACTAGGTCATATTAATCCAAAAAGGATCCAAAGGTTGGTTCAAGATGGTTCATTGGAGTCACTCCGGGTAGAACCATTTCCAACCTGCGAATCGTGTTTGGAGGGCAAAATGACCAAGAGGGCATTCGGAGCCAAGGGGAATAGAGCCAAAGAAGTGTTAGAAATCGTTCACACTGACGTTTGTGGTCCAATGTCAATCAAAGCAAGAGGACGTTATGAGTATTTTGTTACTTTTATCAATGATTACTCAAGATATGGATACATTTACCTTATGAAGCATAAATCTGAGACCTTTGATAAATTCAAAGAATTTAAGGCTCAAGCAGAGAATCATAGGGAAAACGTATCAAGTCTCTACGATCTAATCGTGGGAAGTGCGAATACCTCAAATATGAATTTTGAACTACTTGTCGATGAAAGGATTGTATCCCGGTACTGATCATATTTTTTTACAAAACCCTCAACGAAAATGGGGGTTGCGAGAATGAAAAAATGTAAACTCTTTTAAAAATGGTCAGATCAATGATGAGTTATGCGGATCTACCCAAATCGTTTTGGGGTCACGCCTTGGAAAAAATAGCTTACATTCTAAACCTGGTGCCAACCAAATTGGTTCCCAAAACTCCTAAAGAGTTGTGGACCGAGCGCAAGCCCAGTTTAAGACATATGAAAATCTGGGGGTGACCGGCATACGTGTTGGACAAGGAAGCTGGTAAATTGGATCTACGATCAGAATTAAGGTTGTTTATAGGGTACCCCAAAGGAACGAAGGGGTGCATGTTCTATGGTCTCGAAGATCAAAAGGTGGTAATCAGTTCGCACTTTAGATTTTTGGAGGAATACTATATGAACGACAGAAAGCCCAGAAGTGAGATTACCTTAGATGAGCTAAGATGGCTTACCTCAATGCCAATTGTACAAGTTGACATACCAAAACCTTTGAGTTTCAAATCTCGAAAACACACTTACAATCACATAGAGTAACAGTTGCAAAATGGATGGCCCGTTCCAAAATCCATCGGGTAAGCCAAGATATGTTCATGGGCTTTGGGCGGACGCCCATCATCTAGTCGAAGCCACCAAAAATGCCAAAGCCGTTTAGAAATCAACCCTCTTTGAAAAGTATGCTTTTACTTTGTATAACCAAACCGGAAGTTTCTTATTTATTCATTTGAAATAAATTATTTAATCATTTAAGTTGCATTAAATATGAATGAATGTTATATATGTTTATTGCAAACTCGCTTCAATAAGACAATAATTAAATTACGTTGTAGTTAATTTAGTGATACCCGATCACCAAGATCAAATTAATGACCCTCGTAATTAAGTACAAATTCACAACCCATGGAAATGAACGAACCATCATGAACGGTTGAAGTGTGAGACCCAGATTGGCTTGTCTTGACCAAGGGATCACACTAGCTCATTTAGGTGCGTTGAATGAGGACATACATGAGGATAAATTCTTTGGTACTGAATATACAAGAATTAGACCTCAGTTGTGCGTTATTTCTTAATCTCCGTCCCTTAAATAGGATCGTGTGAAATTAATAACTATTGCTTTGACTTATGATGGGAAGAGAGTCAATGCGATTCGATACCTTATATCGTGGGCAATATTATTAATTACATGACGATTGCTGACATTTAATACGGAGAATCGCATGCAAGTACATCTTGTTTGATTTTTCCCCTAGGTGGGCTCAGAACCTTTATCATACCAAATCTTGCAAGTGAAAATTTATTTCAGTATAAATAATAATGTTGAGTTGTCTTTACTCCAAGGATAAAGATATTAATTAATATAAAGCTTGTTCAGTGGCTTAATTAATTAATGGACTAATATAATCTTAAACGCGGGAAATAATGACCGGGAGCCATATTATATGTGAAATCGTAATATGGGTTAAGATGGATAGTTCAATATTAATTTTATAGTGGAGTAAATTAATATTAGTGGACTTGAATAATATTTGGCCCAATATTAGAGCTTCATAGTGTTGGGATAATCGGGGTGCCCGGATCTATTCGAGGTGATTATTTAAATACATATTTAAATTTAAAAAGTTAATTACTAACATGAATTAATTCTAAATCAATTCAACATAATAATAAACAACATGCGTACACACAATTCACGTAAATTCTAAACATGCGGAACTAGGAGTTACAGAATTACTAACCTCTTGAAGAATCAAACGGATGAATCAACCCAAGAGTCTTCCCAAATATATCCCCAAAGTCCACGAACGCTATCCGGTGGGAAGATTTCAACGAACGATTTTAATGGGAGAGAAATTAAATATTTTTTTACCACCTTTGTGGATTTCTAATATTTCCAACACATGGAATTACATTTGGGAATGAAGAGCTCATCCCCTATAAATAGGGAGGAGGGGGGGCAAAAATTAGGGCTAGGAAAATAAGGAAGAAAATATTTTCTTGATCTCCAAGAAATCTTGAATATATCTCCTATATTCTTTTCTCCTTAATTAAATTTTCCATAAAAATCTCTTTCCCCTCTTCTACCCAATATTTTTGAAATCTACACTATAGAAGGAGTCAAGATTTGACTTCTTGAATTTATGTATTCTTATAATTATGTATTCTTAAAATATCTAATAATTATCTCTTTCCATAAAATATCTAAATTAGAAAATCAAGACAATATTTTCTTAATTGGACCTTTAATAGACAAGATTTTCGAAAATTAATATTTTGAAAATATATTCAAGTCCATTAATAAGAATATTTTCTTCTCTCTCCATCTTAACCCATTAATTAATTGGACTTTATTTCCCCGTTTAAGCCTTTCCATTAATTAATTAAGATTGGACCTCCAATTGACTATGAAAACAACTCAACATTATTATCCACCAAGGGACAAATCAAGCCAGACGACGTTTCAAGCACGCGATTCTCCGATTAAATGTCAAAGAATTGTCATGTAATTAATAATATTGCCCAAGATATAAGGTATCGAATCGCATTGTCTCTCTTCCCATCATAAGTCAAAGCAATAGTTATTAATTTCACACGATCCTATTTAAGGGACGGAGATTAAGAAACAACTCACCACTGAGGTCTAATTCTTGTATATTCAAGATCAAGAATTTGTCATCCTATAGGTCCTCATTCAAATAAGACCTAAATCTGCTTAGTGTGATCCCTTGGTCAAGACAGACCAATCTGGGTCTCACACTTCAACCGTTCATGATGTTTCGTTCATTTCCATCTGGGTTATGAATTTGTACTTAATTACGAGGGGTGTTAATTTGATCTTCAGTGATCGGGTATCACCAAATTAACTACAACATAATACGTACTGTCTTATTGAACGGGTTTGCAATAAACATATATAACATTCATTCATATTTAATGCAACAGTGATTAAATAATTTATTTCAGTAAATAAATAAGAAATCTCAGTTTGGTTATACAAAGTAAAAGCATACTTTTCAGTACAACCCCAACAATCTCCCACTTATACTCAAAGTCTGTTTTTAATTATACTACAGCATGTCTCATGTTCTATGTGACATCTAATATCACCCTACACGAACCTAATAATATTTCTCCCACTTATACTCAAAGCAGATTGACAACGTCCTTGACACCCATTCCTTCCACAAGTCTCTCGAATGTACTCTGAGGCAAACCCTTTGTGAATGGATCTGCTAGGTTGTCTTCCGATGCAATCATAGCCACCTCAATGTCTCCTCTCTTAACGATTTCTCGTATGAGATGATATTTTCTTTCAATGTGTTTGCTGGCTTTGTGGGCTCTCGGTTCCCTTGAATTTGCAACTGCTCCGGCGTTATCACAGTAGATCGTGATTTTGCTGGGCAAATTCGGGACCACGTCCAAGTCCACCAGGAAGTTCTTGAGCCAAACCGCTTCCTTCGCTGCTTCACAAGTAGCGACGTACTCGGCTTCCATGGTAGAATCAGCAATGCATTTCTGCTTTACGCTTCTCCATGTCATGGCTCCTCCCCCCATGCAGAACACACTACCCGAGGTAGACTTTCTGGAGTCAATGTCTGATTGGAAATCTGAGTCCGTGTAACCGATGGGTATCAGAATGTCTGACTTGTATACCAATATTCTGTCCCGTGTCCTTTTCAGGTACTTCAGAATGTTCTTTACTGCAGTCCAATGCTCTTTCCCAGGGTTACTTTTATATCTTGCCACCATGCCTACGGTAAAGCAGATATCTGGTCTCGTACACAGCATTGCATACATGAGGCTTCCCATAGCCGAAGCATAAGGGATGCCCTTCATGTCATCTATCTCTTTCTATGTCTTGGAACACATCTCTTTGGATAGATGGATTCCTTGTTTGTAGGGCACAAAGCCTTTCTTGGAATCCTGCATGCTGAAGCGCTTTAAAATAGTGTCTATGTATGAGGCTTTCAAAAGCTCGATCATTATTTTCCTACGATCTCAAGTAATCTTAATCCCTAGGATGTGGTCGGCTTCCCCTAAGTTCTTCATATTAAACTGTTTTGACAACCATGCCCTTACGTCTGATAACACCTTTACATCGTTTCTGATGAGCAGAATGTCATCCACGTATAGTACCAGAAATACCAATGCAGTTCTGTCACGCTTTTTATAGACACAACTTTCAAATTCGTTTTGATCGAATACTTAGGAATTTATAACTTGATCAAAACACTGATTCCAAGCTCGGGATGCTTGCTTTAGTCCATAAATGGACTTCCTGAACTTGCAAACCATATGCTCTTGGCCTTTTTCAATGAAGCCTTCGGGTTGTTGCATATAGATTTATTCGTCAAGATTTCCATTTAGGAAAGTTGTCTTGACGTTCATTTGCCAGATCTCAAAATCTAGATGAACAGCAATCGACAAGAGAATGAGGGTGGACTTGAGCATGGCTACGGGCGTAAAGGTTTCCTCATAATAGATCCCTTCTTTCTGAGTGTACCCTTTCACCACAAGTCTTGCTTTGAAGGTTTCAACCCTTCCGTCCGGTCCCCTTTTTCTCTTGTATACCCACTTGAATCAGATGGGTTTTACCCCGTCAAGTGGTTCGACTAGCTCCCACACCTTGTTGTGATCCATTGAACCCATCTCGGCTTCCATTGATGTTTGCCAAGATTGAGCATCTTTGTCTTGGATTGCCTCGTTGTAGGACCATGGATCTGATTCTTCTGCGGAGATCAAGTCTAAAGACTCTCCGATCTCCAAGAATCTCTCGGGTTGTCTGATTACCCTCCCACTACGACGAGGTTCCGGTTGTGTAGGCGTGATGTTTGGTATATCATTTTTATGCACAAATAGCGTGAGTTGGCCCCCTAAGTTCTTCTAATGTAATTTCACTTCTAGGCTTTTGACTGTTCATATAGTCTTCTTCCAAAAATCTAAAGTGAGTATTGATTACCATCTTTTGATCGTCGGGACCATAGAACATACATCCTTTAGTTCCTTCGGGGTACCCTATGAACATCCTTAATTCCTAACGTCGATCTAATTTATAAGCTTCCTTGTCTAAGATAACGTATCATTACACCCCTGCATCCTGATGTGTCCGAATTTGGGATTGCGCCGATGTCCACAATCTCTCGGGGTTTTAGGTACCGATTTGGATGGCACTAGGTTCGAATATAAGTCGTTGTTTCTAATCGTAACCCCATAACCATTTAGATACGCAAATTTTGTTGAGTGTTTATTTCATCATTGAGGGTATCGTGCTTGATACTTTTTCTTTATGATTCTCTGAAAAATTCTTTGAATTTATCAAAGGTCTCAAATTTATGTGGTAAATCCATAAAACTCATCATCGACCTTACCATTTCTAAAAAGCGTTCTATTCCTTGGCTCCAAACCCCATTTTGTTGAGGGGTATTCGGGTGCGATCAATTTGGAGGATCCAAAGAACCCCCACCATAGGTAGTTCAAAAATTCATCAAAGAAGGTATTCGCCTCCACGATCGATCGTAGAAACTTGATACTTTTTCCTTATGATTCTCATTTAATAATTGAGCCTTAAATTCTTTGAATTTATCAAAGGTCTAAAATTTATGCTTCATTAGGAAAATGTATCCGTAACGTCGAGTAATCATAGATAAAATAAGGTAAAAAATAAATACATCTCTTAAAATTAATGTCTAGCTTTGATTTTCATTGGACCACACACATCGGTGAACGATTTCTAACAAACTTTTTTAGCTCTAAGCCCCGATTGGCTCCAAATGCCCTCTTTGTCATTTTATCTTACAAGCCATTCCTTTTGGGTTTGGAACAGTTCGAAATGGCTCAATTTGGCGTTAACGCTTTTGGGCTTCCTCTTCCTCTTGCCTCCTTTGGCCTTTTCGAAGAAGAATAAAGGCCCAATCTCCGCTAATGCTTGATTGCTCTCTCCTAAAATTCCTTCAAAAATAGACAAGAGCTTGCAACATCGAAAGTAAAGTGAACTTTTGATTATTCATCCGATAATTCACTGAAATCGCTCAAAGCTCTTGGGCGGAATGGAGTATGAAATCGATCCGGGTCTCGATGTCATATTCAGCTCCAAGCACCTCGAGTTTGTTGAGGTGAGCCATCATCTGGAGAACATGTTCCCTTACGGGTGTTCCCTTCACCATTTTCATAGAGAGTTTGTCCCTCATGGTGATCTGCCGAGCCACACGGTTCTGATGTTGAAACATTGCTTTAAGATTGACCATGATTTCCACAACGGTCTCAAAGTTTTGGTGTTGGTGTTGCAACACATCTGACATTGAAGCCAAGATGGTACACTTTGCCATTTCGTTAGAACGCTCCCAGTTATCATATTCTTTCTTAACCGCTTTGGTTGACTCGTCAGATGGCTTTTCTGGTTTGGGTGTAGTAAGAACTCAGTTATGGCTTTGTGCAGTGAGGGCAATAGTGAGTTTTCGATACCAATCAACAAAGTTTTCTCCAGTGAGGAGGTTATCTTTCAGTATATTGAACAGTGGATTAAAAGGTTGCTACATGATGAACTGAAATAAACATATATTTTGTATCAATATCCAGATCAACACAAAATTAAATCACATAATTCGATCACATGATTCATATTAAAATCTCAAAAAATATGAACATGCATCAGCCAACATATCAAAACAGATTTAAATGAGCCTCGTGGGAGGGTCGTCATTTAAATCACATTCAAGCAGGTTACAAACAAGAACAGTTACAAACATTTAATTAAAAAATTAATAGTCGGCTCCCACTTGACCAATATAAAATTGACAGGGACTTCGGAGAAGTATATAAATATCAATTTTATACCTAAGTAATAACCATGATTAAATACAGAATTATTACTTCGCTTTGATCGAGCCTCGTTGGAGGGTCATCGTCGCCACTAATAATAATTCACAATCATCTTTTTGGGAATTTATTCATGTGAAAGCCATCTTTTGGCCGTCCCGTAGGGGAATTTCTCCAAAAGATTTCACAAATAAATAAATCATGGAAGTCAAAATTAATTTGTGTCAAAACAAATTAATTATCATAACATACTTAGTAATTTTTTGAATTTGAGATTTTTCGTTGGACAATTCTCATGCAAACACATTTAAACAAATTAAATAAAGCACAAGAAAATACAACAGTAATAAATCAAGCAAAGCAGAAAATAAACACATTGGGCACAGATTATCCAACTGTCATGGTTTGATTTTCTTTAACTTGATTTTGAAGAAACGTCGTCTTGAATTTTTCCCACTCGTTCATCTCGAAAAGAACTCCGTCTTGAAACGCCACGCCAAGCAGCTCGCAGCCGGAATGCCCGCCCGTGCGCCTATAGGCGGCCTCGACAGCTCACCTCTGCACGCCTTGGCTGCCTTGGCATGCCTCGGCAGCCCGCCTCGACCGATCCCGCCTTGGCGCCTAGCGCCTCAGCCCGTGCGTGCAGCGTCGTCCGCGCATGCCTCCCTTGGCACATTTCGCGCGGCGCACGTCGCCCACGTACGGTTCCGGATCCATCTTTAATTCGCCTCCGTCTTTGATCAGGTTACAATTTATTTAACGAAAAATAAATACCTTAAATCTAGACTAGTCTATTACATTGAACAAATCAAATAACCTAATTTACTCGTGGATTTTCTCACGAGAAAAATAAATCCGAACGAGTCAAATTAAAAACCATTCATTCATACGCATGAAAATAAACACATTTAATACCATGACAATTGGATACCTGCAAAACAGATCTAGCAATTCTACTATCCAATTTCAATTTAATGTACAACAATTTAAATAATAATTTAAAAAATCAGAGCTCGAAACCAGAGATCTGATACCAGTTGTTGGGATAATCGGGGTGCCCGGATCTATTCGAGGTGATTATTTAAATACATATTTAAATTAAACAGTTAATTACTAACATGAATTAATCCTAAATCAATTCAACATAATAATAAACAACATATTCACGTAAATCCTAAACATGCGGAACTAGGAGTTACGGAATTACTAACCTCTTGAAGAATCAAACGGATGAATCAACCCAAGAGCCTTCCCAAATATATCCCCAAAGTCCACGAACGCTATCCGGTGGGAAGATTTCAACGAACGATTTTAATGGGAGAGAAATTAAAAATTTTGCTACCACCTTTGTGGATTTCTAATATTTCCAGCACATGGAATTACACTTGGGAATAAAAGAGCTCATCCCCTATAAATAGGGAGGAGGGGGGGGGCGAAAATTAGGGCTAGGAAAATAAGGAAGAAAATCTTTTCTTGATCTCCAAGAAATCTTGAATATATCTCCTATATTATTTTCTCCTTAATTAAATTTTCCATTAAAATCTCTTTCCCCTCTTCTACCCAATATTTTCGAAATCTACACTATAGAAGGAGTCAAGATTTGACTTCTTGAATTTATGGGATAATTATGTATTCCTACAATAATTATCTCTTTCCATAAAATATCTACAAGAAAATCAAGACAATCTTTTCTTCCTTTAATAGACAAGATTTTTGAAAATTACACTTGGAAATATAGAAAGAATATTTTCTTCTCTCTCTCATTAAGTGGACTTTATTTTGGGCTATTTGGGGGGTCCTTTAGGAGAATTAAGATTGGACCTCCAATGGACTATGAAGCTATAATATTTTGGGCCAAATATTATTCTAGTCCATTAATATTAATTTGCTCCACTATAAAATTAATATTGAACTATCCATCTTAACCCATATTACGATTTCACATATAACATGACTCCCGGTCATTATTTCCCACGTTTAAGATTATCTTAGTCCATTAATTAATTAAGCCACTGAACAAGTTTTATATTAATTAATATCTTTGTCCTTGGAGTAAAGACAACTCAACATTATTATCCATGCCGGAAATAAATTTCCACTTGTAAGATTTGGCATGATAAAGAATATGAGCCCACCAAGGGGACAAATCAAGCAAGACGTACTTGCACGCGATTCTCCGTATTAAATGTCAGCAATTGTCATGTAATTAATAATATTGCCCAAGATATAAGGTATCGAATCGCATTGTCTCTCTTCCCATCATAAGTCAAAGCAATAGTTATTAATTTCACACGATCCTATTTAAGGGACGGAGATTAAGAAACAACACACCACTGAGGTCTAATTCTTGTATATTCAGTACCGAAGAATTTGTCATCCTATAGGTCCTCATTCAGCGCACCTAAAAATGCTAGTTCGATCCCTTGGTCAAGACAGACCAATCTGGGTCTCACACTTCAACCGTTCATGATGATTCGTTCATTTCCATCTGGGTTGTGAATTTGTACTTAATTACGAGGGCTGTTAATTTGATCTTCAGTCATCGAGTATCACCAAATTAACTACAACGTAATATGTATTGTCTTATTGAATGGGTTTGCAATAAACATATATAACATTCATTTATATTTAATGCAACAGTGATTAAATAATTTATTTCAGTAAATAAATAAGAAATTTCAGTTTGGTTATACAAAGTAAAAGCATACTTTTCAGTATAACCCCAACACATAGTCCATTGAAGGTTCAATCTTAATTCTCCTAAAGGCCCCTCAAATAGCCCAAAATAAAGTCCAATTAATGATAGAGAGAAGAAAATATTTTGCTATATTTCCATGCTTATATTTTTGAAAAATATGTGGATAAGAGGAAGGAAAGATTGTCTTGATTTTCTTGTAGATATTTTATGGAAAGAGATAATTATTGTAGGAATACATAAGTATCCCATAAATTCAAGAAGTCAAATCTTGACTCCTTTAATCTTGTCATTTTCGAAAATAATAGGATAAAAGGGAAGAGAGATTTTTATGGAAAATTTAATTAAGGAGAAAATAATATAGGAGATATATTCAAGATTTCTTGGAGACCAAGAAAAGATTTTCTTCCTTATATTTTTTGACCTAAAAATTCGACCCCCTCACTCCTATATATAGGGGATGAATTTTTCATTCCCAAGTGCAATTCCATGTGTTGGAAATATTAGAAATCCACAAAGGTGGTAGCATAATATTTTTTTGGTTTTCTCTCTTGTTAAAATCATTCGTCATTTAATCCTCCCACCCAAAGTTCGTTCGTGGACTTTGGGACATATTTGGGAAGGTACTTTGGGTTGATCCATCATCTCAACGGTTGTCTCTACAAGAGGTATGTAATCTCGTAACTCCTAGTTTCGCATGTTTAGGATTTACGTGAATTACATGTACGCATGTTGTTTAATTATTATGTTGAATTGATTTAGGATTAATTCATGTTAGTAATTAATTTGTTTAATTTAAATATGTATATAAAAATCATCTCGAATAGATCCGGGCACCCTATTTTCCCAACAACTGGTGTCAGAGCTCTGGTTTCGAGCTCTGACTTTTAAATTGTTATTTAAATTATTGTTGGACATTAAATTGAAATTGGATAGTAGAATTGCTAGATCTGTTTTGCATGTATCCAATTGTCATGGTATTTAATGTGTTTTAATTTTCATGCGTATGAATAAATGGATTTTAATTCGACTAGTTCGGATTTGTTTTTCTCGTGAGAAAATCCACGAGTAGATTAGGCTATTTTGATTTGTTCAATGTAATTGACTAGTCTAGATTTAAGGTATTTATTTTTTATTAAATAAATTGTAACCTGATCGAAGATAAAAGACGAAGCGAAAATTAAAAAGCGATCCGGAATCGGAAGCGAACGTCTGTCAGGCGAAACGTGCCAAGGGAGGCACACGGGCGACGCGGACACCGGGCAAAGACATTTGCATATGGGCGCAGGCCGAGGACCGAGCAAACGGTCGTGGAAGGTCAGCGGAGCGACGCGGGCGCATGAGATGGATGCTTAGCAAGACCGCAGCAGCAGACGGGGCGAAGGCGGCGGTGAGGCGAGGCGAGGACGGCAGGACGCCGAAGACGCGACGGGCGTCTTCTGCTCGCTGCAATGGCGTCTTACGCTATAAGACGGGCTGAAGAAAGGCGACTCGCCCACCGGGTCACGAAGGCCGAGAGTCTGGGCGATTTGTCACCGCGCTTAGGTATACGGGCGCGTTCGCTTTGCCAAGCGGTCGGCTGGATGCGGGCGGCATCCCACCGCTAGCCGCGTGGCGTTCAAGACGGAGTTCTTTTCGAGATTTAACGAGCAGGTGGGAGAAAATTCAAGACGGCATTTCTTCAAGATCAAGCCAAAGAAAATCAAACCATGACAGTTGGATAATTCGTGCCCAATGTGTTTATTTTCTGCTTTGCTTGATTTATTATTGTTGTCGTATTTTCTTGTGCTTTATTTAATTTGTTTAAATGTGTTTGCATGAGAATTGCCCAACGAAAAATCTCAAACTCAAAAAATTACTAAGTATGTTTTAATAATTAATTTGCAAATTAATTTTGACCTCCATGATTTATTTATTTGTGAAATCTTTTGGAGAAATTCCCCTACGGGACGGTCAAAAGATAGCTTTCACATGAATAAATTCTCAAAAGGATGATTGTGAATTATTATCAGTGGCGACGATGACCCTACCCTCCCACGAGGCTCGATCAAAACAAAGTAGTAATTCTGTATTTAATCATGCTTATTACTTAGGTATAAAATTGATATTTATATACTTCTCTAAAGTCCCTGTCAATTTTATATTGGTCAAGTGAGAGCCGACTATTAATTTTCTTTAAAATTAAAGGTTTGTAATTGTTCTTGTTTGTAACCTGCTTGAATGTGATTTAAATGATGACCCTCCCACGAGGCTCATTTAAATCTACTTTGAGATGTTGGCTGATGCATGTTCATATTTTTTTTGAGATTTTAATATGAATCATGTGATCGAATTATGTGATTTAATTTTGTGTTGATCCGGACATTGACACAAAATGTATGTTTATTTCAGTTCAGTATGTCGCAACCTTTTAATCCACTGCTCAATATACTGAAAAGTAACCTTCTCACTGGAGAAAACTTCATCGTTTGGAAACAAAACCTCATGAATTTCCTTGCTTCACACGAGTACAAATGGGTGCTTAATGAACCAAAACCCGAAAAACTAACCACAGACGTCAGTATATAGGAAGAGATGGAATATAATGAATGGGATCTGGGGAATGAATTGATAAGGGACATTATCTTGACATCTATGTCAGATTCTGTAAGGGACCTTCATCAAGGATTTCTCTCAGCTGCAGACATTATGGGAAATCTTGAAGCGATGTTCGTGCATCTGACCCATATGGCAGTTCAAAGCATTAAACATGATTTGGACAAGCTGAGGTTGGAAGAAGGAATGACTGCTAGAGAACACATTTTTAGGGTAATGGTCCTCTTTGAAGAATTGGCATATCTTGGCGAAAAATGTGACTTCAAGAGCAAAATTGATTTCATTCTCAAAACTCTGCCAAAGAGCTATGATCATCCTTATGTAAGATACCTATTGGAAGATATGAATTTTACTATGGATGATCTGTTAAGAGCCCTGACTTTGGTTGAAGAGGACATTGAGCGCAAGAAAGCAAACATGGTTGCAAAAAGATCTGCTTCTCGTTCTAGGCCAGTTGGTGGTAAGAACGACGAAGAGACAAATAGGATAAACCCTATTCAAACTTCAAAGATGAAAGTTTAAGTAAGAGGATATGTTTGGAATGTGGGGAGAAAGGACATTGGAGATGGGTCTGTTCCAATTCCGAAAGGAGTGGAAAGAAAGGTAATTCACACTCACTAGTTGTTGAAACTTGTTTAGAGGAGTATGCTACCCACTCGTGGGTATTGGATACGGGATCCACTGACCATGTATGTTTCACAATGCAGGGTTTCAAGCAGACCCGACGACTTAGTGAGAGTGAGATCCTCATCACGCTAGGCGATGCTACGAGAGTGGCAGCTAAAGCAGTGGGAGAAGTGCACCTGTCTTTTGAAGACAAGCCTTTAATTTTAAGAGATATTCTATACGTTCCTGTTTTTCGGAAAAACCTTATTTCTATTTCTAAACTCTTTATCGATGGATATTATGTTCGTTTTAATAAGAATGTTACTGTTTTTCGTAACGATGTGATTATCTGTCTTGGAACTTTAAGGAACAATCTCTATATTATTAACTGTGCACATCACTCACAAAATGCATCCTATAACACATCTACTATTTCTTGTAAAAGAAAGCGCTCGGATGACGTGAACGAGACACTTCTTTGGCACCTAAGCTTAGGTCATATTAACCCAAAAAGGGTTCAAAGGTTGGTGAAAGATGGTTCTTTGGGGTCTCTCCAAATTGAGCCATTTCCGACTTGCGAATCGTGCTTGGAAGGTAAAATGACCAAGAGGGCATTTGGAGCCAAGGGGCTTAGAGCTAAAGAAGTTAGAAATCGTTCACACCGATGTGTGTGGTCCAATGCAAATCAAAGATAGAGGTGGCTACGAGTTTTTCGTTAATCACGCTACAGATATATTTTCCTAATGAAGCATAAATTTGAGACCTTTAATAAATTCAAAGAATTTAAGTCTCAAGCAGAGAATCATAAGGAAAAGACTATCAAGTTTCTACTATTTGATCGTGGAGGCGAATACCTCAGCGATAAATTTTTGAACTACCTATCGGAAGAGGGGATTGCATCCTAGTTTATCGCTTTTGGTGCCCCTCAACAAAATGGGGTTGCAGAACGAAGAAATAGAATGCTTTTAGAAATGGTAAGGTCAATGATGAGTTATGAGGATTTACCAAAATCGTTCTGGGGTTACGCATTAGAAACATCGGCTTACATTCTGAACCTAGTGCCATCCAAATCGGTACCTAAAACCCCGAGAGAATTGTGGACGGTATAAAGCCCGTTTATGGACACATCGAGATCTGGGGTGTCCAAAGATACGTCTTTGAACAAGGAAGCCGGTAAATTGGATGCACGTTCGGAATTAAGGATGTTCATAGGGTACCCCGAAGGAACTAAAGGATGTATGTTCTATAGTCCCGAAGATCGAAAGGTAGTAATCAGTACTCACTTTAGATTTTTGGAAGAAGACTATATGAACAGTAGAAAGCCAAGAAGTTAGATTACCTTAGAAGAACTTAGGGGGCCAACTCCATTGCCAACTGTACAAAATGATATATCAATCGTCACGCCTACACAACCGAAACCTCGTCATAGTGGGAGGGTTGTCAGACAACCCAAGAGATTCTTGGGGATCGAAGAATCTTCATATTTGGTCTCCGCAGAAGAATCAGATCCATGGTCCTACAACGAGGCGATCCAAGACAAAGATGTTCAATCTTGACAAACAGAAATTGAAACCGAGATGGGTTCAATGGATCACAACAAGGTGTGGGAGCTAGTCGAACCACTTAATGGGGTAAAACCCATCGGATGCAAGTGGGTATACAAGAGAAAAAGGGGACCGGACGGAAAGGTTGAGACCTTTAAAGCAAGACTAGTGGCGAAAGGGTACACTAAAAAAGAAGGGATCGATTATGAGGAAACCTTTTCGCCCCGTAGCCATGCTCAAGTCCATCCGTATTCTCTTGTCGATTGGCTGCGCACCTAGATTTTGAGATCTGGCAAATGGAAGTCAAGACAGCTTTCCTCAATGGAAATCTTGACGAAGAAATCTATATGCAACAACCCGAAGACTTCATTGAAAAAGGCCAAGAGCATCTGGTTTGCAAGCTTAAGAAGTCCATTTATGGGCCGAAGCAAGCATCCCGAGCTTGGAATCAGTGTTTTGATCAAGTTATAAAATCCTACGGTTTCGATCAAAATAACTTTGAAAGTTGTGTTTATAAAAAGCGTGATGGAACTACATTGGTATTTTTGGTACTATACGTGGATGACATTCTGCTCATCGAAAATGATGTAAAGGTGTTATCAGACGTAAGGGCATGGCTGTCAAAACAGTTCGATATGAAGGATTTAGGGGAAGCCGGTCACATCCTAGGGATCAAGATCACTCGAGATCGCAGGAAAAGAACGATCGGGCTTTCGCAAGCCTCATACATAGATACTGTTTTGAAGCGTTTCAGCATGCAAGATTCCAAGAAAGGTTTTGTGCCCTACAGACATGGAATCCATTTGTCCAAAGAGATGTGTCCAAAGACATAGAAAGAGATAGATGACATGAAAGGCATCCCTTATGCTTCGGCTGTGGGAAGCCTCATGTATCCAATGCTATGTACGAGACTGGATATCTGCTTTGCCGTAAACATGGTGGCAAGATATCAAAGTAATCCTGGGAAAGAGCATTGAACTGCAGTAAAGAACATTTTGAAGTATCTGAAAAGGACACGGGACAGAATTTTTGTTTACAAGTCAGACAGTCTAATCCCCATCGGTTACACGGACTCGAATTTCCAATCAGATGTTGACTCCAGAAAGTCTACCTCGGGTAATGTGTTTTGCATGGGGGAAGGAGTCAATACATGGAGAAGCGTAAAGCAGAAATGCATCGACGATTCTACCATGGAAGCCGAATACGTTGCTGCTTGTGAAGCAGCGAAGGAAGCGGTTTGGCTCAAGAACTTCCTAGTGGACTTGGACGTCGTCCCGGATTTGCCCAACATGATCACGGTTTACTGTGATAACTCTGGAGCAGTTGCAAATTCGAGGGAGCCGAGAGCCCACAAGGCCAGCAAACACATTGAAAGAAAATACCATCTCATACGAGAAATCGTTAAGAGAGGAGACATTGAGGTGGCTAAGATTGCATCGGAAGACAACCTAGCAGATCCATTCACAAAGGGTCTGCCTCAGAGTGCATTCGAGAGACATGTAGAAGGAATGGGTGTCAAGGACGTTGCCAATCTGCTTTGTTTATAAGTGGGAGAAATATTATTAGGTTCGTGTAGGGTGACATTAGATGTCACATAGAACACGATACATGTTGTAGTATACTTAAAAGCAGACTTTGACTATAATTGGGAGATTGTTGGGGTTATACTGAAAAGTATATTTTTACTTTGTATAACCAAACTGAAGTTTCTTATTTATTCACTGAAATAAATTATTTAATCACTGTTGCATTAAATATGAATGAATGTTATATATGTTTATTGCAAACACGTTCAATAAGACAGTACGTATTACGTTATAGTTAATTTGGTGATACCCGATCACTGAAGATCAAATTAACAGCCCTCATAATTAAGTACAAATTCACAACCCAGATGGAAATGAACGAACCATCATGAACGGTTGAAGTGTGAGACCTAGATTGGCATGTCTTGACCAAAGGATCACACTAGCTCATTTAGGTGCGTTGAATGAAGACCTACAGGAGGACAAATTCTTTGATACTAAATATACAAGAATTAGACCTTAGTGGTGCGTTATTTCTTAATCTCCGTCCCTTAAATAGGATCGTGTGAAATTAATAACTATTTATTGGTCCCGGTGCAAACGAGTCTTACACGTGTATGGGGGGGAATACACGTGTTCAGTGTTTTTAAAACTTTTTTCTTCGAGGTCGGCTTTAGGTCGATAGTCCTCGAAGATTAGGTTAAAGAGAAGCGCGATCGCTCGAGTCAAAAGTCTCTTGAGACAATGATCCCGAGTTTCTTTCGGATACCTCGAGATAATCCCAACCGAGTCCTGAGTGTCGAGATCCTGAGTTGCTTGGATCAGATAACTAACTTACTGAATCCTCAGAAGAGAGTTCAGTTTGATAACTATCTATTCTAGCTACTCAGTCGTGCCGAATGGTTGGCCCTTAAGATTATACTCGTTTTAAGCTTTGCTGAAAACCTTCCCTTTATGAAATAGTGATTAGGCTGTGATTCACTTATGCAACGTCAGTGGATTGATTCCAACCAATATCGGTGAAAAGTATGCTTTCAAAACAAGTTAATGCAATGATTAAATACGGATAAGGAAAGCAATAAAGAACACAAGAATTATAGTTGTTCGAGACTCAAGCTCCCTCGTCCACTCTCCCCGACTCTTGAGAGAAATTCACTATCAACTTCGAGCTTTACACTACCTCTCGTAGTTTACTTACTCAACTAGGCCCTGAGTTTTTTTACTACTCCACGTAGTTTACTTACTCAACCCGACCTTGAGCTTTATTTACCTCTGTAGTTTACTTACTCAATCACACACAAGCTTTTAGGACTACCCTGTAGCTTACTAACTTCTCCTCTAGAGTTTTCTCGACTACTCCGCGAGTTTACTAACTCTTTACAACTCTTCTCACCAACAAACACACTCCAACTACCTTCTTAAGGGTTTTGGGGTTTTCTCGCCGTTTCAACTAGGATGAGATATCCTTTACAATGAAGCACAATGCAAAGGGTTATGATATCTCGACTAAGCTTTGGATAAATCTTATCAAGCTAGGCTTAGTATAGTGAGCTCTCTTCAATATCGAAGCACTTGGGAAATTCTAAGTTTTTTCGAAAGTGCTTTAACTTTTGCAAGAATAAGTTTGAGCTCTTGAGTTGCGTATAAATTTCCGTAACCTTACAATGTGAGGGTCACCAAGATTTATAGGCATACACCAAGGTCACTTTTGAAAACTATCCGTTGGAGAGATAAACCGTGAGTTCCCTCTTGTGGTGTGTGAAAATCCGCTATATTTAGGGTTTGAAACTCCTTTACACGTTTTAGGCAATAGCTTTTCATGTAGCGGTCTTCACTTTTTTTGCGATCTGGAACTTTTGTACATCGACATCTTTTTTGACTTATCACCGCCGATGTCGATGATGGCACATGTCGTCTTCCTTTTTTTACTTTTGTCTCCGGTTAAAGGTAGACACCTTCAACAGCTCTTTTTGGTTACAAACTCGAGTTTGATATAACCTTAACAACACTTCCGACTTAGTTCCTTTTATGCGCGTTTTGAATGTCTTGGCAATATCTAACTTCTTAAGGAATCGCGATCTTCAAGATTGCATCCTTCAGATAGATATTATTAGTGCCTCGGAACACTTTCGAGTTCATATCGAGCATTCAATATATTCTTCGAAGTCTTCGAATTATCTTGTGCCTTGATACTCTTGATCTTGATTCTTGATCTTACGTGTCTTGAGTCTTCCGAGTCTTGAGGTCTTCAATCTTTGTAGTTTATCTTGGTGATGTCTTTTTTTGAGTCTTAAATCTTGAGTCTTCGATTACTCAATATCATCTTCGAAGTTTTGATATCTCGATTTCATCCTGAAACTTCGGATACTTCAGAAACATACTGAGTTCTTCAGAGTCTTCAGAACCTATCCTAAACTATATCTGCTGACTATACATTTTGCAGATAACATCCTGAATACTCTAAAATCAATCTCGACTCAACTATCAAGATCATTCTCGAACATGTCATACTTAGGGGTTTTGGGATCTTAATCAAAATCATATATCTTTATTAAATTCATCTCCCAACAATTTCCCCCTTTTTGATGATGCCAAAACCTATCTTGTTACAAACATGTAACATATACTCAGGTTTCAGTTTATCCTATTACAAGATTGGTTGTCTCCCAACAATTTCTTAAATCAGAGAATCTCCCAACAATTTCAGAGTTTCTCAGCAGTTTAATCATTCAGCAATTTCTTCAGTAATGAATCTCTTTAAATAGTTCATTACCAAATACTTACATAATTTTTTTTTTTTAATTCAGACAATTTCCCTTATATCATCATACATTCAGGCATATCAAAATAAAAGACATGTAAATAAGATAATGAGATATTATCTTTTGAGCATAATGATAAATCTTCATTGATGATGAGTATACCATTACAGATTACAATGAGTTTATCAACAAAATCGAAAAGACAAAAAATTTAAAGATTACAGAATCTTATGAGTCTTCAGTCTTCAGATTTGGCTCTTCAGTCTTCTGCTCTTCAGTTTGCTTCATTCTCAACTTCATCAGTGGGCACTTCCAGATCGAACATTCCGAAGAATCTCTTCTTCAGCTCATTTCTTTCCTTGATGATGTCTGGACTATTTCCTGTTAGACCCAACTGACCAGCATACTGAGCAATCTCTTGAGTAATGGCCTTCTCATTCACCAAGCCATTATCAAGTCTTGGAGGAGGATAGGAATATGGACCAGGGGCTACTATTTGTACTTCTCCTTCACCCGCAAGGTTAATCCAGCTCTGTAGATACTTTGGATAGAAGGTAAGGAGATACTCAATGAATGCTTCATTACGATCCGAGCCTTCCCTCTCCATTCCCCACGAGAACATCATAATTGAAACCGGAAGGTTCTCTTGACTTCTTCCCACATATCGTTGAGTTTAATGGGCATCCATTTATCAACGTGGGGCCACTTTTAAGCGCTTTTGATGTTCCTTTTTCCTCTTGCTGTAAACTTCCTGAATTCAACTCCTTCGACTCGCTCTTCATCTATCTTCTTTTCGATCCGCGGATGCTTCGAGACCCGAGCGAAACTTTCTTAGCTTGTTCCATTTGGAGTGTCTTGAGCATTTCTAGTATTGAAGACTTTCATCCGAGGTTGAGACTCGGTCTTCTTCTTTCTCTTCATCATCCGAGAATCGGCTTTCTCTGGATTGGCTTAGAAACCTTTACACGCTTGCTTTTCGGGTTGAACAACACCCGAGGCTTTCCTCTTCATAGGCATTTCGGAAATAACTGGCTTGTTCCAACCTTTTTCTCTAGCTTTTCGATTTTTCTTTTGACACATCAAGCATGGTTTGCTTAGAAACTTCGAGTGTAGACGAACTTCTCCACCGAGAAAACTTTAACTTCTCGAAGCTTTGACTTCTTTTTAAGGCTTTGGCTAAATTATACATTTCAAAGATCTTTTTTAGCCTTCTTCTCCAAAGAAATGCGTGCCATGAACTTTCCGAGGTCTTCACCTTCCTTTTCCCCCCTTCTTGGCAACAGTAATTTGGAAGAAATCCGAGAATCTTTGTGTCCATGTCATATTGCTCTTTTTCTTCACACAAATTGAATCTCTCTTTATCTCGATCTTGTTAGTCTTCCAGCCTCCTTAGATGGTTCTTGGCCACGAAAAATTCTTGAATAAGTGGGCAAAGCCCGGCGAAGAAGTGCTTCCTTGAACATCTCTGTCATCTTGGTCATGAACATTGAGCTCATTTCCTCAACGGACTTTATCGGCACCTCATTCTTTTTACGCCGGTTTCACCTCTAGAAATCGAGAACTCTCACGCAGTGTTTTACGCTTGTTCATCACTTAACTTCGGCCTTGACTCCTCCGAACTTCTCATTCAAATTTTTCTTCCATGGAGGTTATCCGGGTGGTCGAGTGTTTTGAATTTGCACCGTTTCTGAAGAGTACTAAGACTTTCCATCTTTTGAGCTTGATTGGCCAACGTCTCTTCCATCGAGCAATTTTGATCATCATTGGCTCAACCTTCTCAAGTTTCTCCATCAAGGGAGTGAGATCAATCTCGGGAATCTTACGCACCTCTGTCTTTGTCTCGATCATCTGTGCCTCGGCTTAAATCCGAGCTCCGGTCTCCAAGCGAGCCTCGGTCTGTTTATCGAGACAATTCAGAAGTTAAAGATAGGACTTTTCATTAACTTTGGCATAATTGTTAATAGTGCGAAAAGGTACCTAAAGAGTTCTAACCCGATCGAGGTTGACCAATTTCGGGTTGATCGACCTTGAAGTCTTCTCTTCCATCTGAGGCTAACTTCTCAACATCTCCTGTTGGTCCCCATCTCCATCTTTAGATTTGTCTCCATTTGCTTTCGGGGTACCAACCGATTGCTCTCCTTTTCGATGAACTTCTTGAACTAGCTCATCAAAATCGAGTTTTTCATCCCGAGCTTTGTCATACGAACCCTAAGAAGTCGGTCGGGAAAGGCATCTCACTCGTTCCACCGTCTTCCCTCTGAATGCGGAATATCAAGCATCTCGGGAAGAGTCGATTGAGGATGAATCTGATCGTCCTTAATCTGAAGAAAACATCTTCAGATCGGGGTATGGTTGAGCTCGGAGTAGCGATCAAGAATGAACCGTTCCCATTGCTCCCTCCTCCACTCGCCTTCTTCAACTTTTCCATTCTTCCATCTTGGGCTCTCTGGTTCGGTTGATACATCCGCTAAGGGGATCGAAGTAGATCACTCGGGAGCTCATCAAGAATATTCTCGCTCCCCGAGCCTCGTGACATCTGAAGTTTGTCTTGGTCGTCCTCGGTTCTGCATCGAGGTTCTTACGAGGCCTGAGTTGGCATATCCTCGGTTTGAATCTGAAATCGGCTCGTCTCTTTGTCTGAGCTGCACATCTTGAGATTGACTCGAAGTGGCTCTTTCTATCTCGAGCTGCACGCACATCTGGGTAGGTATCTCTGGTCTCGAGCTCCTTTAAAAAATTTCTAAGAAATTTTATACGACCGGTGACGATGTCTCGAGCACCTCGGAAGAAGACACACTCCTCGATCTGATCCTGTGTCCTCGAGATAACTGAGCCAAAACTTGTAATGGTGAACTCTGAGCGGTTTGGCGCTCCGGTTGAATCTCGTCAGAATCACTTTCATCTTCATCGGTGAGAACCACCAATCTTCTGCGTTTTGGAGCAAGATCCTTCAGTTTCAACATCTTTGCTCCCTGCTCCATCTTTGCCTCCAACAAAACCTTCCCCCTGGTTTGTTGAGTCTCTTTTCACCCTGAATCGGTGATTCAACCTTCTTTTCTCTCTTCCTCGATGACTGCTTTTGCGACAATGGGTTTAAAGAGAATTTTGGATTTAGGGAATGGGGTCGAATTGGCGAAGATATCCTCCTCCTCTCTGCACATCTCCAAAATGTAAGCAATTTTGGTGGCATGGTGGATCTTGCCTTTTATTGAGATCGCCCCGTCAACCTTCTTCAAAACTTTGATCTGCTCACTCACCGTCTGAATCAGAAATTTCAGCCAGTTGAAGTCGGTGGTGGGTGAGCCTCTATCGCCGCCATCGATCTGAGAGCTTGAGTCTTGATCTGCTCAAAACTCCCCAAAGACTCATGATGCATTTACTCACAATATCCATCAATACGATATTGTGGCTTTAAAGTGCCTCTTATGCAATGTCGCCTCAAACTTAACAGGATTCTCGGCAATCCTATCTAAGTATTCTGCTCTCTGCCGACATATACATCGTAGGATCCTCTCATCTATCCACGAGCTCAAAAACATCATTCATTTTTTTAGGGGTTATGTACAAATCCTTTTCAAAATCGGCGTATTTGGGCGAATGCTCTAAGTGTGATCTGATGTCGAAGAATGCATACATCCTCTTCATCTACCTTCAAGTTATAGATGAATTGATTACCTCTTTCGCAAACTCTGTCCGGCTTTTACGATTAGTTGGGTGAGTTTAGCTAGTCGAATCATATGCAGAGCCTCCTCTTCTGGCTTTGAGTTGGTTGTGCTTTCGAGTGAAACAACGAACTCGTACCATGGCTTGTTGGTTTCGGCTAATCTGTCGAACAAGGTTGGAGCCATTTTAGAGATTGATTTGAGAAGTGAAGCTTTAGGGTTTAGGAATTTCTGGGCAAGGGGATTTATTTGCGAGAGGATTTGAGAAGCGAAGGGTTTAATAAAATTTTTGGCTTGAAAGGCTTCTTAGGGTATATATAAACCGAGATCGTGGGGAATCGTGTTGGTTAGGTGAAAAACAACGGTTGAGATTAATCTCCGATTAATTGGGTATATGAACCGAGGATCTCCGAAAAGTAAGCCGCCAAAACATCCTCATTGGTCATTAATGTAGCAGAGCATTAAATGACTATTGACCTTCTTCGGAATTTAAAACGATCCCGCCCAAAAACATTCCTCAGGTGTTTTGTATTTATTGCGAATGATTTCTGAGCTTCACTTAGGCAATAAATGAGTTGCATGAGTCATTACTTCTTCGGACTAATTTTTCCTCTATCGGTCTTCTTTGAGTCTTGACCTTGATAAACCGTCGATAATATCTTGAAATCTTGAAAAGGTTTTGTTTGCTCTTGAGTACTTACCTTGATGAACTGAAGTTTCGAGACTCGATTCAAGATTTCCATTTTATCCTTAAACTTCTCGGTAGAATCGAAAAACTTCATGCTTCTTGAAAACCTTCAATTTTTCAGATTTTTCTATAAACTTTGGTTCTAACATCCCTAATTCAACCGAAAGTTCACGAAATCTTGATTGACCAAAGGTTTAGTCAAGATATCGACTCTCTCTTATCGATTATGAATTTTCTCCATCCTTATGTCCTTCTTCGACATGATCTCGATGAAGTGATGTCGATATCCATATGCTTGCATCCGGTGTGCAATCGGGATTTTGTGAAATAGCAATAGCACTATTATTGTCAAAAAATATTGGTACTTCATTGGCTACAACTTTATAATCCCTTAATTGTTATGCGAGCCAAAGAATCTGAAACCTGCAAACTTCCCTGCAGACCATATATTCAACCCGGTGGTACTTGTTGCTCTTGAGGTCCATTTTTTCAAAACCAAGATATCGACTACTTCCTAGAAATTGACAAGTTCCCCGAGGTGGACTTCACAATCTGCAACCTCCATAATCGACATCTCGAGTAACCACTTAACTCAAGGTTATCATCACCGGATACCATAATCCTCTATTCATTTGTGCCCTTTAAGATACTTCAAGATCTTTTTGGCGTACTTCCATGTGACTAGCCTTTTTAGATTAGTTTGGTATCTTGCACATATCCCAACAACAAATGTTATATCCGGCCTACTTGCTGTGAGATAGAGCAATGATCCAATGATTCCTCTATAATCAGTCTAGCTTACTGATTTGCCTTCAGAATCAGGATCCATCTTGTAGTTAGTATTCATGGGAATCCTAATCGAAGTTGCAATCTCATACACCATATTTGGCAATCGGATCTACGGTGTACTTTGCACGGTTGATGAATATTCCTTCCTTTGATTGTTTCACTTGAAGACCTATAAAGAAATTCATCTCTCCCATCATTGACATCTCAAATTTTCCTTTCATCAGTGTTGAAAACTTTTCACACAGCTGATGGTTTGGAGATCCAAAAATGATGTCATCAACATATATCTGAACCAGTAAGATATCTTCCACATCTTCTATCCTGAACAGAGTTCTATCAACCGTCCCTTTGACAAAACCATGGTCAGTAAGAAACTTAGAAAGAGTATCATACCATGCTCTGGTGCTTGCTTAAGACCGCATAAAGCTTTTACGAGATTGTAAACTTTGTCATTCTGTTTGAAACCGGGAGGTTGTTCCACAAAACCTCTTCTTTAAGCACACCGTTTCGAAATGCACTTTTCACATCCATTTGATAGATCGTGAACTTCATGTGGCGGCGATATGCAAGAAACAATCGATGGCTTCTAGTCTTGCAACCCGTGCAAAGGTTTCATCATAATCCAAGCCTTCTTCTTGGGAATAACCTTGTGCAACTAAATTTTGCCTTGTTTCTTACAATGTTGTTGTTTTCATCTTTTTATTCTTGAAAACCCACTTGGTTCCAATGACATTGTGCCTTTTTCCATCTATCTACCAAATCCCCATACTTCATTTCTTGATAATTGATTCAAATTTCATCTTGCATAGCAAAGAATCCAATGAGAATCTTGTAGAGCTTCACCAATCTCAAAGGTTCTTTCTCCGATAGAAAGCAAATAGAATAGTGCACTTTCACCATGGAACCTTCTTGTTTTAACACCTTGCCAGATCAACCACAATCTGACTTGTAGGATGACTATCTAACCATTTCCTTCTTGATGTTCTGTTTCAATAGTGTCCTCAACATTTGAAATGTTAGGTTCGATTAAATCAAGAAATTCGGGGAACAACAAAAAGCAGAGAAAGGGAATCATCTTCCTCGGGGGACATTCTATTGAAACATTGTCGAGACATTTGTTCCCCTTTGGTTGATAGATTCATAATTTGCCTTAAATTGACCACATCTTCATTGGCATCACATACCGAGTCCGAATCGGTCTGCTCAGATTGGTCACCTTTGGAGTGTTGGTTTTCTGAGTCTCACCATCCTCGATTTCCATTACGAACTTCTTTATCTCGAGTCTCGAGTCACTCCAATCATAGATAGTGACTAACTTCTTCTTTCGAGTTCGATGGATGATTTATCTTTTCTACATTTTGGGCTTAATCTGGTGATCCTCTTGGTCGGTTCATTTGCATCATGTTCCTGTTTCTTACGAACACAAGTAGATTCATCAAAAACAACATGAGGTGTTTCCTCCACAATAAAAGTCCTCTGGTTGTAAACTCTGAAAGCTTTCTTGACTTGAAATATCCTAAGAATATTCCTTCATCGAACTTTACTATCAAATGTTTCCAACCGATCTTTACCATTATTGTGTATGAAACACTTGCAACCAAACACACGAAAAGAAAGAAACAAGAGGCTTCCTTTCATTCCAAAGCTCATAGGGTGTTTTGCCTTGACTCTTGGTCGGCATGGATCTATTCTTCGAGTAGCATGCGGTGTTGGCGACTTCAACCCAAAAATCTTTTAGGAATATCGACTTCACTATCATTGTCCTTGCGAACTTCTTTTCGAGTTACATTCCTTCTTTCAAAGAACACCATTTTGTTGAGGGGTCCTTGCGGTGATGTTTCATGTAAAATTCCATTCTCGCACAATAATCGATATGATATGATTTATAAACTTCGGTTCCTTTTGTCGATCCGATTTTGACCACACTTAGATTTTTCTCATTCTTGAGCCTTTTCGCACTCTACGCAACTTTTATCTCGAGTCTCTTTCTTCTTGAGAAAAGAATATGACCCAAGTATATCTTGAGTAGTCATCAACTACTACCAATGTGTATTTCCCCCTTGCCATTAGTGCTCACAGGGTGTTATAGGACCAAAGAGATCCATATGCAATAATCAAGTATTCTTTTCAAAGAGAAACTTCAACTTTGCTTTTAAATGATGCTTTAACTTGTTTTCCTTTACGCACGATCACAAATGTGTTCCTTCTTGAACACTTCATTAGGCAACCCTCTCACAAGAGCTAATCTTGCAAGCTTGTTCAGGGTTTTGAAGTTTAGGTGATTCATTCTTTTATGCCATAACCAATCGGTATCTGTGGAACTTTTAGCAACTAAACATGTATCTTTAGGAGTTGAACTCCAATCGACCAAGATACACATTCCCTTTTCTTGTACCAAATCGGTAATACTTTTCGTGATGTATCATCTTTCACAAAACATAAGTTCTTGGAGAACTCAACATTGAAACCCTTATCACGTAATTGGCTAATTGACAAAGAAGTTATGCTTCAATCGGATACATATGAAACACCATGGATATGAACCGAGTCTATTTCCAAAGTTCTATATCCTTGATCTATCCTTGGAGTTATCTCCAAAAGTGATATGTGGGCCTCTTTGTTCAACATAGTCCTTTGAGCATCTTCTTGAATCTGTCATTTGTCTTGAGCATCCACCGTCAAGATACCATACATCGAGAGCTTTTTTCGTCTCTCTGCTCATCGATTGCCGTGTGATCTTTCATCGACTTAGTGCCCTTGTTTTCCTCCCGAAAAAGATCAATTCTTAGGTACCCAATTTGTGTAGGGTCCTACGAGGTTAGTTGTACCTTCGAGAATCCAAATCTGCTTTTGACAACTCTAATCACTTTAGAGTGGCTAATTTGTCTTCCATAAACATCAATATATACATCCACTACCACAGGTGCCTTAGCCGTTTTTACGTATATGTGTGCTAGCTTTAGCATGAACATGGGCTTTTGAATTCTTCTTTGGTTCGGGCATACGCTCGGATGCTTAGGCTTTTTGTGCGGTGGTCTAAATCTTTGTTGACTTGGGTTCGGATAACCTTTACCCTTAGGCAAGTGAGGTTCGGGTTATGCATCTTGAAATCTGGGTCTTCGATTATCTTGAGGACTTGGTCTCTTGATTGAGAATGTCTATCTTTGAGTGTTTCTCATCTAAGGATTCCTCTCGATGGTTCGGTGTGGAGCCTTTCGGGTTTGCATTCTTAAGCGTGAGGCTTTGAAGTACTTGTTTCGAAACTTTCCAATCGCTTTCGGTTTTCTAGCCTTCACCGAGGTTTGGGCTTTCTAACCCGATCATTCGGTTTTCTTTTGAGACCATAGGTCCTTTTCCTTGTCTACAACCTTGGGCATTACTCGGCTTGAAGTGTAGGTGCCATTTGGTTTTACAAAGATAGTCTTCTTGCTACTAGATGCAAAGATGAGATGACCTTGTGAGGTTCCCCTGAATGTATCCCAATCCGCATTTTTATAGTGGCGGATCTCGATAACTCTAAATTTTATCTATTACATTAGATGCTTTATTCAATAGAGTTAACTTCTTCATGCACTATCCTCCTCACAGCCTTGTAGAGTTTTATGCTTCTCGAGAGGTCATTGAACTTCGATTACGATTAATTTGAATTTCTTGATGGATTTCTCTAAAAACTTTTCGATTAGGGACATTATCATCTTCTCTTTCTCTGAGAGTTGTACTTTGAGAACATCCAGTTCATCAGTAGCTCCCATTAATTGAGAAGTGATTTCAATATTGCTAGAATCTTTCCATTTTAGATTTTCAGCTTTCAGTTCCTTATTCTGCTCTTGAGTTCTATTTAGCAGTCCTTGTAAAAGCGGATAGTCCTTCATCGATTCTCAAAAGAATCCATCGAGTCAAAATGATTGTTTTCGGTGGAACTTGAAAACTCTTGTCTTTAGTGTAGGAAAACAACGAGAAAAGAAGAGCTTACCTCCTCAATGGCCATCAGACAGATGTCATCACTTTCATTGTCTGAGAATATCTCATCTGAAGAGCTAGATCCCTCCTCGGAGTGTTCTTCTTCTGCAACCATGGCCATTTTGCTAGAGAACTTCTGATCTCTTTTAGCTTGCCTTTCTCTTCTCTCCCTTAAGACTCAAATCGGACAATCATCTTTGGAAGTGACCTTTCTTGTACAGCAATTATAGCATATGTTGGCATCATCATCCTGATCATTTTCTTCTTTGGACTTGGAGTCCTTTCTCTTGGATGAAGATCCTTCAGCTTTCAGGTCCTTCTTCTTCTCAGTTGATCATCCTCGGGTTTCTTCCCGGTACTGTGGCTCTGTAATAGTTTTGTATTTTCCAAATCTATTATTAAGTCTGTCAAACCTCCTTGCCATCAGTGCTAGCTTTTCCTCAAGCTCATCCTGATTTTTTCCATGGGGGTTCTCTGACTCTCTAGTTTTACAGGTTTTATCTTTGACTTTTAAAGCCACATTCTTACTCGATGAAGAATCATCTTTCTTTGTCAAACTTTTTGGATTTCTTATCAATTACAAATTCATAGGCTTTTCAAATTTCGGAGAAGACTTGTTGGTAAGGCATTGAACCCGATGTTCTTGGTGTTTTCAATCACCATTTGCATGAATATCTCATTTCTTAGACAGACCTCTAAGAATTTTCAATGCAACTTCTCTCTGTGCATATTTCTTTCCAAGTGCATTTAGATCATTCATGATGCCAGTGAATCTGACTTCCAATTTGTCTATTGATTCACCATCATCCATTTCAAAACTATCAAACTTTCCAATTGCCCTTTGAAAGTTTGTTTTCTTTTATATGATCGTGCCTTGGCACATAACAAATAGTGTATCCCAAATCTCTTTAGCAAGATTACGGTGAGAGATCATTCCCATCACACCATCATCAATTGTGTTGTATAGTGTGTCTTTTTGCAATGTAGTCTAGATTGACTAACTTTCTCTCCTCGAGTCGGGTTGGTCATCGGACTTAGGAAATCTCTTTCTAGGATCAATTCTCTCATCTTACATTCTCTGGGATTCACCACAATGAACCGGAATGGTCCTTGAGAGACCACTCTCCACATACGCTCATGTTTGGAGTACGAGATGAGCCCCATTCTCGGTCTCCATAGGTCATAGTTCTCCAATTGAGAACATGGGATGTTTTTAGAAGACATTTTTTACCGATCTTTTGAAAAGTAAAAAATTTGACAAATAAGATCGGTTCGTTAGACCACAAGTATTTTTAAAATAAAACTTTGGTCAACACAAAGAGTGGTCAAGTTGAACCACTTTTGCTCGATACCACTGTTGGTCCCGGTGTAACGAGTCTTACGTGTATGGGGGGAATACACGTGTTCAGGTGTTTTTAAAACTTTTTTTTTTCTTCGAGGTCACTTGGGTCGATAGTCACGAAGATTAGGTTACGAGAAGCACAGATCGCTCTGAGTCAAAGTCTCTCGAGACAGTGATCCCGAAGCCGCTTTCGATACCTCGAGATAATCCCAACCGAGTCCCGAGTGTCGAGATCCCGAGTTGCTTGGATCGATAACTAACTTCTTGAATCCTCGGAAGAGAGTTCGGTTTAATAACTATATGTTCTAGCTACTCGATTAAATGAATGGTTGGCCCTTAGATTATACTCGTTTTAAGCTTTGCTGAAAACCTTCCCTTTATGAAATAGTGATTAGGTTGTGATTCACTTATGCAACTTCAGTGGATTGATTCCAATTGAATATCGATGAAAAGTATGCTTTCAAAACAAGTCAATCACACGATTAAAATGCAGATAAGGAAAACAATAAAGAACACAAAGCAATTATAGTGGTTCGGAGACTCAAGCTCCTCGTCCACTCTCCCCGACTCTTGAGAGAAATTCACTATCAACCACGAGCTTTTACGACTACCTCGTAGTTTACTTACTCAACTCGACCCTTTGTTTTCTGACTACTCCACGTAGTTTACTTACTCAACCCGACCTTGAGCTTTCTGACTACCTCCGTAGTTTACTTACTCAATCACACACAAGCTTTCAGACTACCCCCGTGGCTTACTAACTTCTCCTCTGAGTTTTTTCGACTACTCAGCGTGGTTTACTAACTCTTTACAACTCTTCTCACCAACAAACACACTCCAACTACCTTCTCAAGGGTTTGGGGTTTCTCGGTTGGTTTCCAACTAGGATGAGATATCCTTTACAATGAAGCACAATCAAAGGGTTAGGATATCTCGACTAAGCTTTTGGATAAATCTTATCAAGCTAGGCTTAGTATAGTGAGCTCTCTTCAATATCGAAGCACTTGGGAAATTCTAAGTTTTTTGAGTGCTTTTCACTTTTACAAGAATAAGTTTGAGCTCTTGAGTTGCGTGATAAAATTTCCGCATCACCTTACAATGTAGAGGGTCACCAAAGATTTATAGGCATACACCAAGGTCACTTTTGAAAACTATCCGTTGGAGAGATAAACCGTGAGTTCCTTTCTTGTGGTGTGTGAAACGGCTATATTTAGAGTTTGAAACTCCCTAACACGTTTTTAGGTAATAGCTTTTCATGTAGCGGTCTTCACTTTTTTGTAGTCTGGAACTTTTGTACATCCGACATCTTTTTTTTCGAGAGACACATCACCGCCGCGTTATCGATGATGGTGCGATGTTGTCTTCCTCTTTTTGACTTTTGTCTCCGATTAAAGGTAGACACTTTCAATCGGCTTTTTTGGTTACAAACTCGAGTTTGATATAACCTTAACAACACTTACGACTTAGTTCCTTTTTTACGCATTTGAATGTCTTGGCAATATCTAACTTCTTAAGGAATCGCGATCTTCCGATGTGCATCCTTTAGATAGATATTATCGATTGCCTCGGAACATTGAGTTTATCTTGAGCATTGATGCATTCTTGAGTCTTGATAATTCTTGTGCCTTGATATTCTTGATCTTGATTCTTGATCTTACGTGTCTTGAGTCTTACGAGTCTTTAGGGTCTTCTGAGTCTTCAGGATCTTCTGAATCTTTGTAGTTTATCTTGGTGATGTCTTGAGTCTTACGTCTTAAGTCTTGATTACTCAATATCATCTTGAGTCTTGATATCTCAGTTTCACCCTGAAACTTCGGATACTTCAGAAACATACTGAGTTCTCCGAGTCTTGAAACTATCCTAAACTATATCTGCTGACTATACATTTTGCAGATAACATCCTGATTACTCTAAAACTGAATCCTGACTCAATCTATCAAGATCATTCTGAACATGTCATACTTAGGGGTTTTGGGATCTTAATCAAAATCATATATCTTTATTAAATTCATCTCCTAACAGGGAGGGTGAACGAAATTTATGTGATATTTCAATGTGGGAAAAGACTTTTCTTGGTCACCAAGAAATCTTGAATATATCCCTTATATTCTTTTTCCCATAATTAAAATATTCCACAAAAATTCCACCTCCTCTATTATGGACATTATTTTCGAAAATTTGATGATGCAAGAATCCAAGATTTGGATCTTCTTGAATTTATGAGATATTCTTGTATTTCAAGAAATACATATCTTCCATAATATCTTTTCAAGAAAATCAAAAAATCTTTCTTGCCCTCTATTTTTCAAAATTTCAAATCTCTCTCATGAATAACCAAGTGTGAGATTTCTTGAATTTAATGAGATAATCTTGTATTCCAAGAATACATATCTTCATTCCATAACAAAATTCAAAGAAAATCTTTCTCCTCTTTTATCCATAAATTTGAAAATTTAGAGGAAATATAAGCAACAATATTTATTTTATTTTAATCACCTTTTTAGGTTATTGGACTATATGTTGGGCTACTCGGGGGCCTTTAGGAGAATTAAGATTGGACCTTCTAATAGATCTTGAATATCTAATATTGAGCCACAATATTATTCAAGCCCGTAAATATTAATTAATCCCACTACATAATTAATATTGCACTATCCATCTTAACCCATATTACGATCAATATGGCTCCATCATTATTTCCGTGTTTAAGATTATCTAGCCCATTAATTAATTCAAGCCCTTTGAAATAGCTTTCGTTAATTAATATCTTTTGTCCTTGGTCGAGAATCGGTTCAACATTATTATCCATCTGGGAAACTAATTCCACTTGCAAGATTTGGTATGATAAAACTTATGAACTTCCCAGGGGCAAATCAAGCAAGTGTACTTGCACGATTCTTCGTATTAAATCTTAAGAATCACATTTGACCAATAATATTGCCCAAGATAAAAAGTATTGAATCTCACTCGATTAAGCTACCCATGATAAGTCAAAGCAATAGTTCACCGATCCCACGTGATCCTATTTAAGGGGACGAAGGTTAAGAAACAACGAACCACCGAGGTCTAATTCTTCCTTGTTCGATTAAAGAAGAATTTATCCTCTTGTAGGTCCTATTCAACATCGATCATGCACTAGTGTAATATCTTGGTCAAGACAAACCAATCTGAGCTTACACTCAACCTTTTCGCGATGGTTGTTCATTTCCATCTAGGTCGTGAATCGCGTACTTATAGTTACAAGGACCGATTAATTTAATCTTACGTGATCCGGTATCACTAAATTAACTACTGATGTAACACGTACTAATTATTGAACAGTTATGCGATAAATATATATAACATTCAATCATATTTAAAGCATCGATGATAAACAATTTATTTCAAAATAAGTCGAAAATTGGTTTTAGATTATACAAAGTAAAAGCATACTTTTTTCAAAGATAATCCCAACAAAGAGCTCACAAGCATCCTCAGTCCTTGGCCATTTGCAAAGTGGGGGAAAGATATTATTAGCCCATTCCCCAACAAATAGGGTTACACGAATCATACTAGTGGCGGTAGATTACTTTACAAAAGGGGCCGAAGCTGAGGCACTAGCAACCATAGATCAAAATCAGGTCATCAAGTTCATATGGAGGAATATCATCTGCAGATTTGGTTTACCACAAGCAATCATATCAGACAATGGTAAACAGTTCGACGGCCTCAAAATTGAAGCTTTCTTCAAGAAATGGAAGATCACAAAACTCTTCTCGACTCCATACCATCCGCAGTCGAATGGCCAGGTCGAAGTTGTGAACAAAATCATTAAGCACACTCTCAAGGCCAAGATTGAGGGGGGCAAAGGAAAATGGGCTAGCGAGCTCCCGGATGTTTTGTGGGCCTACATAATGACCTGCAGAAATTCAACAGGAGAAACCCCCTACTCACTAGCTTTTGGGACCGAGGCGGTTATACCCGCGGAGGTCGACTTCCCCAATCTTCGCACAAGTCAAGTCGCCTTCGACCAAAATAAGGAGGCCTTGGCCAGAAATCTCGACCTACTCGAAGAAAGACGACTGGAGGCCAACATGAGAAACGCAAGGTACAAGCAGAGGTTGGAGAAGTACTATAACTCCAAAGTACGACTCCAAAGCTTCAAAGAGGGAGACTTGGTGCTTAAGAAGGTACTCGGCGAATCGAAAGGAGCCCTCGGTCCAAACTTGGAGGGCCCATTCAAGATCTCAAAAATCCTGCCTAATGGAGCTTACGAGCTCAAATGACCAGATGGCACCAAGGCTCAATACCCGTGGAACGCAACACATTTGAGAAAATATTATCAATAAGTTTACACCCTTGTAACCAATTATTTATCAATAACAATGTTTTCCTCTTCCTTTCAAAATTCCTGCGCAAAACCCAAAGGGATTATGTAAAGAAACATAAATTACCCGAGATACGACTTTCGACATACCAAGGGAAGGGTCGACACCCTTGAGGGGCGACCTCCCCCGATTTTGTAAGACGACCAAAAGTATAAGTCCAAACATAAAGTCGCACCAATAATAAGACGACGGGGACTAAGAAAACATCAAGTCGCATAAGGAAATCGAGTCAACACAGTGAAGGAATACAAAAAAGGAGAAATATTTCATTGCTATTGATAAGGTGGCCCGAAGGCAAATACACAGAAATAAGCCCGAAGGCTGATACATCAAAGAAAGAAAACAAAAGAGTTCTTTTTTCAAGTCTCCACTGGGCTGGTGCCTTGGCCGTCGGCGACCTCCTCCCTTGTTGCGGCCTCCTCCCCTGCGGCACCCCCTCCGGCAACCTTCGGAGAGAATCGAATCGTCCCAAAAGGAGTCTTGGGGATCGACTCAACAGATCCCACCCGAGCCTCATCAACATTAAGGATGGGGCGCACTATCCGCTCCGGGTTGGCAAAGAAAGAGAGGTCGATGCCCATATCTTCCATATCCTTGACCTCCAACAGAACACTAGGGGCAGGAGGGTTGTCACGAACATAGTCGGACAGCTCGGTGATGAACCCACTGAGGTCTCTGGAAGGATTGGCGGTGTGACAGATCCTGATGGCCCCAACGAATGCCATCACGTAGGCGAAGTTGGCATTCAGGTCCTCTGTACTTTTGAAATGTTCCTCCTTGGCGACCAGCTCCTTTTGGGCCTCCGCCAACTCACCCTCGACCCTAGCCACCCTCGTCTTCTCCACCGAGAGCTCCTTCTCGACGCCAGCCAGCCGACCCTCCAGGTCGGAAACTTTCTGAGTGAGCTCAGCATTGGACGTCTCCAATTTCTTTTGGACATCAGCCGCAGGAAGGATCGCCTTGTCTTGGTCGGCGACCCACGCCTGAGCCCTCCTCAATTCCCCAAGCTCGGACTCCAATTGGGCACTGGACTTCTCCAAGTATGAGAGCCAAGTACAAATTGGTCTCATACCAAAGCGCGTTGGCATGGTCCGTGCGTCCCACGGCAAGTTTTGGAGCCCTCGAAGAGGTAGTGGGCCGACCTTAGGGGATCCCAGTCGAACGCAGTGGGTGACCTCAAGAAGCTAAACACCTCCTGGGAAAATTTGTCTGATGTGAGCTCGGAAATGCCAAAATGAAAGCAAATCGTCGTGATTAATGAACATAAAAAAGCGAAAGTGACGCCGGACTCACTTATTCACCCGGTCCGCATCCCAAGCAGGGAGAATCATCTTGGGAGGCGACCTCCCCTCGGGAGGCGAATCCAGACTCTGCGAGGACGGGCGAGTAGCAGACCTCCCGAGGCCCCGATTGATCTCCGACAGGTACGTGTCGATCTCATCCCAAGCCCTCTTCCGAGCAGGCTCATATTCCGATGGGGTTGACCCCCTGGCCTTCTTTTTTCCCTTGTCGACGGTAGAGGGACCGGAAGGGGTCGAACTTGGGGGAGGGGCAGCGAAGGTCGGTACATGTCGCATTTTCCCAAGCACCGATTTCTTGCGGGTAGGGTAGCCATCACAGATGCGGGAGGTCGGCGGCGATATACCGGGATGTCGGGAACTAAAAAAAAATCAGTCACATGGATTGTCAAAAGTCAAAGTCGCCATCAAGAGGACTTACAGGGAATTTTAAGATGACGGGGATAAGTGTACAAGCCGGCCTTGAGTCGGTCAAGCTCGGAATTAAGGGCGTTCACATCGCGACAGCTTGGGGGAGTGTCACGAACGATGTTGTAGGGCTCCACAAAATCCCAGTACAAGTCGGCAGTAGCGGGCGTGAACACTGTAAGATAAAAAGGGAATTAGATCAGTACAGCCTCGAAGTCGATAAAGTTAAAACTCACCATGTTCAACTCGGTGGGCGTAGTCTGTCGGGACGCGTATGGGCAGGGTGCTCGAAGGATCCACGGACTCCCACGCCCCCCCGACGAACCACCATTTGCGATGCCAATCGGCGACCTTGTTGGGGATCCCACTCACTAGCTCCCGACTCTTCCGAAGTTGCACAGCATTGTAGCCGCCGGCTTGGGCGATCGGCGTCATCACATATGAGATCTCTCCAGGAGTAGGCAGCCGATTTAGCCCGGCCTGCCCCAGAACGGTCATAGTAGCAAGGATATAATTCCAGCCGTTCGGGGTGATCTACGTAAGGCTCTGATTCCAGGCCACTAGGAGATGGGAGATCGCCGAATGCAGTGGGAAATGAATCCCCGCCTCCATAGTGTGCTCATTGACGGCGATCATGCCAGGCGGCAGCTGGTCGGCACTTTCATCAGGTCTCACCCCATAGAAATGCACATCCCGGGGCACTTTGTACAGACGACGGAGGGAATGAACATACTGATCAGATAAGGTCGACATGTATCTCTGGTCGGATGCCGCAAAGTCCGACTTGGCCGACCTTCTAAAGCCCCGCTCTGGCCGTTTATACGGAGCTCGAGCCTCATACGTGTGATAATCGAAGGCCAGCTCGTAGGCCCCATAAGTACGGACCGGGTTGGAGGGGCCCGCGGACGTCCCCATCGCCGGTAGCGAAGGACGAGGAGGGCTAAGATTCAGCGGAGGAAGATGTGTGATCTCCCCCATCTCGGTCAAAAATTGCTCGTCATCAACCTCATCGTTCCCCCCGCCATCCCTATTATCGGTCGGAACGTCTGCAACACGAGGCACCCCCACATTGGGAATGGTGGAACTAGAGCTTTGGCGGCGGCGGAGGAAGGCTATAGCCACATCGTCCACATCTGAAGGCGAGGGGCCGAGGAGTGAGGGGGCATGGGAGTGTTCGGTGGATTGGAGACCATAATGAGATTCAAGAAGGGGTGGATGTGTTACCTAATTCTGTATCGATCGAGAACTCAAAAGTTCACCGAAAACTGGAAGCATGGATTAAGGTGAGGAGCAAGGGCGTGAAGGTTGAAGGTAAAGGTTTTATGTCTAAAATCCTCACCCTTCTTATAGAGGCAGAGAGGGGTCGAAGCGAAATATGGGTATAATTAAGGCCCCAGCGAAAACAAGGTCGCTCAATACCGCGACCGGCCCATGGAGAGGCTCGCGTATGACATCAACCGCCTGCCGAGTCATCATGAAGGGTCCGCAAAGTCCGCACTAATTCCCCGAAATCGAGGCAACGATTCACCTCCCCTGGATGACCACGCCGAACGCCGAACGCTTCCGAGGTCGACACCATTACTGTCGATTAAATAACGGGTCAAGTCCGAGGCCTCGAGCAAGCACAATGCACCGACTTGAGGGGCAATTGTTGTAGCATGGAATAATTAGACCAGGAGGCGACCTCATCGAGCCGAGGAGGCCGCAAGGCAACTCGTACATTTTATGGACGCGAAATGACCTCAATCCGAAGAAACCACGCGCTTCCAAGCGACTTGAATCCAAAATCGGCTAGAGATAAACATGGTAAAGATATCGACCGAGCAAGTGGCCTTCGGATATCGCGGGCGTAAGCGGGGCAAGTGTATCCGGGACGCAGAAATTAAGGATTAACTAAAAAACCCTAACCTGGCGGTGAAAAATTACGCAAGCCCGCCGAAGGAAGCCCATGAAGATCTATAACCTAGTTTCTTGTCTATAAATACAACATGTATCATTCATTGTAAAGGGACGAAATCTTAGAGTTCTAGGCAGAAAATATTAATAAAATACTCCTGGCTTGGGCGCCCCCAGACGTAGTCTTATTCAAAAGATGAACTGGTAATCAAATTTGAGCGTCGTTTATATTTGTTGTTCGTTACTTGTTCGATCCCATTCAATATTTGTGTGTTGCCCTAGACGTAAAATCTAGGTTACAACAGGAAAGAATGGGTGTTAAAAGCGTTATCAATCTGCTTTGAGTATAAGTGGGACGTAGAACAACACGATGTTGGAATCTAGAGGCACGTAAACACGTAATACATGTGCAATGGAAATAAACAGTTCACCAACAACGAATAATTAATTGCATAATTAAATACGAGTAAACATAAACAGAAATCTTACAGCAATTCATACACGGATTCCTCAACTACGGTATCCACGTAACAGTTGTTTACTAATTTGCACAGATCTGCCAGCGTTGAATCCCCGAGATGAATTTGCAAGGAAAATTCTAACTTAGAGATTTTATGGAGAAAATATGAACTCGCGTATTATGAATTCCCAAGAGCTCATATATACAGGAGAGGCTCAGCTTAAATCTTAAGCTAGCCTTTATTACAAAAAAAAAATCCTAATAAAATAAATCTCTTAGATTTATTTCCCGCATATAAAATTTCTACGGATTTAATTCCATGTATATCAAATCTCTACGGATTTGATTCCATATATATTAAATCCTATAATAATAATATTCCATATATTATTATTGGGAATTCTATTTAATTAAATCTAGTTTAATTAAATAGTAATAATAATTAATTCTAAATATAATTATTATTATATTGTCCATAAATTAAATATTAATATCCAATATAATATTTAATCAACCAACTATAATTAGTAAACAACTGTTACTTGTAGTGTGACCCATAGGCCCTCATATATCGAGCGATTAGTCAAACTAACGGTCTTAATTGAACCCTAGACAATAAATCAGACATTCTCAATATATGAGGTACGTTGCGATAAAATATGCAACTACCTGTAACTGAAACATGGGCTATTACGATTTCCTCCTTTCATTCGCGAATACTCGATTAAGTCTTGAACATGATGAAGTGTTTATTCTAATAACTTAATCAATTTATCTCTAATCACTAATTGATCACTCATGTCACACTTGGCCACAAAGTCCAAGTTAACGTGCATCGGCTGATGACTTAGATCCAATTATGACGAGAAGATGAGTATTCTCTCTAAATCCACTTTGAGGAATGAATCATATTCTTGGTTCAACTATCACGCACATGCACTTTGTGATGAACCCAATCCAAGTCATATCTACCCATGGAAGGGTGCAAGCGTCGGTCATGGTCAAAGTTCATCATCCCACACATGTCGTGCTTATTGACCTCAAGTCAAAGGAGTATCGCATCGCTCCCACTAACCGAGATACTCGTAGACACATATAGTGGAACTACATCAAACGGTTTCTCGGATGGGTATACCAATACCTTCTAAGGTATTTGTGCATCCATCATGAGATACCTAGTATTTCGTAGTAAGTGAGATCTTACTACACTCTCTAAGAGTATGATGCAGATCGCACACCAATCTCCATTGCATCATCAATATCTCATTCTTGATGATCCTTGATCGGGACTATTTGAGAATCATGCTTAAGTCATCTGAGTTCTCACAACATCAATGACAGTCATGACTCATTGGAACATTTGTATGAATAAATGCAAACAATCAAACATAATATTCAAACAAGTATATTGTAATACATTTATATTAAGTGAACTATTAAATTAAACTGAATATCATCGAGTATTATGTCCTTACAATAGATTGTCTCTAGAGATTGACAATATTACAAGTAGCCCATGTTATCGAGTGTTATCGTAATAGCCCATGTTTCAATTACATGTAGTTGCACATTTCCTCGCAACATACCTCTTATATTGAGAATGTCTGATTTATTGTATAGGGTTCAATTAAGACCGTTAGTTTAACTAATCATTTGATATATGATGGCCTATGGGTCACACAACAAGTAACTGTTGTTTACTAATTATAGTTGGTTGATTAAATATTATATTGGATATTAATATTTAATTTATGGAGAATTCAATAATAATTATATTTAGAATTAATTATTATTAATATTTAATTAAATTTGATTTCATTAAATAGGATTCCCAATAATAATATATGGAATTTTATTATGGGATTTGATATATATGGAATCAAATCCGTAGAGATTTGATATACATGGAAATTAAATCCATGGAGATTTATGTATATGGGAATTAAATCTAGAAAAAATTACATCTAGATACAAGATTGAGTAAACCATTACAACTAGATACAAAGTGCAGAAATTTGAACTAAAGTATGTGGCATTTTAGTTCAAATTTGAACTAAAGTGCAGAAATTTTCTGCACTTTGTATTTGATTGTAAGTTTTTTGGTGACTTTGTAGTGGAATGTTTTTCTCCCTAAATCTATGGGATTTAATTTACAAGATTAGAGATTTTATTTCCTAATCGGGTTAGCTTAAGATTTAAGTTGAGTCTCCCCTATATATATGAGCTCTTGGGAATTCATAATAAGAGACTTCATATTTTCTCCATAAAATCTCTAAGTTAGAATTTTTCTAGCAAATTCATCACTGGGATTCACCGCTGGCAGATCTGAGCGAGTTAGTAAACGACTGTTACGTGGATACCATAGTTTAAGAATCCGTGTACGAATTGCTGTAAGAATTCTGTTTACGTTTACTCGTATTAAATTATGCAATTAATTATTCATTATTGGTGAACTGTTTATTTTCGCTGCGCATGTATCACGGGTTTACGTGCCTCTAAATTCCAACACACTCGACTTGAATGGTTAATGGTTTAAAGTTTAAGGTTCATGGTTTATAGTTTAGATTTAAGGTTCATGATGCATCTAAATTAAAATTGAATCAAATTGCACCAATTACATGTGACACTTTTTAGGTAATGGAGTCGGTTGGAGGCACTATGGAATAGGTTGTCCCTTACAAAGGAAAACCTTGGTGATATTTCAATTGAGATGGAGGCGGTATGTACGGAGTTCGGTTGATTTTAGCAAGTTCTCTCTAGCATCTCACCTTATCTAAATAGAACAATTGGTGATTTGCTTTGAGGCACATCCAGTACATAGTAAAGAGGTTCTCATAATTTTATTATTATAATTTAAAAAATATTTTTAAAATTATTAAAACTAAATTACAAATCTGAAAAGTAAGATGTACAAGATATTTATCATTATGGTGTTGAAATTGCAGGGGTTTGTGGACGACTTAGAACTTTAGAAGTGATTCTTGAAGGGATTTACAAGTAAAATTTCAGATGTGTTCTCGGAATTTTTTCATTGATGTAACTGAAATCTTTGAAATTTAGTTTTTGACTCTTTGAATGTTTGATATTTTTTATTTTTATTTAATTTATTTTTTCTTCATTTGGTTCTAACTTGTGGGTGGTTGAAATTACAATCTATTTTTAATTATTTTTTCACAAAAAATTAAAATTATATTTAATTAATTTTTTGAAAGATTTTGATACAGAAATTTTGAAAGAAGCGAAATCCATTTTGAACACAGCCTCAGTCCTCAGTGGTTAATTTTAGGTCCCACATTTAAAGTTTTACACCATTCGGGAAGTTGCGTTTTATTTCAAAATGTTGTCAGTTATTAATAAACCAATAAAAAGATGACAAAGTACACTATTGGAGAAACGTGCAATTTATTTTTATAAAACATTTAAAAGATGAACATTTAAAAAATACATTTAAATTTTATGGTGCATTTAGTGCGTAGAAGATATACTCTATATTATATATAGATACAACTTGCAAGTTAATCAAGGTTTTAGTTCATGGTGCATGAAGATGTTACAACAAGTATAATTTTAGAATGTATTTAAATTGTAAGATGCAACAATTAATACATAAAAGTCTTACTCTATAGTTACATATAATAAATGAGGCAACTGATGTGGGGTGTGCTATGTTTTTAAAAGCGAGCGGCGATCGAATGCAGACGATCTCATGTTTTTTTTTATTTACCCTATTCGACCGCTTTTAAAGTGGTTGGTAGGTATGATGACGTCATAATTACGTAATATATAATTAAATATATAAATTATACATCTAACATTAAAATAAGTTCACCAAATTTCACCAAATATTTAATTATTTTTAATTATTTTTTTCACAAAATGTGGTGTAAAATAATAAAATAAAGAAAAGAAGTAGAGAAGACTGACAGCAATAATATAGACTATCGAGAGAGCATAGATGGCCATACTGATCTTGACTGCCCTTTGACCAAACTATTTTTCCCGTGGATTCCCATTTTCATTTTACTGCACCTACACCAGTAACACCACACATGTTTCTTCTGATCACTTTCTACGTACCTACACAACAAATCTATGTAATAATACGCTCACTTTTCATACTTTTGTTCTACTCTATTTTCTCAATTTATTATTACTATTATTATTATTCATAGTTTGCACGGTATTTATTTGGACATTTTTATTTAGTCTAGTATCCTCAAACAAAATTTATAATCATTGATAAACAATTAAAAATTACAATATATATTCAAAGTTTAATTAATTCCCCTTCATTTTGTTAAATTCTCTTATACAATTAACCCTAGCTAGTTTTGATACAAAATGAGCAAATATTACGTTGAAATCTTCAAAAGACTTTAGGATGAGGTATTGAAAAATTCATGTGTTAGTGTTATTATATGAATACTAAGGTGTTATCTTAAAAAGAAAAGTGTATTACCGTGTGAACAAAATGTTACTTTTTTTGTTTTTTCCATTCTTCCTCTATTCATGTCTTCTGCCTTTCTCTCTGTCCATATTATATTTCACGAATCTTTGATTTTAGCACTGATTATTGATGTAAGTGTTTGAAAGATCCGTGAAATATGTTATAAAAGTGTTTGTATATATAAAATGTACGTTCTTATAATCATTAGGGAACTAGGTAAATAAAAAATTTGTATAATACATAAGAGTTAAATTAATGCATCTAAAAGTCTATCAATTATTGAAAAATCTATTTGTGTACAAAATGAGGTGATTGATGAACACGTTAGACATTGAACTGAAGTTGAAGGACTGTCTCCAGAACACTCCATAACATGTAAAAGACTTATACTAATGAAATATAAAAGAAAATTTATAAGAAAACAACAAGACTTTGCGGATTAAAGTGTTACACGACTAAATATATATATATATGAATGAATGGAAAAAAAGGTTTGCACAGACATGAGAATATTAAAATGGATATGTAGACATACTAAATTAGGAGAGTACGTATTTCAGTTTTAGGTTAAACTTTAGTAATAAATTCTTATAACCTTTTTCAAAATAATTATTTTTTTGATAAAATAAACTGATTGGGCTTTTAAGATCTAATAATGACAATTTTGTAGTTAAAGGAGCTGAAGAAGATAAGATCTTAGTAATTGATAAATAAAATGGTTATCCTTCATTTTTTCTAAAAAGAAATTATACAAACTCCTCACGTCTTATATTTAGAGATGAAATAAAATCTTAAAATATATATTATATATATATATATATACGTAACATTTTGAAGTTTATGAACTCATATATATTAAGAAATATTTAAGAGTTTTATAATCTCAATCAAACATCAAACACCTGATAAAATTAGAAAAGAAAGTCAGGTCATAGTACATCATATTACAGTAAAATGGGTACAAGAATCCTATAAACAAAACATGAATTTGGATAGATAGGAGACAATATTGTACATCAATGTTTCACATTCTGACATCATAATGAGATTAAGATTTAGTTTGTTGTTACTATTGCATACAAACCCTGGTGAAATTCTACATTAAATTATTATTTTGGTTTTTATTGTTCTAATTAAAAAATTAGTTAATTGATTAAATTTAATATGCTTCACGTGAAAACAAAAAATAAAAAAAGTCTGGTGTTGGAAAAATATAGGAATATTAAGTAAATAGTGTTTGAGAATGTAAATACAAGATTTGCAGCAATAATATAGAGAGAATAAAGATGGCCATATTGATCAGAGGTCAATCTTGACTGCCCTTTGACCAACACTTTTTCTACTGCACCACACATGTTGCTCTGATCACTTTCTGCAACACAAACAACAAATGATGCTCACTTTTCTAACTTTGATTCTATTCTATTCTTTTCTCAACAATTAAATTTTATTATTATTATCATTATTTAATTTGGAAAAATATTTAATGTGTTCAAAAAAAAGAGAAAAGAAATCAAATTGATGATCATATATACTGGACTAATATTATCATCCGTTTCTTGTAAAATGATTATACAAGTAGTCCAAGAATTTATATATGCAGCAAAATGAGAAATTTATAAGAAGGCCCACAAAATGTTATGGTGAGTAAATGGTTCAGACATCGCAATCTGGGTGGTCCCAACAATATGACAAACAACCTTATTGGAAATATATGTAGACAACTGGTAAATATATTTGTATTTTCAATAACTAATTAATCATATATCACATGTCAAAATTGTGTCAAATTCCGTTTTCGTTCAACCATTTGGGAACGGAGTTTACTTCAACGATTATTTATATATACTAGTAATTGAACTCGTGCGATGCACGGCTGTAGTTGAATAATTATTTTAATAGTGAGTAATAAGGTTTTTGGAAAACTATTTATTATTTAAGAATAATGTTTTAACTAATTCATATTTAATACACAATTTTAAATTAAATATATTTGGTAAGTACTGGAAATCTGAAAACACACTGAAATTTAAGTGAAAGCAGATAACAACTATGGGTTCATGAAAAAAACGTAGTGTTAAAATAACTAAAGTTTAAAATGACTACAGATTCCGGAAAACCTCTCTTAAAATCACGTTTTTTTATTTTTTTTTTGGTTGATTGCTCATGATTGCCGCACACCAAAATCTTCAAGCCCTTGCGATTGGTGACTCTCGAAACTGCTACGTAGAACTGATCATGACTGAAAATCGATTTCTTCAAAAATATGTCAACATTTGCAAGTGATTGTCCTTGGCTCTTGTTTATCGACATTGTATATGAGACAATTAAGGGACACTATCTCCTCTGAAACTTGAACGGCAGTCTCGGGTCTGACGGAGTCAGGGAAAGCCTGGGGATTAACACCATCTCACTCGAATTACTTCCAATTATGACCTTGTCTTCCAGTACAGGTCACACATTCTTGTCAGGACCAATCTAGTCTCGTTACACACTCCCCTCGAATGATCTATATTTCTAAGAAACATAATTGGAGTTCCAACTTTCAAAATCAATTCATGATTGTGCACGCCGGAACACTTCAAGTTGTTCAAGGACTCCGGCGTATGTAAATCAGCTAGTATATTAACATTCGTATCGGACTTGCACACATTGTCGAAACTCAAATATGATATTGCCTCATGGTCGTTCATGTTTATCATGTATTTGTTAATGGAATCGACGACCTCAAGAGTGGGCGCAAGTATGGCTTTGTCCTTGAAATATTTGAGGTCGTCCCCGATATTCTTGAAGTATGGATACGTGCTACTCACAATCGTGCCAATAGGATCGTTTAACAAAAGGTCATCAGGCACTTCGATATCCAAACCATCATCGGTCTAGTCTCCAACAGTTCCATCGCCAATTGTCGCCATCCACTCTGAGAAGGATTTTAATTCTCCCAATTATTCAGTCGAATTTACGTTCTGGAGTCTCATATTTTTGTCAATCTCAAAATTGTGCACGCGTCCCACAGGTATGAAGAATTGATCGTCGCACACACAATATCCTGTCTGCGTCCCTTAGGGATAACCTGCAGCATTTGTCGGAAATCACCTCCGAATACGATTGTCTTTCCACCGAAAGGCAGCTGCGAAGACGACTGATCAGTTAGCTGCATTATGTCTCGGAGAGTGTCATAATCAACTCAAAAAGTAGAATGATGTGATAAATATATTACAAATAATTTAAGATCTTGTAATTGAGTATATTTTCACCTGGAATTTGGGTTTCTCTTGAAGCTTCTAAGGTGATGAAAGTAGAATGACCAATGTTTCTATATATATAGATACGGGGATGGAAGAAATAATGTAGAAAAATAATATAAAATTGGAAAAAATCTAATGAATTATTTTTGGAGAAATCAATAGATTTGATCATGATTTTATTTGAGATATACAAAGTTGATCATAATTTTATTTGGAATATATTATAATATTAAAATATAGTGTGCAAGAGAATTATGTTTTAATATGATTGTGGTGTAAATTATATGTAAGCCCATATTCATGGAACCGCGAGAGAATCAAATATTATACTTTATTATCAATATTCTCGTTGCAAATCTAAAAGATCTCAACCAAAAATAATAAATTGACACTTATTATATTTCAAAGTTGCAAATATATTACAAATAATTTAAGATTTGGAATTGGATTTAAGCAGAAAATTATTATCAATTCTCGTTGCAAATCTTAAAGATCTCAGCCGAAAAATATTAAATTGACACTTATTATATTTCAAAGTTGCAAATATATTACTAATAATTTAAGATTTGGAATTGAATTTAAGCAGAAAATTACGTATAATATTAATTAGATGTATTAAGAAAGAAATATATTTTAAAGTTCCAAAGATATTCAAAAGATATTTGGAATTATTACAAAGATTACAAAGATTTTTTCATAATTCATTATTATTACTACTATCTATTTATTTATGGGTATACATATAGTTATATTTTATTTTTTTCAAATATAAAGAATTGAAAATTTTAAAGTTAGCATAAAATATTTTTGGCAATACGACGAATTAATATATGATTATTGTTTAGATTTTTAGGAATATAATAAATGGAGATTAACACATTAATTATTGCAATACGTGTCAATGCATATTCAGCATTGCGATAATGATGAACTAATAATTTAAGATTTGGAATTAGATTTAAGCAGAAATTTCCGTATAATATTAGATTAGATGTATTAGGAAAGAAGATATTCCAAAATTTCAAAGATATTCAAAAGATATTTGAATTATTACAAAAATTACAAAGATTTTTCTCAATCCATTATTATTTGTTAAAAAAATTAAGAAAATCATAAAAATTAGAAAAATTATTGGGGCGTGATATATATATATATATATGGATACATGGATAAACATATCTTTATAAGTGGTGCGTGAATATATAATGATATATGTGTAAACATATCTTTATAAATAAAAGTATATAATTTATATTTAAAATTTACTTTAAATAACTTTTAAATTATTTTTCCAATTTAACGTAAGATATATAGTAGTACTACATATTTATTTTAAAGATTTTTTCCAATTCATTATAATTTATTAATATTTATTCTAAAGATTTATTTTTCAATTTAATATTGAATTTTTTTTAATCTTTTATAATTTATTAATATTTATTTCAAATATTTATTTTCCAATTTGACAAAAAATTCAAATTTATTTCATGTAGGATGCGAACTATAGAATAAAATCGACATTTATCTAGTGCACGTCTTTACTGTAAAACAATAATAATAATTTTTAAAAAAATAAACTCATTACAATTTTGAATAAAATAAGATATGATAATCAATAGCTTATGGAAAAGGCAAATTAATATAATTTGTTTCTAAGGCTAAAAATTTAGAAAATAAAGAGGGATTAAGTTGGGGAATTTATCGTCCACATGTATCTCGATCCCAATAATATTTTGAAAAAGTATTTTTAAAAATAACAAATTTATAACACTAAAATATTTTTTACTATAAAATTTTGATTTGAAAAAAATATAATTCAAGATTTTTTTAAAAATCAATAGATTATTATTATTTATTAATATTTATTTTAAATAAATATTTATTTCAAAGATTTTTTCGATATTTATTCCAAAGATTTTTCTCTCAATTCATTATTATTTATTAATATTTTTTTTAAAGATTTATTTCTCAATATGACAATAATTTTTTGCGGGAAAATTCAATATTTTTCAAATTTGGACCGATTTTTGCTCATGAAAAATGTTTTTTTCATAGATTTTGCAGATAAAATTCATATCCCTCAAATATTCATCTCTTAAATATTAATTTTGTAAAGAAGGAAATATAACCATGATGACAATTCAACTGCAATGAGTCGAGAAAACGGAAAAAGAGTCGTCAAATTGGATACAATTTTTTTTTCCTACTTGCATCTGGGAATTTGCAATTGAATAAACCAACAAAAAAGGAAACCATCGTAGATAGAATTTCTCAAAGGGACCATGTAAATGCACCACTAATCAAACAATATAATGTGTATATTTTCGTATGAACAATTCATATTGCAATCCACCAATGCTAACACTTCTCAAAGATGAGAATAACAATTTAAAGATATCAATCACAATCCAATTAAAGCTTTCAATTAAAATGAAATAATTACAAATTCACACAAGCAAATCGGAAAAGATTTAAACTTTAAACAAATACATAAATGTAGTGAAACATTTACCTCTACGATATATCATATCTACTAAATCTTGTAAATAAAATATATACAATATTTTATTTCAATTTTTTTTACACAAATATTTTTGATAAGATTATCTACTACGTTTTTCAATAATATTAACTCCCGATTTAGCAATATTTTTTGGCGGGAAAATCCAATGGTTTCTATATTTGGGGTGATTTCTGCTTTTATATATATATATATATTTTTTTTTTTTGATAAAGATCGTTTTGATGTCTTCATTTTAAATTAATCGAATGAGTAATATATTATAATAAATATTTTTTAAATTTAGACAAAGTATAGGGTAAACAAGTTTCACGGTGAAACTGATTAAGTAGTGTGGCTTATATTACTAAAGGGTGATATTACGCATAAAAGTGAAGCGTATGACTTATATTATAGTCGAAGGTATAATAGTAATAACTAAAGGATGTGACTTATATAACTAATGGGCGTGACTTTATGACTTATATTACTAAAGAGTATACCTATAAAGAAAAAATATTTTTTTTTTATTATGATTAAAACTCGAGATCTTTAACATTGTGCTAGTTACCTACTCTTCATTAACGCCTCATCAAATGTCATATTCATAGTTCAGAGCAAAATAATTTGCATGCGCACCAATTGGAACTTTTCATTGGTATAACTTTGATTCAATTTAACACATTTTAATAGGTAATAGGAACCTCAAAACAGAATGAAAAGTATTATTCCCCTTGTTTTGTTTTTAATTGCTCAAAATAAAAAAATAAATGTGTTTATTTAGTTTTTTCATTCCATATACTATCTCCGTTTCATTCTTTAAGAGTTTCTGACTGTTCATAAGGATTTATTGGAATAGTAATAAAATGATGAAGTGATAAAGTATAAATAGTTGTTTATTAATATTTTATGTGATAAAGTGATAAAGTGATGGGTAGTTGGGGTAGAATGAATTGTTTATTAGTATTTTATGTGATAAAGTGATAAAGTGATAAAGTAGAAAAATTATTTATTAGTATTTTAAAAAGTTTCTCTTAAATATTAGGACAAAAATAATGACAAGTTTCACTTAAAGAATGAGATGGATGGAGTATAAATAATAAAAAGAAATTTTATCCTCTTAAAAAAACCCTTTACAAACATATTTAAATTACATTTCATGTCACTAACATTTATACCTAAATATATCTTCTTTTTGTTTCAATCTCTAAAAAAAATCAGATCACCCTCAATAAAAAGTAATTGTATCCCTTTTACTAATATATATTAATAAACAAGTTTCTCATAAAACTGTGTGCTTCCACAAAAAGCACTATTTGGTTGAAATTTTATAGGTCAAAATCAGGTAAGGTGCAATTTGTCCATCGAAGTGTTAATGTTATACATAATTTAGGCATTAGAACCCAAGGTAAATTAGCAAACCTAAGTTTAATGAATTTTGTATAGTTAATAAACCAATACAATTTCATAATTTTAAGGAACACGAATATAGAAATTTAATTTATTACTATATCTATGATGCATTAATTTGGCGCATCGCTCTCATACAGTACTCCTGATCATGCATTGGTCCCAGAATTTCTTTTTTCATTCTAGGGGATTGGGTGGACTGGAGGCCATATTGAATTATATACACCTCTTATTTATTTCATCTGCATTTATATCATATACGTGTTATCTTTGTGTAGATGGAACTATTATCAGTGTTTTTTTTTTTTTTTTTTTACTACTACTATTTTAATGTAAAAATTATGCCATCATAAAATCGGACAGATTTTTTAACTAGTACTATTTTAATTTAAAAAGACAAATTTGATGTTTTGTGTTACATTCGTTTTGAAAATCATGAGTAGTTATATGTAAATTAAAACTTGTAAACTCCTTTAATTGAACTCTCTCCAACCTCATTTGCAAGAGCATTATCTCATGATCGTAAACATATTATCTAAAAACTATCACAAAAAAACCTACAAAATGAACTATCAAGGTTCATAATATAACACACATGCATAGAGCTGTTAGCCGAGTACTTAAAGTTCGAACTCGCCTCAAACTGACTCAATTAGATAATGAGCTAGAGAAATAGACTTTGACTCGACCCGCACACGAGTCTAATGAGCGTAGCGAGTCGAGTCAAATCTAACTGAATTACAAAAAAATTCTTAATTATCGAGGCTTACGAATCGAGCTCCAGTAGACTCATTAGTAAATCAATTTTTTTCTTGGATGCCCGGCTGGGCAATGCACAACACTGCAGTGATATGGTAAGTGTGTTGTACACACTACAGCAGGTGGTACAACACCCATGTAGGGCAACATGTAAAACACCGGTAAATTAAGTATTTCACAAGCTCGAGCTCAACTCACTTGTCAATATAAGCGAGCCGAGCTTTGAAGCTGCCAGTTTCTTTAACAGCCCAAAATTAGAAGGAAAAGAAAAAAACATTAAAAAGAAGAGAATCATATTCATAAATGAAGAATTATGTACATAAAAATGTGAAAAAAAATAAATCCAAACCCCTACTCTACTCTCTCTACATATATCACTTGTTAATTAAATAGATTTAGTAAATAAATGAGAATCACCAACCAATAATCAATACTAACAAATATCGAATGTACCGTAGTACCCTATTTGGGTTGCGGGTGTTGGTTATGTATTACTATTAGCAGCGAGGCCAAGAATGGAATTAGCGAGGTTATTAATGGCGTCCGCTAAACTATTTAATCCCTGCCTATTAATCTCGGCTTTGGACTCTTCAATTCTGAGGCGCGTGTGATGCAAACTCACCATCTCCCGGTGCCTTCTCTCTCCTCTCTCCTCCCTTGATTGGATGGCCTCCGCTATTACCGACGCGCTCCTTGATATTGCGGACCCCACTTCCTCAAGTGTCCTTGTTCTTGTACCCTCCGCTCTCCCGCTTGTACCTTCCCTCTCTCGCCTCCTCCTTCGCTTTGCCGGCGAGTCCGACCACTCGTGGCTCGTTTCTGACTCTGATCGAGCTATACATGCCACGGATTTTCCATACTTATTTATCTTATCATTAATAATAATAATGATAATTATCTATTTTAACAAATAGTCATTACATTAACAAAATATTACTCCCTCCGTCGTAATTTTTATTGGTCAAATATTGTATATAAGAAGATTAAGAAAAAGTAGAAGATAATAATATTAAGGATGTTTTTAAAACACTTAAAACAGCTTTTAAAAGTATTTATTTTCAAAAGATGTGATAGGGAGCTTTGAAAATAGTATTTCTGGAAGCTGTTTTAAGTGTTTCAAAACACGACGTAAATAATGTAAAGTGGGTAAAATTGATTTGATTGAGGAAAATAATAGTATTAAATTATGTAAAGTAGGTTTAATAGAGAGAAATAATAGTATTAAAAGTTGTTTTATTTCCTTTTTAGAAAATGACCAAACAAAATTAGGACGTTATTTGCGAAAAGTGGTCAATCAAAATTAGAACATATGAAGTACATTACATGTGTTATTTTGATTTTTTTTAAGTGTATTATTTTGATCTTTTAATTACATAAGACGTAACAAACTATTATGTGAAGCATAGTCATATTATCAAGGTAATACCATTATATTTATAAACTAATATCATTACTCTTATATATTAATATTTATAGCATTTGATGTTATGATCTCAATTTATAAATATAGTGATATCAGTTAATAAGCGTTATAATATTAATTTATAAATGCAGTGGCATAAATTTTAAATTATGAACAAGTTTTATCGGAGACCTACTTTATAATATTTTTTCCAACAATACACTAATAAATATAAAAATTTTTCATTAATTATGTTTATATGAATAAATAAGGATATAAGACTGTTTTGATGTCTTAATTAATAAGAAAATTAGTTAGGTTGTATGAATGGATAAAGGAGGGAGGTAATATTTTTTTATTATTATTATTTTTCTTTTTTGGGATAACAGGAGGTAGGTAGGATTTAATTATTTTAGTACAACTAATTAATTGTATTAATTCATACATTCCGTATTAATGTGCCTATATAATTTTTGGCAATTTTCCTTATCGTTTTAAAACAATTAAAAGATCGATTAGCACAAAAAGACTCGAAAAACCCAATAATTTTTTTTTGTGAAATCTAATGAAATTAACCCTGTGAAGAAGCTGGGAAATCAAGAAATTAGAAACAATGATTTAGAAGGAATTTTCTTAAATTAATGGTCCACGGATGAGACAATGGTGTAAATTTTAGGGAGAGAGAGAGAGTACATGAAATGTAATATTGGAGTAATTTTTTGGTACAACTATTTTATTGTATTAATTGTTCTATTCCTTATTAATGTGCCTATTTTTTTCCCAGATTTTATTTTTGTGAAATCTAATGAAATTATCCCTGTGAAATAGTAAAATCAAGAAATAAAAAAGTCTAAAAAATATAAAAAATGGCACATTTTAATTTTAAGAGTTTTAGAGAGAGAGAGGGAGGGAGAGAGTACCTACTGTGGCAGCAGGTAACGGCTGCGAAAACGCAATAGCAGGCGTCGCCGTCGCCTTAACCACCGGAGGCGTCTCCCCCGGCGGCTGAATCAACAAACCCCCACCGCCGCCGGAACTCCCACCCCCCCTTTGCCCCTTCCTCTCCGTCACCGCCACCAACGCCTGATAAATCTGCGGCAACATATTCGACGGCAAGTTCCTCTCTTTCCTCTCATTCTTCTCAATCCTCCAATACGACCTCTCTCCGCCGCCGCCCACCTCCGCCGCATTCCTCCCCTCATACTCCCTGACCCTCTTAAAATCCCTCATCAGATTATCCCACTTGTCGTTGCACTGATTCTGGCTCCGGAAACAGGCGTGCTTCCAGCAGTAATCCTCCACCCACTTCCACCGCAGCTCCGCCGGCTTCCCCCGCTCGCCGCCCTCCCCCTGCCGCCGCATCCGCCGCTCGTCGTCCATTTTTTTGGCCTCGATTAGAATCATAGTTTCGTCGATGGTCCAGTTTCCTTTACGGTAATCCCGCGCCTCGCCAACTTGCTTCACTACGCTCAGATCCATGCAACAAAATACAAATGTGCTTTTGTGGAATTTTTGGTGTTTTGTTTTGGATGAAGAATTTATTTAATATTTGGGTGGTGTTGCAATTTTGATGATCATGGACGGTGGTTTGATTTTGTGAATTAATTTATTTTCTCTGACTATCATTTCTGATGAGGCTATCATTCAAGTACTACTTCTCTACTCACTTAGCTCTCCCTCTTAATATTTATATAATATAATAAATGTGTTGTATATTATTTAAAACGGCTAATAAATTGGGGCCCGTAAAATAGGGCCAAAAATCGAAATTGAGCACAAACATAAGATCCCTAAAGATCAGTCTTTTTGGAGGGTTCATGTCGTTGGAGTTTAAGGCCTTTCAAGAGAAAAATAAATATAATTTTTAGTCCTCTAACTTTGGACGATTCCATTTTTGATCCTGTAACTTTTTACCTTTTCGATTTTAGTCCTGAATGTATTAATTTTTAGTCCTGTTAGAATTGTGTTAAAATAAAGAAGTTTTGTTTTGTCCCACATTAGTTTGTGATCAAAGTTGAAATTACTTCCTAATGCTATTTAAGAAGGTTTAATCTATCCCACATCGGTTAGTGAGAAAGGGTGAAAGGGTTTTCTAATGTTATTTAAGAAGTTTAGGTGATTTTATACTAGTTTAGGTGCCTTTATACCAGTGCATTAGAAAGCCTAGATTAGTTATTTGGGCTCAGTTTTAATTTTGGGCTTATGGCCGAATTTGTTATGAATAAGGGTAAATTCCTCTTTGACTTAATGTCATTTTGTAATATGATAGTCATTTGAGTAATATATGTTCCTCCTCTCTTTTACCCGTTAGACGTAATTAATAAATTGTTAATGAACCACATAAAAATCGGTGTCGGTTTATTTATCGTTTTTATATCTTTCTCTCATCAGTTATAACAAGTCCTTTTTGGTCGTAAATTTTAAAATCTAGTCGGAATAAGCATGTGCATCTCAAAAAAAAAAAGATCAATGTTGAAGTGTCACGTGAAGTGCACATAGTTATTTCGACGAGATTTTAAAATTTTCGACCAAAAATAATTGAAATTGACACATTCAAAATTAAAATTAAAAAAGTAAAAAATTACAGAACTAAAAACAAAATCGTTCAAAGTTACCGAAGTAAAAATGATATTTTCTGACATCTCAACATGGTGTGTGGAAGTTTTTGCCAAAACTTTAAACTAGAGCATAAGAAATTCTTCAATTAAGGGAGTAAAACATGGCATTATATGGGAGGGCCAAAGAAGTCCATTAAACCTGACACAACCCATAAGAATATGGTGGGTGGGGTGGTTAGCCATTTAGGGGGAGATGATGCACATCATGCACTCAGATTTGCTGTTGCATGCATGGCCAAAACACAAAAATTTGACCACTTTAAATCGCACAGCGTCTAATCATTATCATGCACTCGTTTATTTTTTATTTTTTTTGACAAAAGGACGAACAATAATAAGATAAAGAGAAGTACAAAGTACAATCCTACATACAAAGAGAAGTACAAAGTACCAATTCTTCAAATGAAGCACAAGTCCTTCAGACTAACGGTCGAACCACCGAACGAAACAACACCTACCTCGAACCAATCTTGAGGAACAGAGGAGGGGAGAACCACAATCCAGATAAGAGCACAAGAACAAAGGAAAGCCTCACACTAAGGCTTACACCATGTCCGAAAAGAAAACCAGGATTGCATCAGTCAAAGCATCACCAACAACCACCATGACCCAAACAGGAAGAAAACAACAGAAAAAATAAAAAACAAACCCAAAGAGGGAGAACGTCTCACAACAAACCCCTAACAAGGAGAAAGCAGAGCAGGGGAAATAAATCTAAATCCTAAAATACCAAATAGAAGAAAAGGTAAAGTTAACACATAAAAATAAAAAAAGATCCAACGGACCGAATCCGTCCACCGGTTGCCGTGACTCCGGTGGGGGAGATCGATCCGACGATCTAGCCACGACCTCTAAGCGACGCTCAAAACGGCAGGTTGTGGTGGGACACAGTGCGGCAGCGGGGATTGGGTGAGTGCTGGACGCCGGCGGCGACGCGCAGACGGCAGAGGGAGGTGGGCGGCGGAGGGAGGAAGGTGGGCGGCTGGGGCTAGGGTTTTTGTTTTTGAATGTGAGAGAGAGTGATGCTACGACGTCGTTGAGTCCAGATATTTGAGCCTTTTACAATTTTGCACTCGTTTATTTTAATACTTCATGAGCTGATTAAGATTTAGTAGTTCATCTGCAAACGAATCTAATCATCATTATTTCGACTTTGCTTTCTTGATTGTGTTCCATAAATGACCTATTCTTGGTAATGTATATTATAATGCAAAAATATGTGCTCCATAAAATTTGTCTAAAAGAAGGGTACTTTTTTAAGGTTCTTGGAGTACTTAATTTTAAATTTTGGTATTTGAAAAGTGTTGCACCAAACTTGTACATCGAAATAGTACAATACAAGATTTTACGATATTATGAACATTGATGTACATTGTACAGATTATATAAATTTCATTTTTGTTCCGATCCGTTCTAATTGTTTTGGCTATATTAATTGCAATAGCAGAGGTTTATAATTTTGATGGTGCTATTATTAGGATTGAGATCACTTGTTATATAATTAGTGTTTCACTTCGTATTTTATAATATGAATTATTGACATGTGAATAATAAAAAATATTGTATTCAACAAACCATCATATTTTGAGTGCATGTGTTAAAAATTCAGAAGGATGAAACACCAATAGAATATGAAAAGTGGAACAGTAGAATCGATCTCCAATTATTAGACTAAATCTAGGAGGTGGTTTGGTTTTGTGTAGATGCTGTAAAACCATTTTGGGCAAGATTCGAGTTCAACGAGTAATTTTAAATGGGACATTTGGAGTAATGTCACTTTGGATGCATTCATTTTGATCAATACTGTGCATACCAATATTTATATAAAAATGTCACTTGATTTTTTTTGTTTATTTAACCTATTCCTCTTAATATTAAAGTTGAGAGGAAGGGTCGCGGGCCAGGTAGCTGTACTGAATAAAATTATTTAAGTTTTTCTTAAAAATTCAAATTTCATTTTTAGGAGGAAGCTGTAAGAATCCCGTCTCAAATAGGAGCTCAAGTTTGTAGAGAGGTGATGGGTTAATTCATTTATATATAGTTTCCCTAATATTCTCCCTTACTTGAGGTGAGGTATTAATTCATTTGTATATAGTTTCCCTAATATTCTCCCTCACTTGAGGTGGGGAATTAATTCATTTGGATATAGTTTCCCTAAAGGAAGAGGATGTCCAAAAAATATATGATAAAATGTGGGTAGGGTTTTTGCTGTCAGCGGAGTTTGAATTTAGGATGAGGGCGTGAGCTTGGAGGCTCTAATACCATATAAAAATCATATCTCATCGAGAAGCTCAAACTTGTAGAGAGTTGAAAAATTAATTGATTTGTATATAGTTTTCCTAATAGAAGCCTCTGCGATATAGTCACATGCAAATATGGATCTCCAACTAAATGTTAGGTCACATTTTTACTTTGAGATATAATTGAATTGATGTCTCATAAAACCCATGCGTTATCAAATAAAATTCGTCCGATGTATAAAACTGATGCGCACAAATTTGTCTCTTTTATAAGTGTTATATAAAAGGAGTGTTTGCAAACTTTACTCACAATTTATAAGCACTTCTAAAAAATTAGTGTGAGAGGGCGGCTTAAAAACAAGCGCTTCTGCACCTTTTACTAAAATTTGTAAAAATCATCAAAGAATGGCACCACTCAATGTTTCTTATTTTAAATTAAATTAAGGTGAAGATGTCGAACTACAACTCTTCAATGTCAAAATCAGATTGAGATCAAATGAAAGAGTATTATTTATGATTTGTCTCCGATATAACTTGTTTATATTTATAGTAAAATCTAAATCATTACATTTATAAGTTAATATTATTATATTTATAATTGGTATTAGTTTATAAGAGTAGTGGTATCAGTTTATAAATGTAACGGTATCAATTTCATACGAGAATATAGATTTTTTTTATATAACTTTGACCAGTTTTGATCTTGATCCTACTATTTTACTATTTTTTATCTTGGTCCTATAACTTTATAAAATTTAATTTTTTCGTCATGTCATCGGCTAGTTAATATTTATCTGCAATAGCAGGTGACAAGACTAAAAAGTTGAATTTTTTTAATTTATAGGACTAAAATCAAATTCCATAAATTATGATCTTGATCCTGTAACTTTACAAAATTCGACTTTTTAGTCATGTCACTGGCTAATTACTCGCAATAGCAGGTGACATGACGAAAAAGTCAAATTTTGTAAAGTAACAGGATCGAGATTAAAAACCATAAATTAATAGGACTAAGATCAAAATGGGTCAAATTCACAGGACAAAAAGATCAATTTTCAAATTTCATACTATGAACAAATTTTATACGAGAGTTTGTGATTATTAGTTAGTCTCCGATAAAATTTGTTCATATTATGAAATTTATATCATTATACTTATAATTTAATATCATTACACTTATAAATTAAAATTATAATATTAAATATTATTAATATTAATTTATAAAAATAGTAATTTTAATTTATAATTATAATGATATTAATTTCATACTATAAACAAATTTCGCATGAAACCTCGTGATAATTTAATGTTGCTACATCATCTCGCATCTAAAATTTGTGTGAAGAGTGCACTCGAGGGGTGAAGAAAAAGGTTGAAAAGTGAAAATAAGAAAAAGCAAAAGAGGGATTCTGAAAAAGATATGGAAATGTAACCCACGTTGACGCGGCTTCAAGTCCAAGAAATATTTAGGAGTGATGCTGCACTAATCATTTGGAAACGTAGCTTTCTAAATACATTTACTAGTATATCCCACCTTCAAATATTAATTAACTAATTAATACTATTACCTTATACTTTTTTTTTTTTTAGCGCAATACTATTACCTTATACTTATATATATGCACTTTATAACTTTAGTGTTCTATTATTTTCCTTTTTGTTATCAGAACTTAGAAGTTATATTTGGCTTGAGTATTCATTTTCGTTTTGAAGGGACTTAGTTAAGAAAAAAAATGTAGTGGATAAGAAGAACTCGCAATTTAAAATCGTGTTGAGTTATAAAGATTATTTACTTACTTTTTTTTTAATTCGATATTCCACCCAATAATCGATTAATTTGGAAGAACAGAATCCACCGTCCACAAATAAAGTGTATGAACTTATTATTTACTTACCTTAATATTATTTTGTATTTGCCCTTAAACACTAACATATATAGTGGTATTTCAATATTATTATTCATATAACGGTTAAGATAAACAAGTAATGCCTATAACTTGATTCTACCCAATGTTGAGCTATGAGTTTTTTCCATGGACGTAAAAATCGACCTAGGTCGGTCGGCAAATCGGTGACAAAAACTATTTTTTTTTTTTTGCTAAGTGCCGTCTAGGTGGCCAAGTCGGCTATGCGAATTTTTATGTTTTAAAATTAAAAAAAACTAGCATTCAATAAAAGAAAAAAAATTAAATTTGAAATATTATACAACAGAGTCGGGATGAGGAGAGAATCTAACTTCTGAGCTGAAGAAAATTGATAAATATATGTAAATTTATTTTCAATTGATTCTTTTGTGGTTTATGTTAATTTTTAAATTGTTATGTCTTTTTATTTTTAATATTGATATTTGATATTTAATTAATTATCTGGTTGGGGTTGGATTGTTTGTAATTTAAAAAATGAAATTAAAAAATAAAATAAAAAGTCGGACCGCCCATAGGCGGCGACTGGGTGGTCTAGGTTTTAGGCCGCCAGAAATCGCCCACCTAGTAATTTTCAATTTATGCACCTTGGTTTTTTCAAATTTGTCTATATTCAGTTTGTTTCCTATCTAAAAAGTCTTGCCTACGCAAGGATGGAGTTTATAATTATAGCTAGATTATGAATTTTTATTAAAATAAAAAAAGGAAAAAAAATTCTAGTGGTAGCCATCACTAATTAATACTACTAGCTAGTGACAAAAACTTGGGTAAAATTATTGCTATATTGTATAGTGATGGATCATATATTAAACCAATGTCTTCGGACCTGAAAGATGATTAATGATCAATCAGAAGTTGGACTTTCTGTCAAATTTAAGTTTCGAGACCATTCATAACTTTCTATAATTCAACTAAGCATATAGGAGTATAATAATACTCAAATCTCAAATTTAAACTTCCTAAATATTCTCGTCTGAAATGGAAAAAAAAAAAAAAATGATGCTCAAAAGTACAACTTTCGGTTTTTTATCAATTTAAAAAGTTTCTGAATAAAGTGTCCATTTATATGTTAGTAATGTCATCATTTAATAAACGTACTTTACCAATATAGATTTGGGTAAAAACTTGTATCCAATATTACATACAAATTATATGTGCAATTAGAGGTTAATTGAATTTTTTTTTTTTTTCTCGCGGGCCTGCAACGAGCGGGGCTAGTAGGGCTTCTTCTTCCTCGCGTCGCGCAGCCACCAGATTTATTCAGTTTTGATTTTCACGCTGCTTCTTCAGGTTTTTTCTTCTCTTCTCTTATCTTGTTTTGTTCTTCTTTTTTTTTTTCTCTTCCATATTCTTCTCAATTTCTCCAGTTTCTCAAAAATTTACATGTCCTTCTGTACTCTTCTCACGCTATTCTTTAAATTTATAATCTTGAACTGAGGATTTTTTTTCGCGCTTGTACTGATTTTTATTGATGTAGTAACACTCGTTTGTTCATAGGGTAACATTCTTTTGTTCATGTAGTAACACATCAAATTGTTCTTTAAATCTGTAATTTTGGACTGAAGATTTCTTTTCGCTCTTATACTGGTTTTGTTCATGTGGTAACACGTTTTTCTTCATAGAGTAACATTTTTTGTTCATGTAGTAACACATATTTTTTAGTAATATGTAACATTGTACACATATCGCCGTGATACTAAATGAATACTCATGTGTTACCATATGATAATGTATTTTAAAAAAAAATGATAATGTAATTTTTATTTCACGTAGTAACACATTTTGTTTCTATAAGTATCACATTTTATTCATGTAGTAACACATAAAAAAATATTTTAAAAATTATGTGCTCAATAGGAATTGAACCTACAACCAAATAAATTAACAACAGACCTAAATCACTAAGCTACAACACATATCTGTTAAAGGTATCATTCTATAAATATACATGTGTTCGTCCAACCCACAATCCACGACCCTCCGCCGCCCGCCCCCGCGCCCGACCCGACTCGTGCGATGATGACCCTTAAACTTTAAGTCAAATTGCTTTAATTGTGATGTATTGCACATAACACTAGTGTGCAATATTTCACACAAGACCTTCTCATAGACAAGATGGGGTTTTCTCCGGTTTCGCATTTCATGTCGTTACACGTTCAATAAAAGGTTGACACATCATTTAACTTCGTCATGGGCGATAATGTTTCGCCATAAAATTAAACAATTAATTTTTTTAATAAAAATAATAAAATTTCTGAAATATTCTTTTAATATTTTTAAAATAAAAATACAATGTTCATAAATTTAAAAAGTTTAATCCACGATCCCGAACTCGGTCCGTGCGCGACCCGAGTCGAGATCGGGTCTGGGTCCGAGTATGATCCAGTCTGGTTTGGGCCCGAGTCCTAATCAGGATTTGGGTCCAGGTCGGGTCTGGATGCGGGTCAAGGTCCGGTCTGGGCCCGGATTCAGTACGGTTTGGGTCTGAATCAGGGGTCAGGGTCTAACCTGGGTCTGGTCTGGGTCGGGGTCAGGGTTCGGTTTGGGCAGGGTCCGGTCCTGGTTAGGGTCTGGGTCCGGTCTGGGTGCTGGTCCATTCAGGGTTCGGTGCGGTCCGAATCAGGATTTGGGTCCGGGTCAGGATGGGTCGGGTCTGAGTCCGGGATAATTTTGTCATTTTATAAATATTAATTTAATTTATTAGTAGGGTGATGCAGTACGATTGCACTAAGCACATCGCAAACACACTAGTGCAAAGTGTAATCATTTAAAATTAAAATTATAAGTTGGATCAACGATCCAACGGTAATCAAATGATTTCCTGACATTAGGAATGACGAGACCGTTCCTAACCGTAGAAGATCTCAAGAAGTATAGTTGTATTGGTTTTTAAAGTTAAAATAATTATTATAAATTCCATAAGATATTAGATCTTGAACAAATCTTGCATGATACGTCTCACCGTGTTATCCGTATAAATTTTAATTTAAAATTTTATATACATAAAAAGAATCGTATATTTAAGTGTATTTTTAATTTATATTAGACGTTTTTACTAAATAATAGTAATTGTCCAGTATTACTTATTTTCACTTAATAATATTAATTTTTTATATATATATATATATGTATAAGTAAATTTATAAGTACGTGTTAATCAAAATATTACATTTAAATATATATAAATTTTAAAATTAAGAATATGTGGTCAATAAAATTGAATTATTAGGTATAAGTAAAAATCATTAATAGAAAATATTTATTCAATTTTAGATGTGAAATTGATGATATTTATAATGGCAAAGAATAAAAAGAGATAATTAATCAAAATTGTTAAATTTATTTATTATTATTTTAATGTAAAATAATTATTTGTTTATTTATTTATTTATTTATTATATTGATGCAATATGTTAAATATTTATAATAATGAATTATTTTATATTTTATATTTAATTAAAAAAATTAAGATATAACAAAAAATAAATAGAGATGGACAAATTAAACCAAATTTAAATAGCCTATCATTTAATTGGCAAAGTATAGGGTGAACAAGTTTCACGGTGAAACTGGTTAAGGAGTGTAACTTATATTACTATAGAGTGTGACTTTTTATTATAAAAGATGTAACTTTTTACTATAAAGGGTATTATTCATAAAAATGAAGGGTGTAACTTATATAGCAGAGGGTATTGTAGTGATAACTAAATGGTGTGACTTATATTACTAAAGTGTATGCCTGTAAAAAAAAAAGTTTTACGTTGAACAAATTTTATAGCATACCAACTCTTTAATTAAGTCTAAGAAATAAGAGAGAGTGTGGGTCATGTGGATATAAATCTTTTTTCTAATAAGGATATATATGTATTTTTATTAGAAAATTGGTAGATTTTTTTTTTTTAAAATGGGTATAACTCTTTAATATTTAATGAAAGTGGGTATTTATATATTTTTTTTAAAAAATAAAAAATAGAAAGATAAAAATTAATGAATGAATATTTAAAAAATAATGTGTAATTCAAATTCATTTAATGACCCCTCGTAGTACAAATAATTCTTTCCTACAAATAAAAGAGTGTCACTACCCACACCCCAAAATCCTCTAAACACACCCCAATAAAATTTAAAAATTAGTATACATTACTAAACAAACCCATTTCATTCCTATTATATCCTTTCTTCATCAAAATGGAAAAAAATAATACTTTCCTACCATTCTTTCTTCTAATTAATATTCCTCTCCAAAATATATAAAAAATGTTTCTTTTATTCATAATTTTTTTACAAAAATCAAAAAATTCTTTAAATTTTTTATATAAAATCTAAAATTATTATAAAAAAATTGACTAGATCTTCAAACATATAAAAATTCAAAGATTTCTTAGCAAAACAGAATTCTTCAACAAAAAAATAAAATAAATAATAAATAAAAACTTTAAAAATATAAAAAAAATTAATAAATCTTAAAAATAATTAAATTTAAATAATAAACTTCAAAGAATCAATTAAACGTAAAATGAGATCTAAAATCAAATTTTAATTTAATTAATTTTGAAGATTCTTTTATATTATTCAGATTTTATTTAGTTTTAATTGATTTTTATTTTTTTATTTACTTATTTTTAAAATATATTTAATTTTTAATAATATTTTTCAGAGTTTATTTAATTATTTCAGTTTTTTTTCTAAATTAATTTTTTAAATTTAATTATTTCTAATATTTAGTTATGTTTTTAATTATTTTTAGATTTTAATTAAAAAATTTTTCAAAATTTTCAATTATTTTTTCATGTCTAAATATTTAAAAAAATAGAGAAAAAAATAAATGACTAATTTCAAAGTGTAAGAGGCGTTGAGAACTAAAATCAAAATCAACAAAATTTAATGAAAAAATAATACCTAAATTTATATAGGGTAATTTAGTCATTTATATATATATATATATTTTTTTTGCTTTAAAATTGTGGGGTGTGTTTAGAGAATTTTGGGGTGTTAGTAGTGGAACTTCAAATAAAATCCACAAAATAAAGTACTACTCCATGTAATTAAAAAGAATAAATATCATGTACACCATATATTTCAACTTTATATTTTATTAAATGTTCAATTTGTTAAAATGGAACATTTTAATATAAATAAATTAAATATTTTAATAAAATAAATTACATGTTTTAAAAAATACACTTAAATTGTATGATCTATCTAATGCATACATGACATTTTTAATTAAGGAGTAACATTTCTATAAAAAAAATTTATATATAAACTATATCATTATTATACGTAAAAACTATCACTATTATGTATAAAAAAATTATTGTTTAAAAATATAAAGTATTTATTAAATGATAATTATTTTTATACATAATAATAAGAGTTTTCATACATTACAGTGATACTAAAAAAATCGAGTTCACATAAATTTGTCTAAATTAATATTTAAAAATATTATTTTAGCAGCAGCAGTGAAGTCGATTTCCATAGGTTGGATCGAGGCCGACAGCATTAAACGCCAAGACGCCACGTCACTCGCCTTTACACTTTTTCCACCGTGCCAGCTAGGACAAATTGAGTGGGACCCATGTTGATTCTGGGCCTTTGACAGAGAAGGACGGTCTTCGCGGGACCCACTTAAGCACTGACTTGTCCCTTTCCTTGCAAGTTTTTTTTTTTTTTTTTTCATTTTTGGACACTAGCCTGTCTCTTGCAGGGTACCAACCACTCAGGGGCAATTTTGTAACTCCTCTATTCTAACATTTTTTAAAAAAAAAATTTTTATAAAACTATCTCATACCAATTTTTATTTGTTTTTTTTTTTTCACCCCTTATTATCCTCTACAATGTTTTCTGACTTTATCTATCTGAATTGAGAAGCTCACTATATATTTCATTAACTATACATATATTTTTTATCTGGCAAACATTAATTATATATGTTTATGATTAAAATTATTTATTATAAAGTATAAACGCTAATCCCTAAATTTTAGTTAAACAATTAGTTTAAAAATTATATATATACCGAATAACGTTATTTTGGAGATGTAAAGATGCTAGTATTCAATGGAGCCCAAGGGAAATTAACCATAGCATATATACCTTAACATGTTCATATTCTGAGCCCAAGAGAGGCATGGCCCATGAAGATTAAACTCCACCCAATTGGGCCCATAATGTTAAAATCCAGTTTGGATAAAATTTAACAAGGAGTGGGCTTTGTAATTGTAGGTTGATAATATTTTGAAAACAAAAGCTAGATTTAGAGATGAAGGTTTTTTTTTTCTTTTGTAAAGAACCCTTGTGCAATATAAGTCCAGCAATCTTTTTGTCTTTGTGTAAATTTATTTCCAAACATGCGCAATAATAATGAGTGATGGGTCAACTTGGAATGTCATGTTCTCATTTGAAAATTATATGCAATGCATGTTTTGATATGGAATCAGATGTTTTTTTACGAAGCCCAACCCCGCATGAAATATTTGTGTAATAAATATTTTTATTTATATAATGTCAATACAAGTCATTTTGAGTCCTATGTAAAAGCTAGATGATGTATTAATTTTTATTGAATTCCTGACATTAAGAAGTATGAACACCCTTTTTGGCCTTAGAAAGACCCTGCTTGGGTATGTTAACAAAGTTGTACGTTGTATATTAACCAAACTAAATACATAAAATTTTATATAAGATTAGGAGCAGAGCGAATTTCTTGGGCATCGAAGAACACACCATTGATGCTTTGAGAGCAATGATCAGAAATACTTTAGTGAAAGGTATTTGGTATACACCCCGCTCCAACAACAAAATGGTGCACAAGCTGGCGAAGTTTGCTTCTAGATCCCCCCACCCTCACGCTTGGGTTGGGGGTGAGATTCCCCTTTGAATCACAAACACCGCTCGAGATAAAACGTATTAATTTTATGAGTTTTGTTTGTCTTAAAAAAAATATGATAGTATAAGTGATGAAGATTGGCGCAAGCATATATAAGTAGAGTTAAAGACTCTTAGGTCCAAAGTTCAGCCCAATAATACTCTTAGGTCCAAACCAAATAAAAAATAACTCTTAGGTCCAAAATCATACACAAAAAACTCATAATACTCCCTCCATAAATAACCCCTCTCTTTCCTCACACTCAAAAGCCGCTCTCCACACTTCTCTCATTCCTCTTCTCTCTCTCTAACTCATCTATCTCCCCCCCAAAATAAACGCCACAACTCCACACTCACCGCCACCACTCTGCCATCGCCCCACCCCTCCTCCTCCATTCCCCAAGCCACCACCACCCACCAAAACCCTGCAACTCCATCAATCCACTGCCCCCATCTCTCCTCCTCCACTGCCCAAGCCACCACTACCCACATACATGTAAACGACACCGCCACTTACGCCACCACCACCGTTGTGGTGATGGAAGCAGATCCGAGCGACTGGGATGGCGATTGGGCCTCGATTTAAGCAGATCCGACGGTGACAAGGCAAGCAACAAAATCCGAAGCAGATCTACACACCATCGAAGCAACGAAGACGAAGAAGCATGAAAACCCAGATTTTTATTGTGTGTTTTGTTTGGCATCCCATGTTGGGATAACGTTTGTCAGGATCTATCGGGATGACCTCATAAATACAAATTTAAATTAACAATTATTACTAGCATGAATTTACCTAAGTGAATTCAAATAATAATTACGCCAACAACGTCATGCAAATAAAATTCACGTAAAAGATCCTAACATGCGGAATTTCTAGGAGTTTACGTAAACGTACAATTAAGTCAGATATAGGGTATCGAAGTCTCAATGATCCGTCGTACAATTAATATTATTGCCCAAGATATAGGGTATCGAAGTCTCAATGATTATCTTCCCATTTATAAGTCAAAACAATAATTACTAACCGTACACAGTCCTTATTAAGTGACAGTGATTAAGAAATCAACAACCACTGAGGTCTAACTCTACATCCCATAAGTCAGTGCGAATGAGTTTATCCTCTCCGCAGGTCCGCTTCAGCACATCGAATGCACTAGTGTAATCTCTTGGTCAAGACAAGCCAATCTGAGATTTACACATCAACTTCTACCAATAGACTGTTCGGGTCTATCTAGGTTGTGAAAACGCACTAATTTACAAGGGACTGTTAATGTGATCTTCTGTGATCTGGTATCACCACGTTAACTACAATGTAACATGTGTTATTATATGAACGGTTTGCAATAAATATATATAACATTCAATCATATTTAAATCAACAGTGATAAGTAATTTATTTCAGTAAATAAATGTTTAATACATAGGTTATACAAAGTAAAAGCATACTTTCACGTATAACCCCAACAATCTCCCACTTATACTCAAAGTATGCTTTTAAGTATACCATAGCACGTCTAATGTATTATACAGTGACATCTAATATCACGTACATCAACCTAATAATATATCTCCCACTTATACTCAAAGCAGATTGGCAACGCTCTTGACACCTATTCCTTCCACATGTCTCTCGAATGTTAACAGGGGCAGACCATTGTGAATGGATTAGCTAGGTTGTCTTCCGACGCGATCTTTGTCACCTCTATATCTCCTCTCTTAATAATTTCTAGTATAAGATGGTATTTCCTTTCAATGTGTTTGCTAGCCTTGTGGGCTCTCGATTCCCTTGAATTTGCAACTGCTCCGGCATTATCACAGAAAACCGTGATGGTGCTGGGCAAATTCGGAACAACGTCCAAGTCCACTAGGAAGTTCTTGAGCCACACCGCTTCTTTCGCTGCTTCATAAGCAGCTACATATTCGGCTTCCATGGTAGAATCTGCGAAGCATTTCTGCTTAACGCTTCTCCATGTTACAGCTCCTCCCCCCAAACAAAACACACTACCCAAGGTAGATTTTTTGGAATCTATATCTGATTGGAAATCCGAGTCCGTGTATCCGACTGGAAACAAACTGTCAGACTGGTAAACCAGCATTCTATCCCGAGTTCTTTTCAGATACGTTAGAATATTCTTTACGGCAGTCCAGTGTTGATTTCTGGGATTACTTTGATATCTTGCTACCATGCCAATGAAGTAGCAAATATCCGGTCTCGTGCACAGCATTGCATACATAAGACTCCCTATTGCCGACGCATAAGGAATGCCTTTCATGTCATCTATCCCCCCTTGTGTCTTGGGACACATGTCTTTCGATAGATGGATTCCGTGCCTGAAGGGTACAAAACCTTTCTTGGAATCTTGCATGCTGAATCGCTTCAAAACAGTGTCTATGTATGAAGCTTGCGATAAGCCGATCATTTTTTTCTTTCGATCTCGAGTGATCTTGATCCCAAGAATATGATCGGCTTCCCCTAAGTCCTTCATATCAAACTGTTTTGACAGCCATACCCTTACGTCTGACAAAACCTTTACATCATTTCCGATGAGCAGAATATCGTCTACGTATAGTACTAAAAATACCAAGGCAGTTCCGTCACACTTCTTATACACATAACTTTCAAACTCATTTTGATCAAACCCATAAGACTTGATTACATGATCAAAACATTGGTTCCAAGCCCGAGATGCTTGCTTTTGTCCATAAATGGACTTCCTTAGCTTGCAAACAAGGTGCTCTTGACCTTTCGCGATGAAACCTTCGGGCTGTTGCATATAGATTTCTTCATCAAGACTGTCGTTAAGGAAAGTTGTCTTGACATCCATTTGCTAGATCTCAAAATCTAGATGTGCGGCTATTGCCAAGAGAATACGGATGGACTTAAGCATGGCTACAGGCAAAAATGTTTCTTCATAATCGATACCCTACTTTTGAGTGTATCCCTTTGCCACAAGCCTAGCTTTAATGGTCTCGACCTTCCCGTCCGGTCCTCTTTTTCTCTTGTAGACCCACTTGCATCCAATGGGTTTACCCCACTGGGTGGTTCCACTAGCTCCCACACTTGATTATGATCCATTGAGCCCATCTCGGCTTCCATCGCAGTTTGCTAGGATTCATAATCCTTATCTTGGACTGCCTCCTTGTAGGACCAGGGGTCTGATTCATTATCCCCTGGGACCAAATACGAAGATTCTCTTATCCCCATGAATCTCTCAGGTTATCGAACAACCATCCCACTACGTCGAGGTTCCGGTTGTGTCGGTGTGACGCTTGGTATATCAACTTGTTCATAAAGTCTTCTTCCAAAAATCTAAAGTGCGTACTTATTACCACCTTTTAATCTTCGGGACCATAGAACATGCACCCTTTCGTTCCCATGGGATATCCTATAAACATCCTTAGTTCCGAACGTGCATCCAACTTACTGCTTTCCTTGTCTAGCACGTATGCCGGACACCCCCAAATCCTAAGATGTCTCAGACTGGGCTTGCGCCCAGTCCACAACTCTTTAGGGGTTTTGGGAATCGATTTGGATGGCACCAAGTTTAGAATATAATCCGCTATTTCCAAGGCATAACCCCAAAATGATTTGGGAAGATCTGAATAACTTATCATGGATCTGACCATTTCTAAGAGTGTTATGTTTTTTCATTCTACAACCTCGTTTTGTTGAGGGGTTCCGGGTGCAGTCAACTGGGAAACAATGCCCTCGTCTGACAGGTAGTTCAAAAACTCATCACTGAGGTATTCGCCTCCACGATCAGATAGTAGAAACTTGATACTCTTTTCCATATGATTCTCCTCTTAGGCTTTGAACTCTTTGAATTTATCAAATGTTTCCTATTTGTGTTTCATCAGGAAAATGTACCCGAACCTTGAGTAATCATCAGTGAACGTCACGAAATACTCATAGTCACCTCTAGCTTTGGTTGACATTGGACCACACACGTCAGTGTGAATGATTTACAACACTTTTGTGGCTCTATTCCCCTTGGCTCCAAATGCCCTCTTGGTCATTTTACCTTCCGAACATGATTCACAGGTTGGAAATGGTTCCATCTGTAGGTCCGACAATGAACCATCTTTCACCAACCTTTGGATCCTATTTAGATTAATATGACCCAATCTTAGATGCCAAAGAAGTGTCTCGTTCACCTTTTCTGAATGTTTTCTCTTATTGCTTGAAACAGTCGATGTGTTATAAGATGCATTTTGTGAGTGGTGTGCACAATTAATAATATAGAGATTGTTCCGCAATTTTCCATGTTAGATAAACACATCGTTACAAAAAATAGTAACTTGTTTAGAAAAACGAACATAATATCCATCAATAAATAGTTTTGAAATTGAAATAAGGTTTTTACGAAAAACAGGAACGTAAAGAACATCTCTTAAAACTAAAGTCTTGTCTTCAAAAGACAGGTGCACGTCTTGTTGGGATTATTTAAATATTCATCCCGAATAGATCTGTGCAACCTATTTCCCAACACGTCTCCCACTGCTTCAGCTGCTACTTTCGTAGCATCGCCCAGTGTGATGAGGATCTCACTTCCACTAAGTTGCCGGGTTAATTTGAACCCCTATATTGTGAAACAAACATGATCAGTGGATCCCGTATCCACTACCCACGAGTGGGTAGCATACGCCGCTAAACAAGTTTCAACAACTAGTGCGTAAGAATTACCTTTCTTCCCATTCCTCTTAGGCTTGGGACAGGCAGACCTCCAATGTCCTTTCTCACCGCAGTTGAAGCACTTCCCCTTTGGATCCTTCTTGATACCCCCAGTATCCCTCATCTTGCTCTTGCCCTTGGCCACAGTTGAGTTCGACTGCTTTTGGCCTTTGACCTTCTTCTTCTTCTTGCCCTCTCTTGGCCTAGAAGATGAAGACGGTCCATTAGCCACTAAAGATTGAGTCTGGTGTCCCATCAGCATCTCTGCCGAGACCAAAGCTTGTAACAAGTCAGCAAGGGAGAACTTCTGATTATTCATCTGATAGTTCAGCTGAAAATGTTCAAAACTTTTAGGCAGAGAGTGAAGCACCAAGTCTATCTGAGTCTCCAGATCATAATCTGCACCCAGAACCTCAAGTTTGTTCAGATGAGCCATCATCTTGAGGACATAATCCCTTACGGGTGTGCTCTCCACCATTTTCAACGAGAGCATCTCTCGCAAGGTGATCTGTCGAGCTGTGCAGTTCTGATGTTGAAACATCTTCTTAAGATTTTCTATGATTTCCGCATCAGTTGTAAATTCTTGGTGTTGGTGTTGCAACACATCTGACATAGATGCCAAAATAGTACACTTTGCCATGTCATTACAATGCTCCCAGTCATCATATTTTTTCTTTTCCGCCTTACTCGACTCGCCAGTTGGCTCATCAGGTTTTGGGGTATCAAGGACCCACTTGTGCTTTTGTGCAGTTAGGACAATCATCAGTTTACGTTTACAATCAACATAATTGTCACCAGATAAATTATGATCTTTAAGTATAACAAACAGTGGATTAAAAGGTTGCGACATGCTGAACTGAAATAAATAACAATTTGTATAAGCACAAATTTATCACATAATTTGATCACATTATTCATATCAAAATCTCAAAACAATATGAATATGCATCAGCCGACATCTCAAAACAGTTTAAATAGGTCACGTTGGGTGATCTGTCTATTTAAACACATTCAAGCAGGTTACAAACAGGAACAGTTACATACCTTTAATTCAAAATTAATAGTCGACTCCCACTTGACCAATATAAAATTGATAGGGACTTCGGAGAAGTATATGCATATCAATTTTATACCTAAGTAATAACCATGATTAAATACATAACTATTACTTCGCTTTGAACGAGCCTCGTTGGGAGGGTCATCGTCGCCACTGATAATAATTCACAATCATCCTTTTGAGAATTTATTCACGTGAAAACTATCTTTTGGCCATTCCGTTGGGAAAATTTCTCCAAAAGAATTCACAAATAAATAAATCATGGAGGTCAATATTGACGTAATTTTATTATCCGGAATAAAATTTGTCAATTAAAACATACTTAGTAATTTTCGAAAGTGAGATTTTCTTTAGACAATTTTAAATCATGCAAACACATTTAACAAATAAAATTGCACGAATTTAAAACAAGCATCAAGATAAAATAAATTAAGTTGGGCACATATATCCAACTGTCATGGTTTAAATTTCATAACTTGATCTTTGAGAAATCGCCTCTACTTTTGCCTTCATCGTTCGTCTCGAAAGGCTCCCACTGAATCCGCAATAATTCTTTCAACGAGTGTCCTCCGTCTTGGGTTAGGACGACGTCCGGAAAACGAGTAGCTCACGATCCGGAATGCGAGTCCGGCGCGCCGCGTCCCCTTGCCATCTCGCCCATCGCCCATGCGCACGTCGTGCGAATCGCCGGACGCTCGCCGCCCGGTCCCTCGCCTCCCGTCCCAGAAACAACCAACCCCGCCTGCAGCCTTCCGCAGACGCCCATGCGCCTGACGGGTAGCGTCTTGGCACCACCCTCCTCTCCTCCAAGCTTTGCCAAGCAAGACTTCGGCGTGCGACCCTACCCCGTCTTGGCGTCCGTCGGTGGTCTTGCCGAATCGCTAGGCCTTCGACCTAGCCCGCATGCTCGCCTTGGCATGCGTACGTCCAGGCACTTGGATGACCTTCTTTAATTCTCCATCTCCATCTTTGTTCACGATCAGGTTACAATTTATTTACAAAATAAATAAACATAGATCTAGACTAGTCTATTACATTGAACAAATCAAACAAATACTAATCTACTCGTGGATTTTCTCACGAGGCAAAACGAATCCGAACGAATCGAATTAAAAACTAATAATTTATTTGCATGTAAATAAGTACATTAAAATACCATGACAATTGGATACCTGCAAAACAGATCTAATAGTTCTACTATCTAATTTCAAATTTTAATGAACAACAATTTAAATTACAGTTTAAAAGATCAGAGCCCGAACCAGGGCTCTGATACCAGTTGTTGGGATAACGTTTGCCAGGATCTATCGGGATGACCTCATAAACACAAATTTAAATTAACAATTATTACTAGCATGAATTTACCTAAGTGAATTCAAATAATAATTACGCCAACAACGTCATGCAAATAAAATTCACGTAAAAGATCCTAGCATGCGGAATTTCTAGGAGTTTACGTAAACGTACCAGTTGGAGAGACAATCTGAGATGGACAGGATAAAGTATCTGGCTACCAACCAAAAGTCCTTCTCAAGTATTCTCAAGTCCTCGCTCAATAACCCGGTGGGAGGTTCTCCGATGAACGATTAAAAAAACAAAGGAAAAAAAATGTTGCACCACCTTTGTGGATTTCTAATATTTCCAGCATATGGAATTGGTGTGGGGATGGATGAATTCATCCCCTATTTATAGGAGGGAGGTGGTCGAAAATTTAGGTCAAAATTAGGGTTAGGAAAGATTTTTTCTTGATCTTCAAGAAATCTTGAATATATCTCATATATTCTTCTTTCCATGTGTATTTTTCCACAAAAATCTCACACCCTTATTTAGTCCCTAATTTTTGAAAATTATGAAGGAGATTTGCAAGATTGAATCTTTCTTGAATTTATGAGATATTCTTGTATTCCAAGAATACATATCTTTCTCCATAAAATCTTTCCAAGAAAATCAAGAAAATCTTCCTTTCCTTTCTTATACATATTTTTCGAAAATCCCCATTAAAGATACCAAGTGGGAGATTTCTTGAATTTATGAGATAATCTTGTATTCCAAGAATACTTATATCCTTTCCATAAAATCTTTTCAAGAAAATTTCTTCTCCCTCTTTTCTTTAATATTTTCGAAAAATACAAAAATATTAGGCAACAAAATTTATTTTATTTTAAGCACCTTTTATTTATTGGACTATAATTGGGCTACTTGAGGGGCCTTTAGGAGAATTAAGATGAACCTTCCAATGGACTTCTGAATTCCAATATTGAGCCACAATATAATTCAGCACATTAATATTAATTAATACCACTATATAATTAATATTGCACTATCCAACCTTAACCCATATTACGGTAATATGGCTCCCGGTCATTATTTCCCGTGTTTAAGATTATTTAGTCCATTAATTAATTAAGCCACTGAAAAGCTTTATATTAATTAATATTTTTATCCTTGGAGTAAGGACAAATTTCGAATTTATTATCCATACCGGAAAATTAATTACATTTGCAAGATTTGGTATGATAAAGGTTCCGAGCCCACCAAGGGGACCAATAACGCAAGACTTTGCAAGCACACGATTCTCTGTAATAATCTTAGCAACCGTCGTACAATTAATATTATTGCCCAAGATATAGGGTATCGAAGTCTCAATGATTCTCTTCCCATTTATAAGTCAAAGCAATAATTACTAACCGCACACGGTCCTTATTAAGTGACAGAGATTAAGAAATCAACAACCACTGAGGTCTAACTCTTCATCCCATAAGTCAGTGCGAATGAGTTTATCCTATCCTCTCTGCAGTCCACTTCAAAGACATCGAATGCACTAGTGTAATCTCTTGGTCAAGACAAGTCAATCTGAGACTTACACATCAACTTCTACCAATAATAGTGCTTAAGGGTCTATCTAGGTTGTGAAACACGCACTAGTTTACAAGGGGACTGTTAACGTGATCTTCTGTGATCTGGTATCACCACGTTAACTACAATGTAACATGTGCTATTATATGAATGATTTGCAATAAATATATATAACATTCAATCATATTTAAAGCAACAGTGATAAGTAATTTATTTCAATAAATAAGTGTTTAATACATAGGTTATACAAAGTAAAAACATAATTTCACGTATAACCCCAACATCCCACAGTCGTGCAGATTTGTTTGTTGTCAGATTCACACAGTGAGTTTTGTTTTTGATGAATCTGTTTGAAATTTTTTTCATGAAATTGTTTGAATTTTTTTTAATGAAATTGTTGGGTGTTTTGGATTTTGATTATGATGAGGATGAATTTGTTGGAGATAATATTCACGTTGGTTTGTGTTTTTTTTTTTTTTGGTGTAGATGGGAAGATCTGGATCTATTTTGAGATTATTTTTTTTTATTTGGGTTGTAGATGGAGATGCATATATGCATGTTTGTTTGCATATGTGCATGTTTTGTTTGCATATATTCATGTATACACAGTGGTGGATCTATGATTTAAAATTTGGGAATACATTTGATTATGATTTAAAATTTGGGGATTTTTTCCCTAATTATACATAATAAAATATAATTTTTTTCTAATTATAAAGGGGGTACATTTCATTTTGGGTCCCTCTCCATCCGCCATTGTGTATACATGAATATATGCATGTCAAAATCCACTTTGGCCTTAGAAGAATATATGTAATTTTTCGGATTTAGATATGTAATTTTTTGTAATTTTCTATGCAATTTTCTATGCATTTTCGGATTTAGATGAATGTATGTAAGTATTCTGGATTTTTAGATATGTAAAATGAAGAAAAGTTGATTTTGCTTCTATTTCTCCTATTTTGCTCATTTTGGTTTTAATCTCCAGAACTCTGCGATGTTTCATTTTTGCAAGTTGGGGTTGTGAAGTAGCAGAGAGACAGAGAGAGGGTGGTGTAATAATTCAAAGAGAGAGTGAGGTTGAGTGTAATAATTTAGGTGCATGGGGAATGATGAAAACCCATCAAATCACTTGCGGTTTGCAGTAGAGAGAAAGGTGAAGGGAGTCGGTTTGCATATAGAAGGGAGAAGGGGTATTAATGTCTTTCCACCAACCTTTTTTGGACCTAGTAGTATTTTCAAAAAGTGATTGAATCTATTAGTACCAAGGGTGTAGAAGTTGAAAATCGCTAGTCGGGCAGTTTCTGGCCGCCTAGACATTCAGAATTTTTTTTTTTTTTTTGAAAACTTGAAAATTGCCAATATAATAACTTGGTCCATGACCATAAGCCACGAGGCCCACAATATAGGCCACCCAAAGCCCATAAAATCATGGGAGCAGCAAACCAGTCCGCTTTGACGGTTAACTGCAGAAAAGAAGGAACTGAATGTGAAAAGGTCAAAAAACCAGTCAACCATTCAGATATTTTCCTGTGGATTAGCCGATTAGTTCGACCATTCAGTTCGCTCAAAATCAACGTTTCCATATTGTCGTCTCGTCCAAAAATCAGTTCGCCCAAAAATTTGTTCGCTCAAATCAATTCACTCGCCCAAAATTCAATTTCAACCTAAATTAGTTAATTCCAACGGCGGCGGCCAGCGGCGATAGGTGGGTGGCTTGGGCGACGAGCAGGCTGTGAGCGACGCGAAAAACCCGAGTCAGTGGAGCCGACTTGGCCGCCTAGGCGGCGTCTAGACCGCCTTTGGCCGATTTGGGTTAAATCGGGGCGGCCGCCCAGCCCGCTTTCTGCACCATTGATTAGTACTTAATGGGTCCATTTTGGACCTTAAAGTTCAGACTCATATAAGTATTATCCGTTGATTCTTAGAATATCCAGATGAATCTGGCGAAAACGTTTAATTAGTTGATTAATACGTGAATCTTAATAATAACAACAATTAACACACGAAAAATGGGATAAAACCCGACACGTTTTCTATTTCATTAAAATCTCTCTATTACAATGTCTGAAATGACTATTTATACTAGTCTCGTAATTAATTAACACGAAATACAAAATGACTAAATTAAATAATTAATTAAATAAAAGGATCTAAAAACTAGAATCATAGTAAAATATGAAATAATGGGTAGACGACCTTCAAATTCTTCATGAATGCTACATCATTCTTATCTTCATCAATAAGACATCAATATATATATATATATATATATATGCAATTTAAGTTGAAATTTGAAAGACTTCTTTGTATATTAAAATTATATTTAAATTATTTTTTTGAATTTATGTTTGTAGGTTAGTTTTCTATTTATCTCGAAACTAGAAACTCGACTAATTCGAGCTCAACTCGATGAATAATTCAAAATATGTGAGCTCGACTCGATAACTTACACAAAATGAATTGGAAAGTTTTATTTTATTTATTGTTAGGATATATTTTTAAATAATTAGCATATTGTTAGTAAAAAGTAAAATTATGTGTGTGAGCTCGATAAATTGGTTAGATTCAGTGTGTTTTGAAACACTAAAAATAACTTCTAGAAACATTTATTTTTAAAGTTCTCTCTCACAAATTTTGAAAATAAGTGTTTTTAATAACTATTTTTAGTGTTTCAAAACACATTCTTACAAGTTTGACGAGCATATTACAAGCTCTAGCTCGATTCAATTAAATTCGAATCGATTTTAATTTTTTTCCTAATCAAACACAATTAGCTCGTGGGTCGGTGGGACTCACACGCCTAGCTACTTAATTGAATTGAGAATCACAATGGCTAGGATTATATTAAGTACCTATTACTTATATTTCCTAAAATAAAAATTATTTATTGAATCTCAGTCCATGAATGAGCTAATAAATTAATTGCACAACTAACTTTAGCGGTCCATGGGAATAAAATTGAAAGAATTGAAGATGATATAATGATATTATTCATTAGTCAAACTTCAAATTGAAGTTTGGTTACCAAACCTCCAATCGAATTTCAACTATCATCATCTCATTTGGTACGACTCTCAACTCTTTAACATTCATTTATTATCATGTCTACACAAATTCCAATTCCAATTACGTAAATGAATGATGATTTATTGCAAAAATATATAAATGGGTTGGGACCGACCCATTATCATCACTACTCAAATAATTGGTCACTTTCAGAGTGATTAAGGGCGTGTTTTGAAACACTTAAAACAGCTTCCAAAAGAACTTATTTTCAAAAATCTCTCTCACAACTTTTGAAAATAAGTGCTTTTGGAAGTTGTTTTAAATGTTTCAAAATACACCCTAATTAAGGAATAAAAATAATGATATTTACCCGTTTTAACACTAAATATTTAGATATCTATATATAAGGATACAATACAAGGTGAACTTTTGAGTCACAACTCACTTGAGCTTCACAAGAAAACATTAAACCATCTTGTACAATTTTTTATGAAAATAATTATATTAAAATAACTACAATACCATGACTCTGATCTCATAGATAGGACCTTTGATGAACCCAAATCTCAACATTGGTAACAATATTGCCCGCTTTAATTCAAATTTGTACGAGTTTATTTTTGGGTATCCCAAAAAATCTTATACCAATGAAGATATTATTTATCCTTATAAACCTCATGATGTTTTCATATTATTTCGACGTGAAATATTATTTGAGGCCCCAACATAAACACATCGACCCTTTATAAATGATGGTCTATTTTTTACTGAACTGAACTCATAGGATAATAGAGTCATATTCATAATATATTTATTGAGTCAATGCTTAATATATACTATTTTCTTGGTCCACCAATCTTATATCTGTTTGACTTTTACACGCATTTTTACGAACTAGTATTGTATTAGTAATTTTTGACTTTCTAACTTTTTATTTATACCATGCCAATTTACCTCAAGTTCAGAATTTAGATAGGAAATAGAGACCCCCACAAACACGTAGTTGGAGAAAGTGATAAAGTGGGAATTAAGGAGCACGAGACAATGAGTTGCTTTAAAAGGAGATCTAACAAACAAGTCCTTGTTGCCATTCGCCATTTCGGATCTTTCAACTTTGACTCAGATCCATGCCTTTTTTTAACCCATATTTTAATTTTATGCTTTATTTTATAATTTTTTTTAATTTTTTCGAGTCTTTTCCTTTGATAGTAACTTTAATTTGAAGGCTATATATACATGAACATAGATACAATCACACGAAAACTACTTTGTACGTGCAAGTTTGCAACACTATCCGCAACTTTATCTGTGCAACTCGAATACAATGCTGCTTATTAAAACAACTAGACCAAAAACTTAGAAAAGTAATACTATCTTCGTTCCAAATTTATTTACTATTTTATTTTTTACACGAGTTTTAATGTGAAAATTATTTATTAGTAGTATTTAAAGTGATAAAGTGGTTTTTGATTAAGAATATTGTAGCAATTTCTACTTTATTATTAAAGTGGATAATTTTTTATGGATAAAAATAATGACATGAGATGTAATTTTGAAATGTTGAAAGTTGATTGTTGAAAAGGATGTATTTACTTTATTGCATTTTATGGGATGTTGTGGTAAACAAGTTTGAAACAGACCTTTTATAAAAAATGGATAAATAAGTTTTGGATGGAGGGAGTACCTTATATATGAATAATATCTTCCACTTATACGAAATAACACCTCTTAACGTAGCTTTTATTGATTTTGAAAAAAAAAAACTCGTGAAATTGAGTATTTTTTAAAATATGATACTTTATGGGCTAAAATATACTATATTATTTCAGAAAAAAAAAATCATGTGAACCACATTTACAAGAGTTCTACTCAAATAATTAATATTTTGTTAAAAATAAGGATTGTTCATGGTGCGAATTAAAATAAAAATTTGAAAATATTCGTGTTTGTACCGACATTTGGCTATTTAAAATATATAAGTGTATGTTTCCGTACTAAAATTAAGAATATTTTAACACATACCCAATCAAAAATAGAAAAAGGAGCTCATGTGTGCCCAATCGGTTCTCCAAATTCCCATTTCTCAATGATATTCCACAATCAAGATATATAATTGGTTGAATCTTATATGTTTTTTGTGAGAAAATGTGTAATCCTTCAATTTCATGATGGTTTGACCAGGCAAAATCATAGGTGAATAGAAAATGTGCATAGCTCAAAGTGGGCAAAGCATACAATCAAGACCTACTTACTGGCTAGGAAGGGTCAATCCACAGTCTTCATTAGGAGCCTCACGCTATTAATAAGAGTCTGTTTTAAAACACTGCTCAAGTCCAAAAAATACTTATTTTTAAAATAAGTTAGGTCACAATAATTTTTAAAAAAATACTTCTACACTATTCAATAGAAGTTGAAAACTCCCCTTAAGTCTTTCTCATCTGCTTTCAGGTCAAGGTTGTAGTTCTCCCGAACCAAGTGAAGTATCACAAATCTTTAAATTCATCATGTATCTTATCTTTTTCGTTCCGCGTTGGTATAGAATCCGAGTTTTCTGCTCTAACTATTACCAATTAAACCGTAATACATATTCCATTTAATATTTCCAGGTGCTTCTGTTGCGTATAATGTAAATTCTGTAGCATATCAATTCCAACGAGTCCCATAACATCGTTAACCCCATTCACTAGATGCACAAATACAGCGTTCTACACATCTTGTGAAAAAGATTTAAATTGAATGTATTTTACCCCTTGCCCACTTGCTCTCTATTTCGATTTGCGTTATCTTATTTATTTATAAAGACTTTGTCAAATTAAACATGATGTAAAATAGATTTAGATTGAATGTATTTTAGCTCCTATCCACTTACTCTCTATTTTGATTTACATTATAAAGACTTTGTCAACTTAAACATGATGTAAAATAGATTAGATTGAATGTATTTTAGCTCCTATCCACTTACTCTCTATTTCGATTTATATTTTTTAATTCATCTATAATTTTAATCTGGCTCGAGCTCAATGATTTTGGGGGCTCACTATGGGGTACAAAATATGTGTTAGTAATTACTATTGGATACAATCTCAAACCCTTCTTACTCTTATATATAAAATATAGTGTAAAATCACCTAAATTGTCCTTACTTATCTTTCCTCTCAATAACCCACAAGTTGGAGGTATTATTCATGATGGGACGGATTTTTCTTCCCAATGCAGTAGGTAATTTTCCTCTTTCAGATTTTTGAACAATGTTCCACATTTCACATTTTTCTTATTTTTGTATTTTAAACATTTTTTCAGCTCCCATTTTCTCAAACAAGAACATACAAAAATTTGAGCACAAAAAATTGCAATAAATTTACAGATCCAAGTTAAAAAGTTATAGCTCAAAATTTGAATAAAAATAAAAAAAAAATCCTTCAATTTTATTTCTTTATTTCTATACAAATGCAAAAAAAATTGTACAAAACACAAAAATATTCTTTACAAGTGCAAAAAAATTTACTGAACTTACTTCCTTCATCTAATATGCTATCATTTCTTCTTCCTCTCCTTCATATGGTTTGAATTTTTCCCACCCATCTACAATCATTCCAAGATGAAGAATTGCACAACCATCATTTCTTCTTACTAGTTCATTTTTCGTTATCAACAAAAAAAATTGCACAATCGCAAAAAAAAAAAAAAAAAAAAAAAAAAAAATCACCTACTACAAGAAAATTTACACAAAAGCCAAAAAGGAGATGTTGTGGAAGTGCAAAAATATTTGCACAAAATGCAGAAAAAATCTATACAAAGTGCAAAAAAAAAAAAACGTCATCAACTCCCCAAAAAATCCATCCAGACCCGTTGCCACAAAATCGACACCAACACCCAAACAAAGTTCTTGAAGGTTTTGTGTTGGCATTAGGTTTTCTTGAAGTATCAGGCTTTCTACCACCGTGCTCTTGCTACTGATAAAACAAATGCACTTAATTTCCTAATAATGTAGCATTAAAAGGATGAGGAACAACATACAAACTTTGGTCCACTCAACACGAAGGTTTGTAGACTCTGACGTATATAGCAACTCCGCCGCCTCAAAATCGACGCCAACACCCACCCAAAATTGTCGTCGAAACAGATCCGCCGTCACAGCACATACTCACACAGTACCATCGCAAACCCTATTGGGGTTATACGTGAAAGTATGCTTTTACGTAATAACGAACTCATGTAACTCTTATTTACTGAATATAAAATAGTTCATCACTGTTGCTTTAAATATAAATGAATATTAATTATTTATTGCAAACCGTTCAAATATTAGTACAACATTACATTGTAGTTGATGTGGTGATACCCGATCACAGAAGATCACATTAATAGTTCCTTGTAAATAAAAGTACAACTTCACAACCTAGATGGGATTGAACACCCCATTGGTAGAGGTTGAAGTGCAAAGTTCAGATTGACTTGTTTTGACCAAGCTATTGCACTAACACATTATGATGTGCTAAAGAGGACCTACATAGAGGATAAATTCTTCTATACTGACTTAAGGGATGAAGAATTAGACCTTAGTTGTTATAGATTTCTTAACCTCTATCACTTAAATAGAATTGTGTGTAATTGATATTTATTGCTTTGATCTGTGTTGGGTTTAGAGTCAGACAGTGATTCCATACTTTGCATTTTGGGCAATATTATTAATTATATGGCAATTGCTAAGATTTAATACAAAACAACGTGTGCAAGCAAGTCTTGTGTGATTTGTCCCCTTGGTGGCTCAGAAGTTTTATCATACCAAATCTTGCAAGTGAAAATTTATTTCCGGTATGGATAATAAAGTTGAGTTGTCTTTACTCCAAGGACAAAGATATTAATCACTACTACACATTTTAGCTTGGGCAGCTCTACTTGGACATCCCTTTTAGAAAAAGCTCTCCAAAAATGACCTTGGAGAGCGGTTTTTAATTAAAAATAAAAAAAATTAAAAAGCGGTTCGAAATCGCTCTCCAAGAGAGAGCGGTTCAGAAGCGCTCTGCAAGACACTTGGAATGCGGTTAAAAACCGCTCTGCAAGAGAGGGAACTTGGAATGTGGTTCAGAACCGCTCTGCAAGAGAGAGCGGTTCCGAACCGCTCTCTAAGGGCGTAGCCCTATATCCAGAGACGCGCCCCCATCACTCATTTTCATTTCCTCGTCCCATATTCCCTCCTCCCCCATATCGCGCTATTCTCCATTTTTTTTCGCTAACGGCCGTCGCCACCACCATCAATGCCGCCCGCCACGCCTCCTCCTCCTCTACCGGTGAGTCGCCTCCACCTCCTCCTCCTCCCTGCGTGGTCAAATCGCCAAGCGCCCTCCACCTCCTCCTTCCCTCTTTACCTCCTCCTCCTCCTCCTCCCTCCCCCGCCTCCTCCTCCTCCTCCTCTCCCCACGCCCTCCTATATATATAGGTAATTTATTTATTTTATTTAATGTTTTATATATGTATGTATGTGTATATATATATATGTGTGTATATATATATATTTATATATATCTATATATGTTAGGATATATATATATATATATAGTGTTAGATTAATTAATTGGTTAATTGGCTTGGTTTTAATTGTTGTTTGTTTGAATATTAGATTGTTTAATTTAGTTTAATTGTTGTTATATGTTAGGATTATTAATTGTTGTTTGATTAGATTGTGGTTAATTGGTTGTCAATTTGTGTGTTGTTTCACTCAAAAGTATTAGTTGTTTCATTTAAAGGTATTAGTTGTTTCATTTAAAAGTATTAGGTGTTTCATTAAAAGGTAAATATTAGTTCTTTCATAAAAAGTATTAGGTGTTTCATTCATAGGTATTAGTTATTTCATTCAAAGGTATTAGTTGTTTCATAATAAGGTATTAGGTGTTTATTCAAAGGTATTAGTTGTTTTATTAATAAAAAAGTATTAGGTGTTTCATTCAAAGGTATTAGTTATTTCATTAAAAGGTATTAGTTGTTTCATAATAAGATATTAGGTGTTCCATTCAAAGGTATTAGTTATTTCTTTAAAAAGTATTAGATTTTTCATTCAAAGGTATTAGTTGTTTCATTCAAAAGTATTGTTGTTAGTGTGTGATTAATGTTGGTTTAATTATATTGTTGTTAATTAGCTTAGATTAATTGTTGTTAGTACGTGGCTTGAATTAATTTTTGTGTGTTTCTTTAATTAGATGATTAATGATGGTACATTAGAATACATTAAAAAATTAAAATGAATGTAGATTAAGTATAGTTAGGTATGCTTTTAGGTTTAATACTTTAAGATACATTGTCTTGAGAAACAGTCTTCATATTGTCTTTCCTATAGGCATCTGTAGGCATCTGTAGCTAGTTCTATATGGATCGAAAGTGGGTTCGAGCAGATCGATTATCAGATGAGTATAGAAATGGGGTGGAAGAGTTTTGTAATCATGCAATTAGACACTGCACCGACCATCGATACATTCCATGTCCTTCATGCATGTTTTAATTTGTTGTATTGGACGGATATTTATTTCATGATGTGTATGCATTTATTAATTTATTTGATGTTTTGGTATTAATTGGACGTATATATATTATCGTGTGGTATAAAATTTGGTTTTTAGTTTTGGTTTTGGTTTTATATAAACATGATTTTAAAAATATAAATTAAAATTTAAAAAAAAGGGTAAGAGAGCGGTTTGTAACCGCTGTCCAAGTGAATATTCTTGGACAACGGTTACAAACCGCTGTCTAAGGATTTAACTTGCAATGCGGTTAAAAACCGTTGTCCAAGTGAATATCATGGACAAAGATTTTTTATCAGCTGTCCAAGCTTGGACAGTTGTTTTTGGAGAGCTGTTATAACCGCTCTCCAAGGTCATTTTTAACAGCTCTCCAAGCCCAAGTCTGTATTAGTGAATTAATATAAAGCTTTTCAGGGGCTTAATTAATTAATGGACTAAATAATCTTAAACACGGGAAATAATAACCGGGAGCCATATTATCGTAATATGGATTAAGATGGATAGTTCAATATTAATTTTATAGTGGAGTAAATTAATATTAATGGGCTGGAATAATATTTTGGCTTAATATAAAAGTTTCATAGCCCATTGGAGGTCCAATCTTAATTCTCCTAAAGGTCCCTCAAATAACCCAATATAAGTCCAATTAATGAAAAAGATAAGAAAATATTATTGTCCTATTTTTTCTCAATTTTTTCGAAAATTATGGGACAAGAAAGGGAAAAGATTTTCTAGATTTTCTTGAAAAGTTTTTTTATGGAAGAAAATAAGTATTCTTGCAATACAAGATTATCCCATAAATTCAAGAAAAAAAATCTTGCCTTCTTGTGCATTGAACTTTTCAAAAATTATAGTAATAAGGGAAGATTTTTTATTTTTTTTTGTGATTTATATGAAAAATAGAAAATATGAGATATATTCAAGATTGTATCTTGAGAAGATACAAAGAAATTTCCCATACTTATCTTTTACACTCAAAAAATCGGCCACCCCATTATTATAAATGACAAAGTATAGTGTGAACAAGTTTTACGGTGAAACTGGTTAAGGAGTGTAACTTATATTACTAAAGTGTGTGACTTTTTACTGTAAAGTGTGTGACTTTTTACTATAAAGAGTATTACTCATAAAAGTTAAGGGTGTGACTTATATTATAGCAAAGAGTGTCGTAATGATAACTGAAGTGTGTGACTTATATTACTAAAGTGTGTGACTTATATTACTAAAGTGTATGTCTGTAAAAAAAAAACCAGTTTCACGGTGAACAAGTTTCACAGCATACCAACTCATTATCATCCCCAACACAATTCCATGTGCTGGAAAAATTAGAAATTCACAAATTATTTTTCTTCTTTTATTAAAATTGTTCGTTAGAATCCTTCCACCGGATTACGTTCGTGGACGTGGGACATATTTGAGAAGGTACTTTGGGTTGATCCATCCTCTCAACGGTTGTCACTCCAAGAGGTATGTAATCTCGTAACTCCTAGATTCCGCATGCTTAGGATTTACGTGAATTACGTGTATGCATGTTGTTGTTGCTTATTTAATTATTATGTTGAATTAATTTAGGATTGATTCATGTTAGTAATTAATTGATTAATTTAAATATGTATTTAAATACGTCTCGAATAGATTCGGGCACCCCTAATTTCCCAACAAACCCCACCACCACCACCGTCGAAACCCCCACCGCCACTACCACCGAACATCGTTGCCAAAAAAAACCCCATGCATCCCCGTTGCGGATCTGTACAACAAATCGGCCAACCACCGAACCTTGCTCAACCATCGGAGGTTCGAATCAACCATTGTTCAACAACTCCCTACAATTGTTCAACAACACCCGATGATGACGGCATAGCTGTGCCTCCTCAATTTTACTTCGATTAACCTTTAATAATGGTTTATGGATAGAGATGGGTTTTGATTTGTGAAAGAAATAATTAATATAATAATTAATATTAATTAATTATTATTTAATTAATCCACAAATGAAGTGGATAAGAATGAGGGAGTTTACAGATAACCTTCATAAGAAAAAAGGATACGGGATTTTCTTTTTCCGGGGGGACTCATTCTCTGCAAATACGTTCTGAGAAAACTGGGAATTGGGACTGACCCCTTTCTCACAGATAGAACACAGAAACTGAAGTTTCTGATTCTCACAAGTTGTACCATCTATACAGACTCTAAGGCATTTAACATTGTGAACAATGGAAGCAATTCGCGTGATTGCATTTCTGGCCTTGAGGATCACAGTTTGTACGTGGAATTCAACCAGCTCTAATTCTTCCGCTGATAATTCTGGATTAAAGGTTAGAGATTTCTAACCACCGTTTTCCAACAATGGTATCAGAGCCATTGTGTTGGATTCCCATACGGATTCTCGTGCCTTTATTTGTTTTGGGCCTGTTTACGTTTTTAACAACATGATTTGTTGTTGGCATGATTTATTGTTTAAATCATATGCGTATTCCTATGAATTATGCTTACGTTTGTTTTGTAAAAAGCATATCTGTAAATTTCTATTTTGTCCCTTCAAGATTTTTTAAACGGATAAATTTGGCCTTGAAAATTTTACTGTATGTGGCCAGTATAGTGTAGATGATGTCTACAAAATTTAGTAATCATTGGCTTAGCCGTTTGTGAGATAAAAATTATTTTTTGGAAAATATTTCAAAAAATTAGACTTGAAATTACGAAAAGTATGGTGTGAATCACGTGATTCCATTTACACTGGGCTGTAGTACGTTGCAAGACGATTCTATCCATATAAAGTTTGTTAATTTTGGTCAAGTATTGAGATAAATATGATTTTTTAAAGTTTTTTCGTGACTTGGGGCGAATGTGAAATGTTTCAGAAAATATAGGGGCGCTTTATGGAGAATTAGATAATTCTCCAAGGACTTAATTGCAATTTTATCGAAAATTAGGTCAGACCAAGTCAAACCGCGAACCGGATGAACCGAACCGATCCAGACTGAAGCGCGTGTCCCCACGCGCGAAAGTCGGAAGCAAGTCGGTCAGCGAAGGCGCGTGAACCCCACGCGCTGATACTAAGGTGGCGCGTGTGACCGTGTTGTAGCGCGTCATGTCTGCTGCAAGCGCGTGGCGGCGCGTCAGAGCTGCTGGGAGCGTGTGGCGGCGCGTGAGCCCGATTTTCGGCACGTACAGCCGTATTCCGGTGGTTTTAAATGTTTTCCGGCGAGTTTGCGCTCATGTAATCTTGTTTTTGGCTCGTTTGGGCTCTTTTTAACTCCGATTTTAGTTCCGAAAGTTGCTACGTTCTTAATTTTCAGTGTAGTTTCTTCATTTGCATACTTTGGAGGCATTTGAGTTGGGAATATTCAAATGTTTATTTATCTATTAAAGTGTGAACCACAATTAAAATTTATTACACTTGTGAAGTAGCTTATTATGCTTGAAATTAAATTTTCTTGTGTAATTGTGAGCTTAACAATTCATGTGTTAAGTATTTAAGCATTGGATGTTTAAATGGTTGCTCAATTTTAATAGGTATGACTCGAATTAATGGACAATTTGTGTTCAACAAATTCGAGATTTTTAAATGCAAATTTTAAAGAATTACATGAAATACTAGCACGCAATTTTGGAACATTAAGTTGCTTGACGGAGATGTATAGTTTATCGCTCTTTCTTATTATCACATAAGACAGTTCCAATTTAATAGCTTGGAATTTAATAAGAATTGAAACTTGAGCTAAGACATTTCCAAGAAGACTTATAGTAGTTTTCTAGAGCAGGGTTATGCCAAGATTGGATATTAATAGTAATGGTGATAATTTTTTATGAGAAAGTGATTGGTGGATTGAGTTAAAGATGCAAGTAGACAAGTTTTTGGGATGACATGTCTATGTATTAAAAATAATTCATTAATCTGGTGTTATTACCTTGAGAGGTAAATGTAACGCTTGAATACGAATCATCACCTAAATCCTTGCACCATATTTTTCATAATGTCAGTACTAAATGAAGTACTTCAAGAGACATAAATATCAAAGATGATTCAAACTATTCATGAAAAATATCTGATAGTGTTGTTGAAATATGATTAGATTAAAATAACCTTAGTAGTTGATATTTTGGGCTTATAGTAGCCATTTAATTCTTTTGACTACTTTGAGTTATTTTATTAACTCATAACATGATTATGCTTTATTACGTTTATAATGATAAATGTTATTAAGTATGTAGTTTTATGTTGTTAAGTGGGTGTTTTAGCTGTTTATTGGATTAAAAAGCTAGAACTGATTTTGTTCATGTTTTGGAACTGAATCTGATTAATGGGGATACTTAATGAGATTGATGATTAATGACTTTAAGTTATTTTTCGATATCAAATTTCGTATTAAATTTTTCAGATGTTTGTTAGCTTAACATTGAACATAATGATACATAAATGTACATTAACTCATTGAATCACTTCAATCAAACCAAACAATAGCTTTAAAAGCTATCAACGCCGAGTTAAATAAAATAGAATAAACTCAATAACGATAATTATGACACGTGACATCATAATTAATTAAATGTTCTTGGAGAACAAGATGCATTGAATACTATCTACCATATTAAGCAAGATCCTTGGATGGAAATTCAGATCAAAATGGATCAAAAGACTTATCTTTACTTGGAATATGAGAAATTCCTAGCTCATAACAGACTGGTGAGCTCAATTATAGATAATATGATCCTTGAGTGTGTGCAACACCTTACAACTTACAATATTTGATAATATCTGATAGAGAAGTATGGTAGCACTTCACTTTCTGAATAACATCAAATTTAGATCTAACGTAGTTATTTCCTTACAATTTGGAGCACTTGAGGGTTGACACGACCTGTGATAAAAGTTATTAAGATTTTTGCTTATTCAATTCCTATTGTTGAGTTGAAGGATATAATATTTGAAGTTGTCAAGTCTACATCAAGTGTTCTTGTTTCTGAATCTAGTTCTTGAAACTCTTCAAACTCTAAACATAAGACATACTGGAAGGAATGAAGGAAATGACAAACAGTATTAAATTAAAAATACTACAATTAAACTTCAAATTAATCCTAATGCTAAGAAGAAGAAGAGATATGCAAAACTGAAAATTAGATGACTTACAACTTGGTCATTTTACTTATGAATATCTTGAGTCTAAGAGGGACAAAGAAGTTCATTATAATTATTTAGTTTTAGCATAATTGTCTATGGTGCTGTATTTTATGACTGAATTTTATCCTTGTGGATTATAGATTCATAAAATGCAGACCATTGACTAACGATGAATTGACATTTTTATTTACATCGTCATCATGTTCCAAGTGGGACGAGATGAATATATGTGGAAACTAATTTCGAGTTGAAGTCTAGGGACTTGCAAACTTGAGATTGTCAATGGTTAATGTTTCACACTACATGATGTCTTGTTTTCTCTGGAGATCATTAAGGATCTCACCTTTGTATCTATTCTTCTATGATTGGGATGTTTTTTAAAATTTATATTAGAGATGGTTGTGATTGTATATACAATGTAGATTATGGTACTGGACAATTCTTCAATGTTTTATATGGTTTTTGGCTATAAGAGAACAATAATTTTAGTATTATGATGATAATTCATGGATTACTAAATACTTGTTCCTCTAGTTATGCTTGTGTAAATGATGACATTTAGCATACTAGCTTTAGTCACATTGTGCAAGATTTGAGTAACTGGCTTGTGAAAGAAGAACTATGGAGTTCGTCTTTAAAAGTCGAGTTATCAAAATGTACATTCTCTTGTTTATAAGTGATTAGAAAACCATTTGATAAAACAATGATTGCTAATTCTTCATTGAAATTATTTTATTTTGATAAATGTGATTTTATGAATTTCAAATAGCAAATCATAGAATTTATTATTTTTCATTACTTAATATGATAATTTTTCACGTTTTACATGTCTAAAATTTCTCACAAGTTTGAGGCATTGGATTGCTTCAAACATTACCTAAATGGGGTTGAGATTAAAAAGACATTTCCTCAAAAGGTTTTAAGAACCAATAGAGGACGTGAATTTTTATCCATGCAGTTCAAGGAACTGTGTAATGAAAATGATATAATCCAACGATTATCAAAACCTTATAAACCATTGTTCAATGGTGTAACCGATAGAAGGAATTAACATTGTTGGATATAAAATGATCCATGATAGGACAATTAATTTTAACTATTTTTTTTTTGGAAAGATGAGTTATTTATGATTGTCTGCATATTGAATAAAGTTATTCATATTTGATTAAGTCAACTTCATCTGAACTCTGGAAAATTGAAGACCTGATCTTTTGTTAATCTTGGTATCTGTAGATCAACAAGGGTCAAAAGGATTTAGAAATGTATCTTCTAAGATATTATGCTAAATCCAAATGGATACAAATTGATCGAAAATCAAGAAGTTCAGAGTTAGACATGAGATAAAATCACATAATGTAAATTTTTCTGAAAAAGATTTCCTAGTACGGGGAAGGTATTTGAAATACTATACCATTTTTAGATTGAAATAATCACTCTATATCAGATCCAAGTGGGAGTGATTTTACTTAATGTTGTGATATTTGAATAAAAGTTTACCCATTAAGATTAGATGGATCTTGATGAGAGTAATAATTTATGTCACAAAGTTTCAATCTTGAAAAATACTCTAGGAAACATGTGTCTAAGATACATCATGTTATTGAGGGATACACCTTCTTTATATTTTCAGAAATAAGATTGGTCTTTAGTGAATGAGGATGAACCTACAGATGATCGAGAGGTTCTATCTCGTTATAAAAGAGACTAATGAAACAAAGCAATAAAAGATAATATAGAGTCTATTAGGTCGAATCAAGGGAAAGATTATACCCCTTCTTTATATAAGGGACATATCTTAAAAATGCTCACTTAGTAGAGAAAGATTATACTCAGAAAGGGGTATTTAGACTTTCTTCATCTGTTGTGAGATTTTTCTCGATTCGTTCATTTTTTTACTATAATATCAAGTATAGATTTAGAATTACATAAAAAATGGACGTTACTGTTTTTCACAATGGAGAATTCAAAGAAAGGGATAATGTTTATAAATTGAAGAAGTCGGTTTGCAAACTTAAGAAATCCTCAAGACAGTGGTACTTGAGACTTCATACTATGATTGTCTCATATTAACTTTGTTAGACAAAGACCACTGTGTTTATGTTTAACGGTCCAAAGATAGTTCTGTAATTCTATGATTATATGTTGATACATTGTTAGCTGGAAAGATAACTATGAGAATTTTTTGGTGAAAGCTTCATAAAGATCGTTCAAAGAAGTTACTTGGATAGTCTTAGCAGACTTATGTAGTAAGACTTCTAAAATGATTCAAATGAAAGTATAAAAACATGTTGATTCTCATGTTATAAAAGAACGAGTCACTGAATTATGATGAATGTCCGAAGACTGAAAGATGAAATGTCAAATGTACTATAAGCAAGTTCAATTAGATGTCTGATGTATGCTAAGTTGTGCGTTCATCCAGACATTTGTTAAGTTGTTGGTTTGGTTAACAGATATTAGTTAATCCAAAAAGAGACACTAAAAGATAGTGTGTGGATTTTTTGAGATATCAGAAAGATACTGCAGATTATTATCTCAAGGAGATAATCTAAACTTATAGAGTATACAGATACTAACTGGAATTATGATTTATATTTAAGTAAATCAAATTCTAGTTATGCCTTCTTGCTTAATAATGAAGCAATCTCGTGGTGTTCATGAAATAAGTCTGTATAGCACTGACCACTATTAAAGCTGAAGTTGTGGCATGTGCGTATGCAATCAAATGAATGTTTTATTTAAGAATTTTCATGAAATATTTGGAATTAGTAAGCACTCAATTGAGATCTTTAACGATTTGTTAAGAACTAAACACTCTAGTGGGAGTTGTAACGATTCATTGAGAATTAAACACTCTAGTGGGAGTTGTAACGATTTAATTTGAGATCCAATGCTCTAGTGAGAGTTGTAATGATTTAAATTGAGATCGAGCACTCCAGTGGGAGTTGTAACGATTCAATTTGAAATCAAACACTCTAGTGTGAGCAAAACGATTCATTATGAAATCTAAAGTTCAGTGGGAACTTTTATAATTCATTTTAATGATTGATACAATTAAAGCTTACTCTTGGGATTCCTAGTATCTTGAAAATTAAACATTTAGATTCAAAGTTATTGACTTTGTAGAAGTATTTATAGAAGAATAAAGTGATTCATAATTGCATTACTACTTGTTTGATGTTAAATCCTCTCATGAAACCTAATCTGGGATGTTTGGTCATCTATGATTTTGGGTGGTGGATTTGAACATAAGACGGAGTTGTTGTTGAAGTTTTATGTATTATAAATTATATGATATCTCATATAATAGTATGTCAACAAGTAATGATTGGCTCTCTCATACGAGCAATCACCTTCGACATCATGGTATGTGTGAAGATGAGATTATTTAGAAATAATCATAATAGATTTTACCACGATCTATTCAACTTATAATTAAGCTAGATCATGAATTTCCTGGACAATAGTGGGAGGGAGATTCAAGTTGAGTGCCAAGATAAACGCTTGAACGATGATCTATATGATGTTAATTCAATGAAATGACATACGCTTCTTTCTCGGGAAGTTATAACATCATATCATGTGTTTCATACCACATGTGCTAAATTGACCATGAGAAAATGAGAAAGATATCCCTATCTCATTGTATGAGACCTTGAGGTTTAAACAAACCTCTTACTAGTACCCTTAAGACTTTCTACAATATTCTTAAGACTTCACTTTAGTGTTGCTACTTTAGCATGTTACCAATAGCCATGAATAAAAGAGCGATGTGGTGCATGTCTAGGAAAACAGACTATAGTGAGAGTCTAGAGATATTTGTGTGAAAGGAAGGACGTCTTTATTAACATGTTCTATTGTGTTCATTGACTAGTCAATCGAGTTGAGAACTTGATTATGAACAAAATAGATTTGATTAAAGGTTGAATATGCTCTTAGTTTCAAGGGATTGAAAGAGATATGTCAACTGATGTTAAATTGAAAGAGTTCTGGGGTATGACGAATTTTGAAATTCTCATGTAAAACTGGTTGAGTTGTTATATATCATTAACACGTTATATAGCGTGAAAACTCATATTCTCGCAGGTCACACGATTTATTTGCCTGTATGAAAATGTATTTTATGATGGTACGAAAAAGTTGAAGTGAATAAGTGTATAAAGGCTCGAACTTCATCTGTGAGTGGGAGATGAAAGAAATAATTAATATAATAATTAATATTAATTAATTATTATTTAATTTAAGCCACAAATGAAGTGGATAATAATGAGGGAGGTTACAGATAACCTTCATAAGAAAAAAAGGATACGAGATTTTCTTTTTCCGGGGGCTCATTCTCTGCAAATACGTTATGAGAAAACTGGGAATTGTGGACTGACCCCTTTCTCACAGATAGAACACAGAACACAGAAAATGAAGTTTCTGATTCTCACAAGTTGTACCATCTATACAGACTCTAAGGCAAGCAATTCGCGTGATTGCATTTCTGACCTTGAGGATCACAGTTTGTACGTGGAATTCAACCGGCTCGAATTCTTCCTGGCGATAATTCTGGATTAAAGGTTTAGAGATTTCTAACCACCGTTTTCCAACAATTTGAATTACTTTAGAGAGAAAAAAAAAAAAAAAATACAGAGAGAGAAGAGTTGAAGAAGAAGATACACATGAGATAAGAGAGAGAAAGGACTGACACATTTTCTTCTAAATTAATTGAACAGAATTTTATGAGAGACTGACTAACCAATAAGGGTATTATAGGGTTTTTAGTGGGCACTTTGTTTCTACGAGTAAGGAAGGTTTTTGATTGTACTAATATGAAATTTGGGGACTTACTTTGTAACTAAGGGTAATTATCCTAATTTTTTAGATGAAATATTATGTTCATTTTGTATACCGTACATTACTATTTATTATTACTTATAAAAAAAATATTCTCTCCGTCCACAAAAATTATTCTCACTTTTTTGGGCACTACATTTAAGAAAGACTTAATTGCGAATAAAATCATCTCATTTTCATAAATTGTAATTTAATCTAAACTTTTGAAATTTGGCAAACAAATCATTACTTTTACTCTTTTTTGCAATTTCAATTTCTGATAGTTTGCCCCCTTGCCCGAAAGTTGATGTGTACAAAAAATGCACCATCATCAACCCAGTAAGCATCCACGTGGACCACATCAATAAATACTTGTTAACATGATATATAAAAATTTAAAAAAATAAATTAATATTATATATACTATAAATAAATTTTAAATACATTTAAATATAAAAGTATAAGTTATATTTTTTAAATGTATTTAAAGTTAAAAAAACTTAAAAAATATATATAATAATAATAAAAATTAGAATAAATTTTTTAAAAATGAATTAAAATAAAACATAAATTAAAAGAATAAAATAAAAAATGTACAAATAAAATAATTAAAATTAAAAATTAAAAATTAAATATTCATCCTCAAGAAAAAAAATTGGTTCTGTAAAAAATTTGCAAAATTCAATTACACCAAAATAATTTCATTTTCAACCTCATGTTGCCTCCGCCGCTGCCCCCACCCCACCGTCGCCCCAGAAACATAGGTTGGGGGCAAATGTTCATTAAATTTAGTTTCTTTAGTTTGTTTTTTCTTTTTCTTTTTATTTGATATTGTGTTACTCGGAAGCAAATAATATTCCCTAAGAAATATTATTTGTGTTAATTTTTAATAATGAGAGTTTTAATTATAATTGTGATTTTGAATATTAGTTGTTTGTGTTAGTTTCTAGTTTTGATTTTATTAGAAAAAAATAGATTTTGATTTTTTATTTGTGTTGATTTTAATATCTTATTATATTTATAATACTTAATTTATTTTCAAACTATTATTTATTATGTTTATAATTATTTATTGACATGGACACTCACTAGGATGATGATTGTGTATATATTTGTACACATTATCTTTCGGGAAAGGGCTGCCCGAATTTAAAATTGTAAAAAAAAAAAGTAAAAGTGATGATTTATTTGCCAAATTTTAAAAGTTTAGCTTAAATTGCAATTTATGAAAAGGCGGTGATTTTATTCGCAATTAAGCCTTTAAGAAAAAAATAGATAAAGTAGAAAAATTAAGGGTATTATAAGATATTGTGTGGTTCATTTATAAATAAATAGATTGTTTGTGTGTAAAGTGCAGTAACAATTAAATTAATTAAGTGATGGTTGGATGATAAAGATAAAATGTATATTTTCATAAAAAGTATGAGAATATATTTGGTGGACAAATAAATAAAAAAAAGTGAGAATAAATTTGATAGACGGAATGAGTAATATTTTACAAGTAATAACGTTAATTCTTACAAACAATTATAATAGTGCGCATGCTGCACAAAGAATGAAATCACCTATTTTATAATTGGTATTTCACTTTGTATTCCATAATATGAACGGATAACACATGGAATAAGATAAAATATTCAATAAACCACCATACCCTAAGTCCATGTATTAAATATTCAAAAAGGTGAAACACCAATGAAATACGAAATGTAGAATAAGGAAACGAAGCGGGTGCACAAAGAGTTCATAATGTCTTCTCATATATTTATATGAACTGAATATGTGATACAAATGAAATGTTATGCTGGGCTATTTCATTAAATGAATCAATTCTATTATGCATTTAATTATTATGTGTTCAGTAGGCCCATTTAGAACTTTATTGTGAATCTCTCACCCGTGCGTCCTCAAAGTTAACACTAATTACACACACATAACAACCACTTTAAATAATAATAAATGAATAAATTAAAAATTATGGTGAGTTGGCATCGAGTGAAAAAATACTGGGTCAGTCAAAGCAATTTTGCTAACCCTCAGTCAAACCAAGAACTGTCGCGGTCAAATACCTTATGTCACTTTACTATTTTTTTTTTAAGTGGGTCCTTGTACATCACCCCCATAATATATTTTTAAAAACATATTTCTCTTCGGTCTACCCATTAATAAAAATGTTATAAAATAACAAAATGCAAGATAACACGGTTAATTAAAAAAGAACTAACAATCAAGATTATACTTCTTCTTCTTTATAAACGGAATCATTCTTCTTATCTGTTAGCTCTTCCTTCCTCCCAAGGTTTTCCTCAGTGAGAACGTTGTCGGGCTGTGCAACTTCATCTCGATTGGTTGCCGGTCTCGAATTTTTGCACATTTGGTTACATCCATTTTTTTCGCTGTGTTTTTTGGTATCTCTTTTGGAGTTGTACGGATCGCGTCGCTTTTAAGTTATTACTCACTCACAAAGTTTGGCATCTATTGTTACAAACTACGATTAATGAAGAAATTTCATCCTCTCTCCCGCTTAGCGGCTCCGAACCCAGATTTAATTTCTAGGGATTGGACGATTGAGTTACCCCCGCGCCGCCCACCGTGCGCCTACCAGTTTCGCCCATTCGATTGCGCCGTCCACCGTGCGCAAACGGCTCCGAACGTAGATTTGATTTCTAAGGCTTGGACACTTGAGTTACCCCGCGCCATCCACCGTGTGCCTCCCAGCTTCGCCCATTTGTTTTTGCGCCGTTCCGTGTCCCTTGTACATCAATTTTGCTACTTAATCTGCATATCCCCTGGTGCATCTATTTATTGCTACTAAATCTACTTAATGCTCACGAAGGTGGGGATTACCTCAAAGGCTCTCACCCTGCTATGGTGCCTGTGTAGCAGAATTGCTCGATTATGAACCAGAATGCCCGGGTGTATTCTGTTGGATTTGTCGAAATAATGCAAACTGTGCTTTGCTACTTTGTTGGGTTATGTTGTGTATCTAAACTTTGGTGTTGTTTTTTATCTTGTTAAGTATAATATTACGCTTTTATCCCACCGAATCTTCTCTTTTCAACATTAAGAACTTTATCTGGATTTAATATTTTCTTCTTGTTGATCCTTTCTTCCAGTAATCTCCCTTCCCCGTATTTTTTGCCCGTTTTCTTTTGTTTCTCTCTGCAGGTCTTTCCAACCCTCCCCCGGTCCCGACTGAAAAAATGGCGGCAGTTGACTAGGTTCAACCCCGCCGTATGCCATGAGTTGCCTTTGCTGGAATGCCCGCGGTCTTGGGGGACAACGGGCTTTCAAGAACCTGCAACGTCTCTTAGCAGACCAATCCCCTGATTTGATTTTCATTTCTGAAGCCAAAGTTGCTAAATCTGTTGTTTTGAATTGGCGCAATGTACTTAAGTTTCATGGTTGTTTTTGCGTGGATCCAGTTGGGAAAAAGCGGTGGTCTCTTTTTGATGTGGAATGATAATTTCGCTTCACCGTTTTTTATGGCAATCCCAACCAAAACTTAAGATTTTTATCTTGGGATCTTTTGAAAAAAATTGCTAAGACGCATACTAACCCCCATGATGACTGGATTGTAGGAGGCGATTTTAATGAAATTATATACGAGAAGGAGAAGCTAGGCACCCCCCTAGATCCTTCAAGAATATGCATGACTTTCACAAGGGACTAAAAAAGTCGAGCTGCATGAGCTGGACGCTTTGGGACCAAAGTACACATGGAATAATATGAGGTCGGGCAGCCAGCATGTTCTCGTTCGGTTGGATAGTTACGTAGCCAATACTGCCTGGTTATCCAATTTTCTGGATGCTTCTTCTAGTAATCTTGATTATTACGGTTCTGATCATCGCCCGATACTCTTAAAGTTATGCCTTAATCCAGATCGTGCGGTTCAAACCAACCCCACTGATTTCAAGTTCGAACATAAGTGGCTTCTCGAGGATGATTACAAAGACATGTTGTCAAAATCTTGGAAGAACTCGACCCATGGTGCCGATATTAATAGTCGCCTCCAAGAAACAACCAATTTTCTCAAGAAATGGTCTTACAACAAAGTGGGGAACATTGGGAAGCAAATAAAAAACACTCAAAATCTCCTCAACAAGCATCTCAATTCCGAGGACCATACTTTTGATCCCAATAGGATTCGATCGTTGGAAGGCAAACTGGAAAAACTTCTTAACCAGGAGGAAAATCATTGGAAGCAACGATCCATGGTTAATTGGCTCAATTCGGGTGATAGAAATACGGCCTTCTTCCATAAGTCGGCTTCAGAGCGTAGGAAAAAAAAACCAAATTCTATCTCTTACCAACGATGATGGGCTGGTCTTGACGGACCAAAAGGATATTGAGAATACCATAATCATTTTTTATTTGAATTTATTCAACTCTCAGAATCCCTCTATCGAGGATATTGAATGCATTACTAATTGTATTAATCCTACCGTCACAGATGAGATGAACAATCACCTAACCAAGCCTTTTTCTGAAGTGGAAGTACGCAAAGCACTGTTCGATCTTAATCCCTCTAAAGCCCCCGGTCCGGATGGTTTTACAGCCCTTTTCTTTCAAAATGCTTGGGATGATATTGGAAGAGACGTTACGAAAGAAGCCCTTCGAATTCTCAATGGGGTTAACGAGCTTAAGAATCAAAATCTTACTACTATTACCCTCATTCCAAAGACCAAAGAACCCAAAACCTTGCAAGACTATCGCCCGATTAGTCTTTGCAATGTGACGTACAAAATAGTGGCAAGGGCAATTACCAACCGCTTCCGTACCATCCTCGGCCACCTTATTGATCCCAACCAAAGTGCCTTCATTCCGGGGCGCCTGATCTCCGACAATGTCTTATTGGGGTATGAGTGTATGCATTGGTTGAGGAACAACAAAAGCAAACAGGGTTATGCCTCTCTGAAACTAGACATGAGCAAGGCCTATGATCGAGTGGAGTGGAATTATCTCGAAAAAATTATGCTTAAAATGGGTTTCGATGACAGATGGGTCGGTTTGATTATGAAGTGTGTTTCCTCTCCCATTTATTCCTATAAGATCAACAATACCATTCGAGGAAGGGTTGTTCCAATAAGAGGGCTCCTGCAGGGAGATTCACTATCCCCTTTTCTCTTCGTTTTGGTTTCCCAAGGTCTCTCTTCAATCATTAACTCCCATGCAGCTGAAGGAAGGATTACGGGAATCAGGGTGGCTAGAGGTAGTCCCATGATCACCCACCTTTTCTTCGCCGATGATAGCCTTATGTTTTTTAAAACCAACAAGGATGACGTCTAAACGGTGAAAAAGTGCCTACGAGATTACGAGAAGGCCTCCGGCCAACTAATTAATTTTGATAAATCGGCTATCTCGTTCAGTAAAAACACCTCTCCGGACAACATTACCTTCACCAAAGACTGTCTCCACATCCAAATTTGTCAAGTCCACGACCTGTACCTGGGACTTCCTACCTTCACGACCCACAGTAAGAAACTTCAATTTGGCTACCTGAGGGATAGAGTCTCTAAGAGAATGGCTAGCTGAAAAAATAAATTCTTCTCGGATGGTGGTCGGGAGGTTCTCCTCAAATCTGTAATCCAGGCAATCCCCACTTATGCTATGTCATGCTTTAGGATTCCCACCTCCCTATGTAGCGATATTGAATCGCTGTGCTTCTGGTGGGGCGGGAACCCTTTGGATAAATAAATTCATTGGAAAGAGTGGAAGATGCTCACCAAGATAAAAAACAAAGGGGGTTTGGGCTTCATGGACCTTGTCACTTTCAACAAAGCCCTTCTGGCAAAGCAGATTTAGAGGATTATCCTCTATCCCGATTCTCTGGTGGCCAAAGTTTTCAAAGCCAGGTACTTCAAACACACTGATATTATGGAGGCCACCCTCGACTCTAACCCCTCCTATATCTGGCGATCTATTATGTGGAGCAAACCGGTTATCTCGGATGGCTTGTTTTGGAAGATAGTCAATGGTGAAGATGTTCATGTTAGGAAAGATAGGTGGATTCCGAATCTCTACTCCGGAAAAATCACCTCTTGTACCACTTATGATAACAACGTGAGTGTCCAAGAACTATTGTCACCAACTAACTCTTGGGATGCTGCAAAAATCAATAGACTCTTCCTTAACTACGAGATTGATGCTATAAGGAAAGTTCATATCGACCGCTACGGCGGCAGAGACTCTCGATTCTGGCGTTTCACCAGGAAAGGGCTTTATACGGTTAAATCGGCCTACCATGCTTAAAAATGATGTTAAGGGGACTTGTTCAACCAGCCACGTTCCGACTTTCTGGGCCAAGATTAGGAAGCTCAATATCCCTCCTAAAGTCAAGATTTTCCTGTGGAAGGCAGCTCACGATGCGATTGCCTCCGAAGCAAACTTAGCAGCTCACCATGTTCCCTGTCCTCCCAGGTGCGTTCTCTGTGGTTTCTATTGGGCTGATACTAATCATATTTTATTTTCCTGTCAGGCGGCTAAAATGGCGTGGAAGAACACAGAGTGGTGGACCCTAATTAAAAATACGAGGGGTTACTCCCCAAAAAGTCTTACCATACACTTTATCCAGTCCATGGAGGAGGCCGATCTTGAAAAAATTACCACCAAGATGTGGGGTGTGTGGAAAGAAAGATGCGACCTCTCTCACAAAAGAGGGGATCAACAAAACTGGGCGTCAATGACTCTCCAAGCCAACTGGACTGAGGCCTTTCTCGACCAATATCACTTTGAAAGAAACAAACTGACCCAGAGAGAGATCAAGCCAACCAACATTTTTATACCCACTCAGGCAGAGAATCACGAAGATAATTTTGTTTTGAAGGTGGATGCAGCTTACAATGAATCCACAATGTCCTTCGCCATTGGCTTCTGCATCTTCGCTCCGGGGGGTAAACTCTGGGCTGTTGGGTTTCATAAAATTAATCCTCCTGGTTTAGTTATGACGGCTGAAATTGTAGCCATCATTGATGGCGTGACCTTCTGGATGAATGACCCTAGGGGATCTGTCTCGATTTACTCGGACTCTATTGATGCGGTAAAAGCCATTACGACAAATTCTACTCACAAGGGCTTCGAAGAAAATCTGATTATTAGGGCACGAGATCTGACTAGGAACACCTCAGTGAAAGTTGTTTGGTATTGCCCTCGATCAAGCAACACAACGGCGCACAACCTAGCTAAGCTGGCAACCAAATCTCCCCTCCCTCAAGATTGGGTGGGCGATGATATCCCCAGGCATATTTTGTCTTTAGCTCAGGATCACCATTCTATGTAATTTCGTTGATATGAGCTCTAAAAAAAAACATATTTCTTCTATCCCAAAATTCGTTTGTACATTCACTATTTGACTCGTATTTTAACGAGTGAGTTGTTTATTAATATTTAAAATGATAAAGAGATTTTTAAGATGAAGTATAATAGTGCTACCCATCATCTATTCTATACCTCCTTAAAAGTCATTTTATCATTTCATTACTATAAATAACTCGCTCACTAAAACACGATAAAAAAATGTGAAATGTATCATCGGAGGAAGTATAACTTATTGCACTGAAAGATGTAATTTATTTATATTGAAAATAACTAACATCATTTAAAAATATGAGTTACAATTCGTGTTATCATGTCGACACGATAGTGACATGAACATGATGAGGTCAAACACGAACACAACACTATTAGAATATGTGTTGACACGACATGACCACAAGAAAATTCGTGTCGGCACGATATGATACGAGAAGAAAAATAAATAATTTTTAAAATAGAAATTATATTAAAATTTTGACATGATACGATATGACACGACACGATATGACACGATAATACATGTTAACACGATAAAAAATATAAAATATTAAGTAATATGTGAATTTTTTTTTCAAACTGATAGGGTTGACACGAACACGACACGAAAATTTTGTGTCATTATCGTGTAAAACACGATAACGACACGAAAATTTCATGTCCTTATTGTGTTTACACAATAACAACACGAACACGATAAGACTAAATAATAATCCACAATTTCACATCGTTTTCGTGTCGTGCTATCGTATTGTGATCAAAATTGTCACCCCTATTAAAAATATACTTGAGTTACACGTCGCACATGATGGACTTCAACTCAACTCGGTCAAAATATTTGAAATTAAAATATGCTCAACCTTTTGTCTGTTGAAACCGGCCAAATCGACAGTTAGAACTGAAACTGTCAATTTGTAAACCAAAATCGAGTTGCTTATAGGCTACTTTGGTTCCGATTTAGGGGACGTCACTTTTTTTTTCAATGAACACGTTTACCTTTTAAGTCGGCTCGACTCAATTACATTTCTATTTAATATGAATATGACGACAAATAATGGGATATGATGAAAAACTATGACTTCATCACACATATATAACATGTATTTTGATAATGTTCTAATTTTACATATTATTAATTCTTTATGCCGGCTACATGTTGCTATCTTCAACTAGAGGTGGCAAAATGATCGGCCCGGCCTAGCCCACCGGGACAACTGCAAGTTTCAAGTAGGGCCGGGCCCAATTTTTATCGGGCTTCCACTTTTGAAGCCCAGCCCGGCCCTAGGCGAGCCACAGGGCCAAAATTGCCTTTTTTCAATAAATTTTTTTAAATATTAATTGTATAATTTTCAAAAAAAATATAGTTTCCTTTTCAATTTTTATAGTATCAAATAGATTTTATTCCAAAAATGAATGAAGTATCAACTATGATTTGGTTTTTGTGGCTTTCAAGCATATACACTTTGACTAATTGATTAATCTATTTATCATGAAATTTATTTTTTGTAATATATATATATATATATATATTCAAGCATATTGGTAAAAGAAAACAAACTACGTACATGTACAGATCCTCATGAGTAATTTCTAACCAAGAGATTATAAAAGTTCAAATTAATAAGTCCCCATGTTATAATCTTCCAGGCAGTAAACAACACTTTTTTTTTTAATTAATAGGAGGATACAACTTCAATTAAATTAATAATTAATATAGGTGCGGAGAATGACACAAATTTCGTTAAACCCAGATATGAGCTCGTGGTATATGGTCAAGACCTAAGGCATTATCCACAAAAACGATATATATTTAAAATCAACCGCTTTCATTTATCAACCGGTATATGGTTTTTTCTTCCCGACTAAGGCATTATCCACAAAACTCATAGACGTCAATAGATAAATACAAACCCATATATTTGGAAAATCCCACTTATCCCATTAAAGAACCTCAACCTCGAACCACGGAACTCTTGATATAAAATATGAGAACAAATTCTTTTTTTTCTTAACGTTTAGCAAATTTACTTTGACAACAACACTTAATAACTAAAAATTTATTAATTGTATTTTTTTTCCTTATGCCAATCTCTCTGCAAAATACCCCCTTAAATTAGAAAAAAAGAATATAATTATCTGTGTCTTTGCAAACTAGTACAAAAACACTCAATCACGTTACTACTATATTAAGGAAGCATAAGTTTGAAATATACAAGCAACCATTCTAAGGAATGAGAAGAAAAATATATATATAAAAAAAAAAAAAGCGGGCTATGAAAAACTAATTAATAATATTTATATATTCTTTTTTATTACCATAAAAAATTATGCCCAACCCAACCCCTTTTTAGGGCTTCAAAATCACTCCAACCCATTTTATGAACTCTGTCTTTTTTTTTTTTTATAAAGAAGTTGCCCTATCTCTTCAACATCTCCAAACTGATCAAGTATTTATGCATTCAGGTGTATTTATAGTGCATTTTAAAATCATCAAACTTATCATATTTATAAATGCAACTTGTTTACATTGAATCGTACAACTATTAATATAAAAAAATAATTGCAATGTTTTTTTTTTTAAAATCCCAAATAATTGCAAATTCCATTAAACATATCGGGACAAATATAATAAATTGATTATTCAAAATATACACAGTCATCTGCATACCATGACATTTACTCATCCAAAATTGATAGTTACCAAACCTTTCAAAAGCGATACAAATGATTAATTTCACTAAATATATTCAGTAAACTATTTGAACATCTCAATTTATTAAAATGACACTTCACGACGACTGACGAGAATTATTCAAATGATATAACGTCCAAAATAATGAGAACAAATTAGTGAATTAAGACCTTACCTACAATTGCTACATGAAAATTGCTTTAACGAGGCAGATAATTACAATGTAAAAAAAGATAATCTAATAAATTCTTAATTGTATTTTTTTTATTAATATGCCAATCTCTTTAATTATAAAATATATACCCCCCATTAAATTAGAAAAAAAGTAATTATGAATATAATTATATGTGTCTTTTAACAAACTAGTACAAAAAAAAATATCAATCACGTTACTACTATATTAAGGAAGCATAAGTTTGAAATATAATTAGAGTTGCAAAAGAAATCAACCATTCTAAGGAAAATCGAGAAGAAAAATATATATATAAAAAAAAAGAAGAAAATGGTTTCGCCAAACTAAACCGCCGGTTGAACACCATTCATTCCTTTTCCACTGCTCCGATTCTTTCGAACCAAAAAAATTATGCCAAACCCAACCCCTTTTAATATAAAGAACTGCCTTGCTTCACGGGCCGCCCGGCCCATTTTGTCTTTTTACCCTATTTTTAAATGAAAGTTACCCTTTTTTTATTTTTTTTTTTTCTCAAACTCATAAAGCCACCTCTATCTTCAACATCTCCAAAATTCATACTTCATATATTATCTATATGATCAAGTTTATTTATACACTTTACTTTACTTTATTCAATTTTTATTTATAGTGTATTTTAAAATCATCAAACTTATCATATTTATAAATGCAATTTGTTTACATTGAATCGTACAACTATTAATAAGAAAAAATAATTGCAATGTTTTTTTTTGATAAGGAAAAATAATTGCAAGATTCAATGTAAACATATTGCATATTTCAATATAATAAATTGTATTATTCTAAAATATGCAGTAAAAGCACGGCTCATCCGCATACCATGAGATTTACTCATCCAACATTGATAGTTACCAAACCTTTCAAAAGCGATACAAATGATTAATTTCACTAAATATATTCAGTAAACTATTTGAACATCTCAATTTATTTTTCGAAATGGATGAAAATGACACTTCACGACGACTGACGAGAATTATTCAAATGATATAACGTCCAAAATAATGAGAACAAATTAGTGAATTAAGACCTTACCTACAATTGCTACTTAACGCGATGAAAATTGCTTTAACGAGGCAGATAATTACAATGTAGTGTCTTGTAAGATAATCTAATAAATAATACTTTAAAAAATAATGTTAATTCCATATTAATTCATATAACTTTTAGGCTCAATCTCAATTTAATTATAACTTTCAATATTTTTTGTATAATCACTATTTATAAGAAAAACAAATTATTTTTATTTGAAAAATATTACCATTAGGATTGGGGGTTGTTTTGCAAAAAAAATATTCTTTTAAAAAAGGTATTAAAATTAGTAATTATGAAAAAGTTAATTAATAATATTTATATATAAAAAAAAGATAATAATATTAACAAATAAATTAATAATACTAAAAAAAATATGCTCATGACTTATAAACTATCAAAATCACTCCAAAGTAATTATGAACATAATTATAAATGATTATAATCACTTATAATTTATTTTAAACACTAACATAATCTCGTAATAATGATTAAAATGGAAAAAGATTTAGCCAATAATAAGGATTAATGAAAAAAAGAGAGGTTACGTGGAAGCAGGCTATTGGAACAAGAGCAAAAGCAGTCAAATCCACACGGGAAAAGGCAGAGCAGCAGTGCAGTCAAGGCAACACTGTCACGGCGGTCAAGCGTCCTTTCTATTATTTCTATGCAATTTAAATTATAATATTATATTACGTGAATTTCCAGATTTATTTCCCTTTTTTAATTACACTGTTGAAATTCGCATTTTTGGCCTTTTCAAGGCGATATTTTTAAAACTATTTCCCCCGATTTAAAATGAATATTTATTCTATCCAGTCAAGGATTTGAAGGAAATAAACAAGTGGGTCTTGCCCCAAAAAAACAACAAAGGGAAAAAAAAGAAAAAGAGCTCTTTGGTGGATGCCCTTTCTCTCTGATACCCTGTTTTTCTCTCTCTCTCTCTATATTTTTGAGCTGGAGTGCCTTTGAATCCTCGAAATTTCAGGTTTTTTTGATCTGGTTCTGAATTATTTTCTTCATTCTGTGCTGTATTTTGTTAAAGATTGAATCTTTTTTACTTTTTGCCCCTTTTTTTTACCTGGATCTCTGTGTAGTCAGATTTGTTTATATGATTCAGCTCTTGAGTGGAGGAAAGAAAGAATTGATTTCTGTGAAGAGTCTTGATTATGAATGCTCTATGATGTGTTTGTTGAGTGATGATGGTAGTGAGTCTTTTGACCAAGGAAAGAGAAAAAATCAGGAAAAGTGAAAAAAGAAAAGAGAGAGAGAAAGAAAGAAATAAAGATAGTGAGAGAGAGAGAGAGAGAGAGAGGGGAGGACAAAAGATGTGCCCTTTGAAAGGTGCGTTATTGCTTGTGAATGTCAATGAAAGTGAGATACTTTGAGCAATTTTCTCAATTCTTTTTTTTAGCTTACGCCTTTTCACAAACACCTCATGTGCATTGCTGAAAAACTGTGAGTAGTGCGAGCTTTCTTGAGATTTTCTTGTGTCATTTACCAATAGCCCCATTTTCTTGCTTCATTAGTGTCCCAAAATGCCTATGTTTCAACCCCATAAAAGTAATTCCATTTTTGGGCTTGATGGGGGCGGTGATGGGCGTGTTCTAGATGTAGAATCTGCAGTCAAAGATGGGGTTTTGGGCGGCTTCGCCGGCGGAGGGTACGGCGGCGGCGCGGCGGAGAAGCTGGATATGAAAAAGATGATTGAAGAGCTCAATTTATCAGAAGTCCCCTCAGTTTTCATTTGCCCTATTTCTCTTGAACCAATGCAAGATCCTGTAACCCTTTGTACAGGCCAAACTTATGAGAGATCCAACATTCTCAAATGGTTTAATTTGGGGCACTACACTTGCCCCACAACTATGCAAGAGCTGTGGGATGACACAATTACCCCTAACACCACATTGCATCACTTGACCTACACATGGTTCTCTCAGAAGTATGTGCAGATGAAGAAACGATCGGAAGACGCGCAGGGCAGAGCGTCCGAGCTTCTCGCCGCTCTCAAGAAGGTTAAGGGGCAATCAAGAATCCAAACTTTAAAGGAGCTCAAGAAAGTTGTAGCCAATCATGCCACAGCTCGAAAAACGATAGTTGATGAAGGTGGGGTAGCTCATTTATCGTCTTTATTGGGCCCGTTTACGTCTTATGCAGTCGGGTCTGAGTGTATATCGATTCTTGTGAATTTGAGTTTGAATTGTGAGTCGAAAGCGAGCTTGATGCAGCCTGCGAAGGTTTCATCGATAGTTGATGTTATGAATGAGGGTTCGGTTGAAACGAAGGTCAATTGTGTGAAATTGATCGATATTTTGATAAACGGGAAGGATTTTCGACCAGAAGTCGTTGCTAGCCATAGCTTATTGGTGGCTTTGATGAGGGTCGTGAGGGATAAACGGCATCCAAGTGGGCATTTCCCGGGGCTTAATCTGTTAAAGTTGATTTCTTTGCACAAAGAAGTTCGTAGTTTGATTGTGCGAATCGGAGTAATACCTCAGTTGTTGGAACTGATCCCGATCTTGAATGCGGATTGTGTGGAGTTAGCCCTCTGCATATTAGACGCTCTGTCTTTTGTACCCGAGGGGAAGCAAGCTTTGAAGGATTGTACCAAGACCATCCCAACAATGGTGAAACTTCTGATGAGAATAACAGAAACTTGTACCGATTATGCCCTCTTGATTCTGTGGTGCGTGTGCCAGCTGGCCCCCGAGGAGTGCTCATTGGTGGCTGTTGATGCTGGTCTTGCAGCAAAGCTTCTGCTCGTAATCCAGAGTGGTTGTGGGCCCGCTCTCAAGCAGAGAGCGGCCGAGCTTTTGAAGCTGTGCAGTTTGAATTATACGGATACGATCTTCATTTCCAAGTGCAAATTGACGAGGACAATCCAATGAACGCGCCGCGTCGGGTCTGAGCAATAATGTGGATTGTGTAAAGATACGAAAGATGTGGTGCAGATAGATATAGCTTGTAGTGAATTTGGTCTTTGTGTTGGTGTTTATGGTTTTTAGTGGAGCTTTTGCAATTGCAATTGTAATTTTTTAGCAGTTGTGTTGCTCCATAATGTCTGCACTTATCTTGATTCTTATAGGGATTGAACGTCCTCCAATTTTCCACTTCTAAATTAGTACAAGTTTTGGTTTTGGGCGTTATAGAGTGTAGTAGATAAAGAAAGACCCTTTATGCGCACTCTTCACAATTTTTGGTTCATTATTATTGAGTTAAGACTGGCTATTTTCCTGAAGATAGGTTTGTTTTGGGGTAAAATATAGGTGAACAAGTTTCACACAAAAATCTGTAAAATTGGTTAAAGAATGTGACGTGTACTTTTAAAGTATATTAGTTGTGATAATTAAAGAGTGTGATTTTTTACTATAAATGATATTACTCATAACACTGAAGGGTGATTTATATTGCAACAGAGGGTATTAGTAAATGATAATTGAAGAGCGCGACTTATATTACAAAAAAATATGATTGTGATAAGTGAATGATTATAAAAAAAGAACCAGTTTCACGGTAAATAAATTTCACAGCATACCAATGGAATTTCTCCGATCAAAAATGGGATATTACATTCCGTGTCTAGTTCTGTTTTGGAATTTCACATAAGAATTTTCCATGAATTTTGACGTCACACTCTTTTACACACTTGATTTAACATTAAATTCCTCCGTTAGTAATGTAACAATACTATATCATCACTCTAGCAAACCTGGTTTGGTTTGCGTAGAGCTACGTCCAAACTATTCATCGTGATAAGTGAAGGATCATAATATCACTATTCATCAAATAAAACTAAAAAATAGAATTCAAAGTCACTCTCAAATGACAGATTTCAATTGAGTATTCTTGATATTGACCGTTCCACCACTTGACCATTCAACATTGGTTCCAAAAGAATACAGGGAATTAACTCAGAAGATGAAAAATCCTTCAATGATTGGATTTTTACAGGGATGAAGAAGTTAAGGAAATAACTTTTTACGGAGTCTTGAAATGGATAGATCTGCGCCGCCAAATCCATCCATCACAGCAATCGCAGAAGGGAACTCAGCCCTTGCCGTCGAGCTTCATTATCAACCCCAAGAAAAGACGAAGCAAAACAAAACAGAAGAAAGTTGTCAGCACATTGAAATCATGTAGAATAACACCTGATATCAATTATCTCCTAATTTACACGTTCAGTATATAATACCGAGTAACACTAGTTTTATGGTGCAACTGTACCCTACTAATACTTCTCAGTGAAAACAACTAATACTAACAGGCTAACACCTGTTAGTAACACAACTAATACTATTTAAAATACAGTTGAGTAGTTTTTAAAAAAGAAATTCGCGATATTTCTTCGAAATGCGAATATATTTTACGATTTATCCATTATATTTAGATAATGAAGGTTTGCAAGCTGTATAAAAGTTACAGAAGGTTTATATTCATAGTTTTAGTCTATTTTACCTGCTTCGAAGAACTACACAAGGCATGCCAATACGTTCAGCAGCTGAAACTCCAGATTGGCTTCCAGCCACCAAAACACAGTTGTTAACCGGTACTTGCACATTTTCTGCCCCTGCCCTCAGTGCAACAATGATATTTTGCAAGCTGTAAAAAAGTTACAAAACGTTTAATTGGATTTTTCACATTCTACCTCATGGAGAAAAAAAGGATAAGCTTTGTAACGAATGTGTGCAACAAAAGAACGCAAAAAAAAAAAAAAAAAAAAACACCTTTCACTTGAAGTAGTGTTGAGTTCCACTTTCAGTTTCAGTATAGAAGCAACTGCCTCTGCAATTCTCTGCTTTTCAGCAGAAGCTGACTCCACAAAACAAATAAATTTAACACTTGGGTGCAACTGGTATAATTTTGACCCAATTCTGACCAAAAAATTTCAACCAAGTTGTTTTTCTTACATTTTTTCGTAAATCACAGAAAAAAAAACAGTCGGAAAATTTTAGTTCATGTGATGTAAAATATTAATTGTATAGTGAAAGGTGTTCATACCATTCAGCCTACAAACTAATAATTTACCTGTTTATGAACTGATACTTTTTAGTCCTAAATATATATTTTAGTATTTTTTGTGAATAAGTCAAGCTTTGGTTAAAATAGAGTATATTTGTAACAGTTGCTTAGAAGGTTTTGCCAATAAATCTTGGTGCGCTCACCTTAAAACATGTACGTACATCGGAGAAAACACATAAAAAAGAGAGGTGCTTACCTGCTTTACTAACTTCCTTAGCTAATTGCTCATCTAAACCAGAAGACACTCCTTTTCCAGACATAAGTTGACCATAAAAGCTTTGCTTTACCTCGTTATCTCCAATAATCTTCGTCTTAGACATTCTATCACTTCCAAGCTTTCCCACAATCGATCTAATAAACACTATAATTCATCAATAACAATGGTATTAACTCCCACAGCAAAACTGTGTAATATTGTAATTGTATAGTTTTTCTCTACCTGATCATATTAAGTGTCTGTTTTAGAACTCTAGTGTAATAGTTAAAAGCCCTTATTTTTTAAGTTGGTGAGACCCAACTTTTTCAAAAAATAAGTGCTTTTGGAGGGCAAGTTGGGGTTCAAAACACCACCTAATGTCTGTGCCATATACCATAAGTCTTTCATCAAGGAATGTACTTTTATATGCACTATTTTTACAACTAAATCCTTCATTATCTAAGAAAGAGAAAGTCTCTTGTACACAAGTTGTACGGTGCAACTATACACAACAAATATTTTTTAGCGAAAACAACTAATATTGTTCAGTGAAAACAACTAATACCATTTTAAAATGCACTTGAGTTTCACCGTGCACCTGGTGCATACAGGACTTTTTCTATAAGAAATGCTATATCCACATCTTTTATTGAACATGATTTAAAAACAGCAGAAGATACGTTGAACGTAACAATAGAAATTAAACAAACCTTGCAACCTTTTCCCCACTTGTACTGTATGCTACCAAGATGGCAACTGACACACCTTCCTCACAAGCATCATCAATAAACCTGAGCTCAAAGGGGTAAGACTAGTAAATAAATTGACCTAATAAAATTACAAGTAATAAGCACCATAATAACAGTAAAATGTATGAGCGTTCATTTTTTAACACCATCATTCAAATCAGTAACACATAACTAGTCTAGGATATTACGATTATCGCTTATCGATATCGCAAAAACTTTGAAAAAACGGCGGAAACTTTATTAAATTTTGGAAATTTAATGTGAAATTTTAGATTATTATAACACACCATTATGCATATATTTCATTTAAATTCACAATAAGATGATATGTTTAAAGCAATCATATTGATAATAGAATATATCAAACTGTTGGACGTAAAAAAACACGGCCCAATACAATTAGACAGAAATGATGACCTATGTGGTTTAAATATAGAAGATGAAATGCAATTCATTTATTATATACTCGTAGTCTAGTACTATTAATATGCAAACTTGAAAATATACAATATATCTATAACAAAGTAAATTAAAAAATCAATTGACTAAATATTATAGGAGTATTCTATTACTAGCTTTAGCCTTTTAGTTATGTATAGAAGGAGAAAAATATTTTCCAAAATGATAATTTGAATTTTGTTTTTAAAAAAGAAATTCACGATATTTCTTCGAAATGTGAATATATTTTACGATTTTCATAAATTTTTGTACTATGACTGAACCAACGCGATATTGATCTCGATATATTGCGATATTTCCACAGTACTCGGAAAGAAATTCTTTACCCCCAACTATCAACATGTGGTTAATTCGAAGAAAGCAGAAATGTTTACTTACTCTTCAGCACCAGGTCTCAACGAAAAAACTTCTGACACAACAAGATCATCCAATGCATTCTTCTGCAAACCATTTACCAACAAATATTAATTGACTAGGAAAGTCTAAAAGAAGTATCCCATATAGTAAAAGATTGCTTTTACAAGAAAATGCCACAGAGAAGGAACCAATAAAGGGTTGATGGACAAAGCAAATAAATTTGAATATTAAACAGTACAAAAAATTTGAGGTGGAAATATCAAGCTGGCATTATGTAACAACAAAATGCCAGATAGTTATAATGTACTCAAACAACAACATTCTGATTAGCAGAATATGGATATGAGATCATCCTAATAGGCATTGAGATTTTATACCAGAGAGGCCTCCAAAGCAAATCTGAACCAAAACACAACATTAGGGATATGCTTGATTTGGAATTTGATAATCAGATTTGGGATTTTGAGATCTAAATCCGGTTCTACTTTGAGATTTTACAATCCAGTTTTTAAAAATCTAATACATCCACCCAACAAATACCTATAAACCCTATACATAACATTTTTTTCTGCACAACACTTTCTCCAATTACCCATATGATATTTTTATTCCCACTCTTATTTAATTTATCACTTTCCACACCTTCTATTCTTACTTTTTTACAACTTCCAATAAAAACACTAACTATTACACAATCATTAAATCATAACATATTACAATCAACAATAATATAATAAAACAACATCACACTCTCTTACACATCGATTTTGAAATAAAGTTAATCCTAACCTCTTTAAATCTCAGAAACACACACTACTACTATTTATCAAGATGAAATCCACTATATTTAAAATCCATATTCCAAAATCTTCTAAAACCAAAATCAAACATACCCTAGCAGTTTATGCAATGAAAAATGGATAAGAAACACATCAATCCTATATAGAAAATCGATCTCCCAGAAATTTGAACGGTAGATCAAATTTTGAAGTTTACCTTCTCTCGAAGAACATTTTTCATAAAAGTGCCCTTCTCACTTGTGGCAACTGCTGTGGGCCAACCAATCTGCCACATGAGATAGTCATTAGGCGAAAGCCATGAATGCTAATAATAGTGAATGAGCATAGTATTCAAATTTGGTGTGGTCAAGGATAAATGTAAAAACTCACCCTGTTAAAATACAATACTAACATCCTTTTCTCATCACCAGCACTTTTCCTGAGCATCAAGGAGCAAGTCAATATAAATTGATTATGCAGGATTTGCCCATATAGGCTCAACCAAAATCACCCATAAAAGGAAAGAGATGTTTTGTACACAAATTATTATTCAACTTAGCCCCATAAGCCTTTTAAATCAAGGACGTTGAAGTCCTCAAGATACAAAATCATTAAGGCCCCGTTTGGTTCAAGGGATTGATCGGGATAGGCCAGGATTAGGATTTTAATCCCAACTAATCTACCGTTTGGTTTGTGGGATGAGGGCCCAGGATATACTTCAAGCCCGGGTACAAAATGTATTAAATCCCTCCATGGAGGGATATACCAATCTCATGTGAAAGGTGGGGTAAAACATATCCCAAATGCAATATTGTCCTTCTATTGTTTGAATAGATTCAAAATAATGAAGTGTGGTTGTTTCAATTCAATTTAAGGGTTCTTATGACATTTCAATAGGTATCCCATCTAATCCCTCAATCCAATCCTACAATCCAAATACATATCTTGATACAAACAATCAAGTCCAATCATCCAATCTTACTCAATCCCACTCAATCCTAACACACCTAATCAATCTAGTCCCGTGAACCAAACGCCCCTTGACGGTATGTTTGATTTGGTATTTTGAGGATTTTGAAATCTGGATTTCAAAATTGAAAATTAGTAATGGTGTGTGTTTGTCTTGAGATTTAAATGGGTATGATTTAACTTTATGTCAAATCGATGTGTAAAAGTGTGTAATGATTAATTGAATTGTGTGATAATTATTGTGTTTTATAGGAAGTTGCAAAAGTGAGAATTAAAAGATTGCGAAAAGTGATAAATGAAATAAGAGTGGAACAGGATTCTGAAATCCCAAAGTAGAACAGGAATTAGATTTCAAAATCCCAAATCAAACATACCCTGAAATCTTAACAGAATTGATAGAATTGCTAAGTTTTGATGATCAAGCAGCAGTTTTAGTTACTGGTTAATATCCTAATGTTTATTTTGATTAAATTGTTCGAAGTATAGCGATTCAGAGCACTCATAAAATAAGAACGAATACAATTAAGCCCCAAAGGATTATTTGAATGATACTGTAACAAATAAAATAGTATCACGAAAATACATTTCAAATTCAAGAACAACTTCTCTAAGTATCAGATATATCATTATCATATACCATCACACCTTATAAGATCTAGATAAACTGGTTCACTCCAATTTGCACAGTCTAATCCCAGCTTTTTAAATGCTGAAATTGTCAAAAGAAGCAATGTAAGACAATCAAGATAAAATAGTAAGTCCAAGTATGAAGAAAGTATAAATTTGATGCATATGATAATGTCGCACCTGCATTAAAAGCTTCACGCTTACATAATCGGTATACATCCATTAAAACCCTGAGGAAAAGAAAACTTATCAGAACCAACAGGCAAATATTGAAACAAATGGGGGTCAGTATTTAGATCAACAGTATATTTTAGATCAAGAAATAAGCAAATGCCCTAACTGGATGTATTGCCACATTCATATTTTCTACTCCACCACAATATAATGAAATTAAATCATGCTTCAAGGCCATTGAACCTATTTCTCAAGGAATAAGACACAAAAACCGGGGTGTCTGCATATCTATCTACGATAGTAAGTCTATGCCAACAAACGGCATAAAATTGCTCTAAATTAGCTTTAAATCCTCAATAAAAGACTCCAAGAAGCGACCAACTCTATTGTTTAATCGATTTAATAATGAGTCAGCCGAAATTTCATAGAATTGGTCTATAAAAATCATGAATACTCCATGCAGAAAACACCATAGCCAAGAAATGCACAAAAATCAAATTAAACAGAAATGGGAAAACTCTGCAAAGTTAATACTGAAACCCTTAACAAGAAGATTGCAACAAAAACAGAGCGAAATGAAAGGAAATGTACAGACCCTTCAACTTCAAGAAGAACGGCGAATTTCTGAGATGGGTAACTCTCAAAAGGGTTTCTTGATAAGGTATTTACAATGAACCGATCGAATTGCAACTTTTTCTTGAATTTTCTGCTGAAACTGTAACAATGGCGATTTCTCGGAGATGCGAGTACAGAATTACAACATAGAGTCTTGCCATATGTGCGATGGTACAATTTTGAAGTACTAGGAGCGTATGCGGTGGTGGTAGCGGTGGCGCCGCGAAAGCGGAGGTTGTGTAAAATCGGGCATGAAGCGGCTTCCATGAGGATGGAAAGGAAAGCTTTATCCGAAGTGGGTTTGCACTTTGCAGATACTATCGCCAACAATTTTTAGGATTTGTTTGTTTTGGGATTCACAGTTATACAACTTTTAAATTTAGAATCTAATTTTTAAATTTAATATTTAATTTATACTTATAAATACTTATGAAATTTATTATTATTATTTTTAATACATTACATTTTATATATTATATTATTCTTATCAATATAATCTTATATTATACATCCATATAATGCTGCCAAGTGTCGGCCTAAAATGTTGACAATTGTCATATATCTATTTTTATTATGAAAATATTCAAGTTTCAATTTTTATTATAGGTACGTTTCTTAAGACGTGAGCACTAAACTAAAAGGTAACTCAAAAGTCATTATGAAAATGTGTTCCAAGATTCAAGTTTTATAGGTATGTTTCTTTACTTTCGTTATTGACATGCTTGATAACTCAAAAGTCAGAAAATATTTTCCACTGGCTGTTGCGATTCCCGGCCATTCAAACACTACCAAGAAAAAAGTTGTTGCTTTGCCTGTTTAGATTTGATTTTTCTGAAAATGGAGGAGAGAGATGTTCTCGCCTCTCTCAACTTTTTTTGCTCGCTCTCCTCTTTTCCTCTAATTCATGAAATTTCGATACATTGATTCCAGATTGTGGGCGATTTTAGATTCTGGGTCACTCGCATCGGAATTGGTTTTGTACCGACTTTTTTTCCATTGGAATTTGCTATTTACATCTGGACTTCTTTCAAATCCCAGTTCTACAGATATTAATTGGAACTTGGTTGTCATGATAATTGGATTATAAGGTTCTGTGGATGCAGTTTCAAGAATTCCGCTGACGATGGTATCGTTAACGGCGGTAACCAATTTCACGAATTGGTGATCATCGATCAGTGTGCGGATTTGGGTACAACTCAACAACCTATTGTTTTTGGAGTTTTCAGAATTTATAGGTTCAAGAATTCAGTTTCTAATTGCGGTTAACAAATCTCTGCGACTCTGCCGGAAGGTTTGATTCACGTTAATTCTGATTGAAAATCCCTTAATTGAAGTTTATATACTTTTCGTATATACTATATAAGTCAAAATATTCTCTTTTTATAATATAAGATTTCAAGTTTTTCTATGAAACGTACAATTTGGTTTCAATTAGATTATTTAGTGGGAAGAAATTTGGGGTATAAATTAGTGAATAAAAATAGCATCATTAGTATTCCATGACTTGCTTTGTGGACATCGTTATTGTTGCATATATTATATGTGGTTGCTACTTTGCAGACTTTAAGAATTGCTCAAGGTCCACTTTGAGGTACCCCCTATAATTTTTAAGGTGATTGATATATGTTATCCTCTTAGTGTTCTGTTGTTATAAATGTTTGTTTAAAAGTTTTATTTTATGTTTTAATTTTGTATGCATATAGTATGTTATCTCTCTCCTATATAGAATCACAATTTTTTTGTGAATTAATTTAGCAGGGTTTTAAATCCATGAACTTTTTCATTTAGGTTCAATTGGGGTTAGTAACACTAACTTGCAACCTGACATTGTACTTAAGTTCAGAGATAAACCCATAATTTTGAGATATTTTCAAGTTTGCATTACTTGCATGGAGTCTATTACCACATTATTGGAATTTTCTTTGAAAAATTAATAGGACTTGAATCAATCTGGGTCCATGTCCAGTATTAAATTTATAATGATATTTAAAACAGTGTATGAGAACTTTTTAGTGGATGAGGGTATATAATCATATGAATGGTTTAGCTTGCATTTGCATATGTTCTCCTCGAAAGGGAATTCTTTTTTCTCTTGCTTATAATTAAGCATATATAGGAAAGCAATTAGCCATTTTACGCATTGGTTGAATCTTCATGCTTTAGGGTGTAAGAGAGCAAGACTATTTGCTGTTTTTGAATGAAACAACATATGTGGTAAAAAATAATTGTTCTCCTTCATTGAAAGCTTGCAGTCACTCTCACATTTCCAGGACTCCTCTTTGGTGAGGCAGTCTGTCTGGACTGAGTTCATGTGTCTCAATCAGTGGAGCTGACTCAGAAACTAAAAGATAAGTGTGTGCAATTGTTATGAACAATTTTCCCCATATGAAGATATTTGAGATGTTGCAAGATCTCATTGATGAACGTGCATGTTACACATTTTTTAATATAAGGTTTATTTTTTCAATGTTATTTCTACTGCGGATAGTACATAGAAGACAACTTATCAAGGTAGCTAATAAAAACAAGATTGGAGAGCATTGCATAGGGTTGATCAGACATGGATGGAATTAGAAATTAGAACATAGTGGTGTAGTCTATCGCTTACAATAATACATAGAATTTGTGCAGTGCTCCTGTAACCTAAAGAGGGATAAGCATCTAACAGATACTTTGGAGAAAGTGGGATATTTGTTCAGGATTTTGATTTCCTTCGTTTGTATATTACATCGTAGCAATTAGATAATTGTAAGTTTGTGAGAGGTCTCTTCGCTTGATTGCAGGTCAAGGAAGAAGACCTTAATGAAATTTTGTGTTTGATTTTTGGTTCATTTTTCTTTCAATATTATGCTTCTATCATTGGGTCTAAAAACAATGTTGTTTTTGGCAGGAGCTTTACATCTTTGATTGATTGTAATTTCAGGAATTAGGCTTAATTATTGCAAAAAGACAGGTTAGTTAGCCAAAATTATATATGTCTTTCTCGGTAACTTGCAAAATGTTAAATGGAGAAGTTTGAAAAGTCTCAATGCAGGAGATACAGTTGGTAAGTTCTCTATCTTATTCTAAAGTTTTAGATGATAAATGTATGTTTCTTGATATTCTTATTTAAAGTCTAGAATCTTATTCTCTTTCACTATTTGTGGGTGTTTTTTCAGTTGGTGCAACTTTCTTGAAGACTTATGAAGATTAGAGCTATAATGTAAGGTGATAAAGATATAATTTTTAAAGTGAATTTCAATTACATGAAATGTGCACTTGGTTGCTTATTAGAAATCAGAATTTTCATATTGTTGCATGTTTACATAGATATGATGTCTTGAGGTTTGGCTATTTATGTCTGCAATTTATGGGATTATATGTTAGATGCTCATACAAACGAATGTAGTTTCCTCCAGGATCATGCAGTTCAGTGTAGTAAATAGTGTTTGTCTTGTATTTGAGGTGGAGATATCATCGTGATAATACTTTGCCTATGTCAGTAAGTTATTAAATATATGTTATTGAACCAATTATACAAATCATGTAGTAACAGCATACTATTGTAGTAACAGCATACTTCGTTGGTCAGTCGTGAATCATCACTCTGCCGGAGATGACAGTGATACTGCTGCGGACGACGGAAATGGCGTATCTAATGACAATTCTAAAGAGAGCTCCGATCCTCAGAAGGTAGTTCGAAGTTTCTCGAGCATTTTTATTTTTTAGGGTTAAAAAATCAGCTGTTAATTTGTGGCGTTGTGTGAAATCAGGAGAATATTTACGGATTTAATTTTGAATCTGCGACATTAGGGTTTGGAGTGTTGTGATTTGTGCATTATATTATTGTGAGAAATGTCAATCCTGTAGTTCTAATAGAATGATACAAGGGAGTAATTGATGTATATTATACGTAAAATAAGATCAAAAAACAAGTTTATTTGTTAGTTTCCATTGGTTGCCCAAGTGAAGGCCTGTGAGTGTTTTTCTGCAGTTTCGAAATATAGTTTTTATTAGCTAAATTCTCCGAGGGAGTTTTTTATGAGCTTTGGACCTCTGACTTGCTATCTGATAATGTTTGTATGCATCATCTGGGGTGTCTGATTGTTGTTGTCGTGATTTTTTTTTTTTTTTTGCATCCATTTATGTTTACAAATCTGCACAAATTCGGTTTTAGATGTTCTCATTTCTATTTTCTTATATTTTTGGAAGAGTTCCATCACCGAACCATAATCCGGTTTTATTTTATATAAAGCAATAGAATGGCACATAAACCTCTGAATGAAAATGAGGAGCCAGTGAGAAGCGGGGTTCTTAATTTGTATGATTATTTTGTGACAAGTGGTCCATTGATGATGAAGTTTCTTCTCTCTTTTTTTTTTTTTTTTTCTTTTGAGTGCTGATTCTCTTGAAGATGCATCTCACATTTCCTTTTTAAGCCAGTAAATTGCTGTGATGTTTTCTTTATTACCAGTTAATTTTGGATTTGTGAATCAAGTATTGTTATCTCATGAACACAGAACTGACCACACTTTTCTTTATCTTTTGCTTAAATTTGTTGAATCCTTCAGGCTTTAGGAGCAGTAGATGTTGAGTATGTACCGGAAAGGGCATAATTAGATGGTATGTTGGATGAGGAATTCAGGAAGGTCTTTGAGAAATTCAGTTTCATGGAAAATGCTGCTGTTGAGGTATGAAAACGGAAACATTCTTCAGTTTGTTGTCAATTCTGGTTTCTTTGTGTTGCACTGTTGATGTTGGTTCCTTTTATTTTTCTCCAGGAGAATTATAAAAAGGATGATGTTGCCCCTGATACAGCATCGAAAAAGAAGACTGATTCAGACTCTGAAGAATGAAGATTGCTGAACTGAAACAAATTTGTACAAGACATGATGTTGTTGAGGTTGAACTCAACTTTCTTCGCTGCATATCTTGGCGTTTATTTATGTTGTGCACAGTTGGTTTGCGCTATCTTGTATAATGGATTAAGTATTGATGTGTTGGTTTTCTAATTTCTACGCCTACTATTTGAGTGTTCGTTTTCTGTGTGTCCCATGGCTATTTTCTCTCTATACATGTCAATTTTGCATCGACCTATGTTTTTTCCTGTGTACTGGTCCCATAGGATTATCTGACATGGAGATTTAATATGCAAACTCATAGATTGGTATAATTATATGACATGAGCATTTATATAAAAGGATTGGTGATATGTTCAAGAGTAGGTTCCAACGAGCCTTTTGGTGTGCCTCTAACAACTGTGAGGTGCTGTTAAGTTCTTTTCCCTAAAATCTGATGTTTGTGAGAACAAATAATATAAAATCTCTTGGAACTATGTTCCCTGGTTTCCCATCCTAAGATCAGATTGAGTCAGTTGCTCTAGGACAACGTTCTTTATAAATAAAAGTCAAATTTGTAGATAAAATAAAATATGGTAATTAAATTATAAGGTGGAGATTAAGTGGTTAAAAAAGGAATAAATAAATGGATTTGCTCACATGCTTTTTTTTATGAGAGTGTTTTAATATACCTATATATTATATGCATTTACTTATTTTTTCACCAATTATAAAAAATAATATGATCTTCACTTGCTCACATGCTTTTTTTATGATAGTGTTTTAATATATCTATATATTATATAAATTCACTTATTTTTTAACCGATGAGAGTGTTTTAATATAGCTATATATTATATGCATTTACTTATTTTTTCACCGATTATAAAAAATAATATGCTTTTCACTTGCTCACATGCTTTTTTTATGAGAAAGTTTTAATATATCTATATATTATATAAATTCACTTATTTTTTAACCGATTATAAAAAATAATATACTTTTCACTTGCTCACATGCTTTTTTTATGAGGGTGTTTTAATATATTTATATATTATATGCATTCACTTATTTTTTTTCACAAATTATTTTTTTAACCGATGAGAGTCTAGTATAATTAATAATATATCAATCACTATTAAATTATTTGATATAAAGTTTTTCTCACCGATTATTAAAAATACATTTACTATTCATATGCTTTTCACTTTTTTAAACTCACATGCTTTTTTCCCAAAACAAACGCCTGAGAAAGTTTTTTGAAAATATCTTTATATTATATTGACAAAACATTAGTTTGGGATATTTTTTTTTAACCGAATTATAAAAATTATAATATTTACGATAACAAGTTTCAGAACAAATTGCTCACATGCTTTTTTCGATGAGGGTCGATGAGAAGGATTTTCCGGATCTGATATATTTATATATTATATGCATTCACTTCGATTTTTTTTCAAAATTATTATAAAAATCTCTGGATCGATTCGAAGCGACCAAAAATCGAGGCAATGAACAAGATCCGACGAAATGATCGGATCCAGTTAGACTCACAAAAAAAAGTCAATAATAAGAAACACACATATTGATGTGATATAAACCGCAATCACTATTAGTATGGATTTGAATATTATATAAAATCCACAATATAAATACATTGCTATCTTCAAAAGAAGATAATGGAGAATCTGCAAGATTAAAAGCCTATTCAAAAGCGAACTCCATTTAATTAAATATCCAAATTTAACCAAGAGTGTTCTACCCTATCTAAGCACAAATGCCATATCTAAGATTTTCCCCAACCTTTGAGGCTTAAACCATTGTAAGGGAAAATCTCACCATAGTTAAACCAATCATCGTTGGAGTGTGTTTGTTGGTGAGAAGTTTGTAAAGAGTTAGTAAACTCGCGAGGAGTTCGAAAAACTCTAGAGGAGAAGTTAGTAAGCTAAACATCAAGGTCGGGTTGAGTAAATCCTACGTGGAAAACAAAGTTGAGTAAGTAAACTACGAGGTAGTCGAAAGCTTCGAGGTTGATTTTTTGAGAAAATGTAGGACTTTCTTTATGTTTATACTTGTCATTCTCTGGTTATAAGCAAAACATGAGCTTAAAAAGAAAAATTGCCCATGTTTTTTTTATGCCAAATTAAACGTTTTGCTTCACGACAATGGGTTTTCAACCGGGACCATCAATTAGCCCATGTTTGTTTTCCATTAAGGAGTTCTAATCAGGGATGGGTTTTCCCCATCCCGATCCACTTTTCAGATTATACATCGATAGATGCAAAAGAAACGTACCTATAAGAATCGAAGCTCATATTTTACTATACGATCTTTGATGAAAAAATGGATACGTAACCACCACGTCAAAACTCCTCTCCAGCACCAGAAGGTACTTGAAAAACACGTCGGAGGGTTCTCCGGTGCGGGCACTCCCGCTCAAGTCAGACAACCCGGAAACCACGCAAATCACGGAAGAAGAGTTCTCAATAATCAGTTCAATTCCTCTGTGCCACTTTTTCGTGTTCCAGAATTATTCTACCTCCTGGATCTTTAACACGTGGACCCAGGATTATAGTGGTCCATTAGATATTTATCCATTACACATGTCATTAATCTAGACTATGGAACACATAGTCGAACATTATTTTTGAAACAGATGATATCGTGCGCTCAATAATGAGAACTCCTCACAATATCTATCTCACTCAAAAGCTTTCACACCGAATCACTCGTGTCTAACTCTCAAAATAGGCGATAACAACGTGATAAACCACAGTAAAGTAAAATATAGAAAGTGTCTCAATGTTCGTGTGTTTATGAAATAAATGACATCCTATTTATAATACTTGTAAAATGAGGCCCAACCTTCTTACCTTTCATGGGCTGAATAGACCCAGCCCGCCCCTTATTGGGCCTGAAATATCTCAACCGCCAAGCTCCTCTCGGCTTCCCCCAATATCTCAATAAACAATCTTATCTGATTAGTTCTTGGTTGATTAACTCCAACAGACTTAGAGAAGACTAAGTCCACGCATGTCAGTTCAATCTAGTACTGCAACGTTTTCACGAAACAAAAAGATGGATAAACACAGAAAGCGAAACCGAGTCAAGGAAAATCTTTTTTGTTAGTGTTATTGTCCTAGAGACAATCCATTGTAAGGACATAATACTCAGATAATATTCATTTATTAGTTTAATATTATTGTTTATTTAATATTAAATGTATGACATTACACTTGTTAGAATATTATGTTTGATTGTTTACATTTGTTCTTATCTGTGTCCCCTTGAGTCACTGCTGTCATTGAGTGTGTGAGAACTCAGATGACTTAAGCATGATTCTCAAAAAGCCCCGATCGACGATCATCGAGAATGGGATATTGATGATGCAATGGAGATTGGTGTGCGATCTGCATCATACTCTTAGAGAGTATAGTAAGATCTCACTTACTACGGGATACTAGGTATCTCATAATGGATGCACAAATACCTTGGAGGGTATTGGTATACCCATCCGAGAAACCGTTTGATGTAGTTCCACTATATGTGTCTACAGGTGTCTCGGTTAGTGGGAGCGATGCGATACTCTTTTGACTTGAGGTCAATACGCACGACATGTGTGAAGTGATGAACTTTGACCATGACCGACTCATACACCCTTCTATGAGTAGATATGGCTCGTATTGGTTCATCACGAAGTGCATGTGCGTGGTAGTTGAGCCAAGAAAAAGATTCATTCCTCAAAATGGATTTAGAGAGAATACTCATCTTCTCATCATAATTGGATCAAAGTCATTGACCAATGCACGTCAACTTGAACTTTTTGGCCAAGTGTGACATGAGTGATCAATTAGTGATTAGAGATAAATTGATTAAGTTATTTGAATAGACACTTCATCATGTTCAAGACTAATCGAGTATTCGTGAATGAAATGAGGAAATCGTAATAGCCCATGTAACAGTTACAGGTAGTTGCACATTTCTCGCAACGTACCTCATATATTGAGAATGTCTGATTTATTTGTTGGGAAATAAGGGGTGTCCGGATCTATTCGAGGTGTATTTAAAAACATATTTAAAATATTCAATTAATTACTAACATGAATTAATCCTAAATCAATTCAACATAATAATTAAACAAGCAATTAGCAACATGCGTACACATAATCCACGTAAATCCTAAGTATGCGGAATCTAGGAGTTACGAGATTACATACCTCTTGTAGAGACAACCGTTGAGACGATAGATCAACCCAAAGTGCCTTCTCAAATAAGTCCCATGTCCACGAACGTAATCCGGTGGAAGGACTCTCACGAACGATTTTAACAAAGGAGAAAATAAAATATTTGTCACCACCTTTGTGGATTTCTAATTTTTCCAACACATGGAATTGCTTTGGGGATGAAAAATTCATCCCCTATCTATCGGACAAGGGGTGGTCGAAAATTTTGACCTAATTTGGGTCATTGAGAAATTTCCTTGCTTCTTTCTCAAGATACAATCTTGAATATATCCAATATATTCTATTTTCCAAAATATCTCCCAACAAAATCTTCTCCTCACTTCTTGTCCCTAATTTTCAAAATTTCCAATTAAATAGGGAAGGAAAAATATCTTTGACTTTTCTTGAATTTATGGGATAAACTTGTATCTCAAGAATTCCATAAAATCTTTCCAAGAAAATCAAGAAAATCTTTTCTTTCCCCTCTTAATATTTTTGAAAATTTTGGGAAAAATAAGGCAACAATATTATCTTCTCCTTTTCATTAATTGGACTTTAATTGGGCTATTTGAGGGGCCTTTAGGAGAATTAAGATTGGACCTCCAATGGGCTATGAATTTCAAATATTAAGCCAAACATTATTCAAGCCCATTAATATTAATTTATTCCACTATAAAATTAATATTGAACTATCCATCTTAACTCATATTACGACTTCACAATAATATGGCTCCCGGTTATTATTTTCCGTGTTTAAGATTATCTAGTCCATTAATTAATTAAGCCGCTAAACAAGCTTTATATTAATTAATATATTTGTCCTTGTAACGAAGACAGCTCAGCATTATTATCCATACCGAAAATAAATTTTCACTTGCAAGATTTGGTATGATAAAGCTTCTGAGCCCACCAAGGAGACAAATCAAGCAAGTCGTACTTGCACACAATTCTCCGTATTAAATCTTAGCAATCGTCATGTAACTAATAATATTGCCCAAGATATAAGGTATCGAATCGCATTGATTCTCTTCCCATCATAAGTCAAAGCAATAGTTATTAATTTCACACGATCCTATTTAAGGGACGGAGATTAAGAAATAACGAACCACTGAGGTCTAATTCTTGTATATTCAGTACCGAAGAATTTATCTTTCTGTAGGTCCTATTCAGCGCATCATAATGCACTAGTGTAATCTCTTGGTCAAGACAAACCAATCTGAGCCTTACACTTCAGCCTTTCATGATGGATTGTTCATTTCCATCTGGGTTGTGAATTTGTACTTAGTTACGAGGAACTGTTAATTTGATCTTCCGTGATTTGGTATCACCAAATTAACTACAATGTAACATGTACTATTTATTGAACATGTTTGCAACAAATATATATAACATTCAATCATATTTGATGCAATAGTGATAAATAATTTATTTCGGTAAATAAATAAGAAATTCAGTTTGGTTATACAAAGTAAAAGACATACTTTCCAGTATAACCCTAACATTATTGTCTAGGGTTCAATTAAGACCATTAGTTTGACTAATTGCTCGTTATATGAGGGCATATGGGTCACACAACAAGTAGTTCCCTATTACGGATTATAGTTGGTTGATTAAATGTTAAATTGGATTTAATATTTAATTTATGGAGAATTAATTAATAATATATTAATTTAGAATTAATTATTATTAGTGTTTAATTAAATTGAATTTAATTAAATAGGAATTCCCAATAATAATATATGGAATATTATTATATGATTTAATATATGTGGAATCAAATCGTAGAGATTTGACATATATGAGAATTAAATCCGTAGAGATTTTATATGTGGGAAATAAATCTAAGAGATTTATTTAAATAAAGATTATGGATTTTATTTCCCAATCAGGCCAACTTAGGGTTTTAAGCTAGGCCTCCCTATATATATGACCTCTTGAGAATTCACAAACAACGTTAATTCATATTTTCTATATATGAGGAATCCGTGTACGAATTGCTGTAAGAATTCTGTTTACGTTTACTCGTATCTAATTATGCAATTAATTGTTCGTTGTTGGTGAACTGTTTATTTCCGCTGCGCATGTATTACATATTTACGTGCCTCTAAATTCCAACATAATGATGATACATATGCACAATTGTGACATTATAGATGGTTTTTTTTTTAAATAATGGCATTAAAAATATAGAGGTCTGGGAGTTCACTGTAAAGTGGGGTTTTTCTAAATACTACTGCCACGTTTGTTTTCGGCTTGAGGTGGATTGGGCAAATCCTGATGGAGACAAAATTGGATGGGGCAAATCCTATGAATAGTAATTTGTATTTTTTTTTTGTTGAATGTGGTAGGAGTGGATGTGGCTTTATGTCAAATTAATTTTTTTTAATTATGATGATGTATTTTTTGTTATTGTTAGTTAGTGTGGTAATGATTATATGAAAGAAAATGTAAGAAAAGTAGGAGAGATAATAAATTGTTATAAGAAAAGTATAAAAGTTGATGCAAGAAAAGTAGTGATGTGATAATTTTAGGGTATAGATGTATGATGTGGCACAAATATCACCCATTCTAGGATGATGATACGCGTACAAAACATCACAAGATTATGCCACTTGGATGAATCCGTCGAGGGACTCTCCTGGGGCTGGAGCCCCACAAGGATCGGAGGTAGTTTATAGCTTCGCGAGAATGGATAAAGATTGACTGAGTAATGAAGATATTTGATCAAGATTTGAGTGGACTAAGCAATAAGACTAGGCCACGTAGGAATTGCGGTTGAGTCTCCCCAGGTCCGGGTTCGTGGTTCGTGGTTCTTGGTTCTTGGCAATTGGGCTTTGGGGCCCATCTACCTTTTTGGAGACCAAAAAACTCAAAAAGGCCCAATTATTTTTTGGACTGAACAGTTTGGGTCGCCCATTCGGATTTGGGTCGGCCCAGGAGATATGAACTTATTTGTGCGTGGAGTTGGACTCGATCCATGCTTATCCGAGTTTGAATTTCGAATTCGAACTACAAGTTCGATGAACTTGGACGTCCAGCAACTCACGCGGTCTGTAACCGCCCCACTAACTTCGTGGGCCTCCCATGATTTCCTCAACACCCCTTATTTCCCAATCACTAAATCAGACATTCTCAATATATGAGGTACGTTGCGAGGAAATGTGCAACTACCTGTAACTGAAAAATGGGCTATTACGATTTCCTCCTTTCATTCACGAATACTCGATTAAGTCTTTAACATGATGAAGTGTCTATTCAAATAACTTAATCAATTCATCTCTAATCACTAATTGACCATGTATGTCACACTTAGCCACAAAGTCTAAGTTGATGTGTATCGGCCGATGACTTTGATCCAATTATGATGAGAAGATGAGTATTCTCTCTAAATCCACATTGAGGAATGAATCATATTCTTGGCTCAACTACCACGCACATGCTCTTCGTGATGAACCCAATCCAAGCCATATCTACCCATAGACGGGTGCAAGCGTCGGTCATGGTCAAAGTTCATCATCCCACACATGTCGTGCGTATTGACCTCAAGTCAAAGGAGTATCGCATCACTCTCACTAACCGAGACACCCCTAGACACATATAGTGAAAATACATCAAACAATTCTCGGATGAGTATATCAATACCCTCTAAGGTATTTGTGCATCCATCATGAGACACCTAGTATCTTGTAGTAAGTGAGATCTTGCTACACTCTCTAAGAGTATGATGCAGATCGCACACCAATCTCCATTGCATCATCAATATCTCATTCTTGATGATCCTTGATTGGGGCTATTTGAGAATCATGCTTAAGTCATCCGAGTTCTCACAACCTCAATGACAACAATGATTCATGGGAGCACTTGCATGAATAAATGCAAACAATCAAACATAATATTCAAACAAGTGTATTGTCATACATTAATATTAAATGAATTATAATATTAAATTAAACTGAATATTATCTAGTATTATGTCCTTACAATAGATTGTCTATAGGACACTAACACTAACACATTATTATGCATAAATTTTATTATTGTTATACATAAATATGATCGAAGATTCAATATTCATATATAGATAGACCTAATCCACAATAACAATACTCTTTTTGATTTACATGTTTTTTTTGAGACTTTCATGTATAATATTAGGGTAAATGAGAAGGAGTTGGATATTCATCTTACGCTGGTCGAGAAGGAGAGCAAATTGGATATTGATGGAATACAAAATGCACTATGAGTGCACGGTGCATCCAGATGTACATGAGACCTATGTTTTAAAAACCGGTCCGAATTGGGTGAACCGGTCTTGAAACCGGTCCAAAGAGGTTTTTGGACAAAAAAACCGGTTGAAAACCCAAAAACCAAAAAAAAAAAAAAACCGGTTTTGACCGGTTTTCACTTAATTTTTTTTTTTGTTACCTTCTCCAAAGTTATAAATTGTATTACCATCCGCCGCTCTCTTTCCCCTCCCGCCGCCCCTCTTCCCATTCACCGCCGCCCCTCTTCACCACTTCAACAAGAAAGAGAACGGGTGGCGTGAGGTGTGGATGGCTTGGCAAAGTTATTACGTGGTCAAGTGGTGGATGGTTTATGAAATACAAAAAACCTCGGAGAATGAAATGGAGAGAGAAGATTAGGTTTTTAACCGGGCCCTGAGCTTTTCATTTTGGTTTTTGGGCTTTGCTTTTTCATATTATATATATATAATATTTATTATGACGCTCATCCAGGGGTCGTCTCATGTTTTTAAAACATAGCATGAGACCCACTCATAAATAGTGTTTTGGGTTTTTGTCCATCACCTCCATTACTCTAAAAGCAATTAGTAAATAAGGAATTTAAAATCACACTCTAAATACACCACTGAGTGTAACATATCTAAATACAATAAATCACACTCTATTCAATTAAAATCATACAAACTTTTCTATTTATCAATTTTTCATACTTAAATCTTTTTTTGTCCTCAAACAATTTCAAACAAAAGCAAAAAAAGACATGGAGAAGGTAAGATTACTCAGTCCTCTCTATCACAAGGTTTGTGACATCTTTGTAAAGCAACGTCGACTTATATGTGTTCCCCAACTGTATCTCAATTTTTTAAAACAATAAATTTTAAGGCGTCAAATTTTCAAAATCACCTACAATTACAATGGAAATAATATTTCAGGAATTAAACTCATCAAGAGTTTACTGCTTAATCGAATGAGAGATAAATTTTTGAATGATTGTTTAATTGTATACATCAAAAAAATATTTTTCAAAAAATTTATAACAAAGCTATCATATAATGCTTCCAAAACGTGAAGAATCGAAGAGGAATTAATATTAGATGTGTTAATTTTTTTAAATGTGTATATAATTACATTAAATATTTTGATTATATTAATATAAATATTGATTTATGTTTCTGTTTTAAATTTTTACTTCCGTTTTCTTTCATTACTAATAATTGGGCGGAAGGAAATCCTGACATCCATCACTAGCTAGCTGGGTGTTTTTTTTTTCTAGGGGACAATAGGTACGAGCATGACAATTTAAGAACAAAAATCCTACTCAACAATGAATTAAATATTACCTAACCTTCTAGCAAAAATAAGATACTCCCTCTGTTTTATTTTTTTTATTGTAAATTCACGGTTTGACTCGTGTTTTAGCGAGCGAGTTGTAGAGTAAATGAGGGATACGACTATCATATTTCACTTTAAAAATCTTTTTATTATTTGAAATATTAATAAATAACTAGGTCGTTAAAACACGAGCCAAATTATGAATGGACAATCTAAAATAGGAATGAGTGAATATATATCTGGGTAGAACAATTGTTGGAACTTTACGAATATAGAAAGTTTTTTCTTGCTAATAATTTCTTTGAGGTGACTTCATATGCCAAAAATAGAGACTAATAAATTGATGGTGCACATCATATATATATATATATATTTATTTATTTATTTATTTTTAGTGGTGATGACATATTTTAAAAGAAATGGAGGACAGCCTGAGCCAGATGAGGAGGTGAAGGCTTTCTCTACCAAGAAATGTGATATAGGTATATATATTATCTGGACTTTATTTTTTCTTGATATAACCAAAAGTGGGATATTCCCTCATGTAATCATGATTTATCTTATAGTGGATCCAAATTTCTTCAACACCAAACCATATAGATAGCGAAATATGAATTAAATAGCAAAATTAGACATAGACATATGCCTTGTGTGGAATTATCTTTTAATTCTTGATGCCACTCAAGTGACTTCAATATCAATGATTTTGGGATTGATTGATTGGGGGTGGGGCTGTTTCATGTTTGGAATATATATGAGAATTGTTCTTCAAATTTTAGACCTCAAATGCAGTATAATTAAAAAGAAAAAAATAATCAGGAAATGGAGTATTATTAATTAGTTTAGTCTCCCACCTCATGAAGAGTCTTGGTCATTTTAGTGATGACAAGATGTCAAACTGTTGGGTTTATAGAACCCAACGATGGCTTACAATATGGGAGAAATAATAAAAAATGGAAAGAAAATGTAGAAAATAAAAGATTACTATACAACAAGAGAAGTGTTACTATTTAGTAGAATAAGTATTATTTTTCTAGTAATCCAATCTTCGCACGCACGAACTAATTCTGAAAATTATGCACGAACAACTTATGGAAGTCTTCGATCTTTGCACGTACTAAACAACAACAACACAAACAAATAGAAAATTAACAAATATTAGAAAAATTCACCAAAGTCGAGTCAAGGTGGAACCTTTTCCCGCAAAATAAAATACGTCTCGATAGTGTTCTCGATTTGACGTATCGTTTCCAAAGGAAAAACGACTTTTGTCTTTACACTACAGCACCGCATCGTGTAAAGCTCCGTCGAACTGAAACGATGCAAGAACTGGATTGCACTACTATATGTAGATGCACGCACAGACTAAGTATGTTGATGAATGGAAAAATATTTATGCAAACTTTTTCCATGTGTTTACAAATCTTTTTTCAAGTCTTTCAAGTGTGTCCAACAAAATGATGCATGTCCTATTTATAACGTTATGACAACCATGTGGGGAGCCAAGAATTAATGGCTTTAGGGGTTACAAATATAATGGCATTCAAGTGTCAATTGTAACTTCCAGGAGTTACACCAGAATTTGAAACGTCCATGAACCTGGACATCCAGACGTCCAGATTTCGTCCAAATTTGAATTCAAACATGTGCAGGAAAAAAGACACTTTATGACGTTTCAATTTCGTGATTTAATTTTTTACTCACCGAAAATTGATTTTGAGATTATAAATATACTACGATCATCTGTTCTGAGAGTATATCATTTCTATGTCCTTTAATTTTCTCGAAATTAAACTGTATGCCCCTCATTTAATTAATTAGTGACGAGTGTCCCACACTCTCACTAAACACCAATTAAATTAATTTAATTGATCAAACCAATTGTCCCCAACAATCCCCCACATGAGTGGAAATTACACCTATAATTATGCAGACCCACAATCCAGTCCTCGAGAGACTCTACTGCGTCCGGAGAGGTAGCTTGTGGCTTTGAACCTTCCGTAGTTAAACACTATCGAGTATATCGGCGGCTTAGTGGACGTGATGCCTTGAACTATTCCCCCTTCATGTATACCGAGACAACAGTGTAAACACAATAAAGCCTCAACGTCTTTTCGTTCTCACGTTTTTGTCTGGCCATGGACAACCCTTTGTATTCATAAGTGTTTGGTCGAAGCGGCCCTCACTTCTTACTTATATAGGTGATCTCCTTTGTCCAGAATATCTCGTCATACTCATCCTCCTCGAGGTATCAGGAATCATTAAAAGTCCAAGAATTAACCTCTACCACAATCTTACGGGTTTCAACACTTGGTGTTGTGCCCTCTAAGGAATGATCGGAATACCAAGTGTTTTCCAACAAACATCCACAGCTTCGTTTTTCCATTGAACCAAGATATTGGGATCTCCAGTCAACAAGGTTGGGTTACCATTGTTTCCGCTTTTAATTTGTGGATTTTTTGATCCATTCCTTTAACACTTTAATATTTAATCTTAGTTTGACCCTCTTGATTATAACTAAAGATTAAATCTTTTCAAATACCCCCCACAATTCAAGGTATTTGAACCGCCTCTAATTTGCACAAACTTAACATCTCATACAACCATGTAATTTAAGTATAGAGGTAAAGTGTTCCAAATAAAACTTTCAAGTTTTAATCGTCAAAATTACACATATACCATTTTGGAATATTAAACGGTTTATAATTTTAGATTATAAATCTCAAACACTATAAAAGAACACATAATTACATAAACGCACGGAAAATGTAATTTTTATTTATAACGCTTCTATAACTGAAGCATTTATTTGAATAAAATTATACACATAAAATTTATTCAGAATCAACACATGCTCAAGCTGACAAGTCTTCATCGGTTAGCACTTGTTGAGCCAGATTTGCACTCGACTCTTTGCCTTTGCCCTTTTGATCTTTCTTAGGACCTCTACAGTGTCGTGCCATATGGTTCGATTTTCCGCAGTTATAACACTCACCACTGAACTTTGGTTTCCTCGAGACCGGTTTCTTGCCCTTGTCTTCATTTGGCGTTTTCCTTTTCTTTGATGGTTCTTCATGTTCCATCAAGTTTTCTCTTGCCTCTATCGACACTCGGTTTGACTTGCTTTCCATTTTTCGATTGTCTTCTTCAATGCGGAGTTTGACGATCAACTTTTCTACGGTCATTTTCTTTCGCTTGTGTTTGGGATAACTCTTGAACTCCGAACAAGGGGGTAACTTCTCAATTACAACAGCTGTTTGGAAAGTGGTGTACTGTCGCCGACACCCAAAAATAAATATAAATACCTTGACTAATCCACTAGAATGTAGTAGGATAAGTAAGGGTCGAACCCACAGGGAATTCAATTGAACAATTCGTGTATAAAAGCAATAAAAAGGGCAATAAAAAGGGGGGTGGGGGGGGATTGGTTGGTTTATTCTAAAAATAATAGAAAGCATGTAAATAAAAATGAAACAATAACTAAAAACTGTCTAGTTCTCGGATAGCTTCCCCCTGAATGATTATTCACCCAATTAAAAACTAATGATATTCTTGACTCTATTCGAATCTTGCCCCTAGACCAGTGGTACGACCAAACTAGTCCGAATTGTTTCTTAAGTTTAATTAATTAGAAAGTACGACCCCTAATTAATTTATCCCAATGAACAACCTCCAAACATGTATTTAAGATTTAATCCACAGAACGCATTAACGAACCAAAATAATAGAGCAAACTAAACTATGGAAGCGAAACATACGAACCATATAATCTAGACTTCGTTATCCCTAGAGTAATCTGCCCTAGTTGCCACTCTGATTACACAATTATAACAATTACGGATTATAACGTGCAATCTAGCTAGAATAGATAAATAAATAAATTAAGGTGATCAATCCTAATAAATCTATTAATCAAAACATGCAAAACATATAATCAAATAACGAAGAAATCAAATAAGAGTTAGAAAATCATTACTAAATAAAAGAGTCTCAAATCATTCAGGGTTCCACGTCTCCTCGAACTAGAATAAGAAATTAATCACTAAACCTAGCTAATAAAACAAAATAAATATGTCTGGTTTTTCTTCTCAATCAGCCGTCGTCCCTCTCTTCTTCCGAAAGATGTTGCGTCCCTCCAATATATATATAGATGTGCTATGCGTGTTTCGTAGGCTCCAAGAACATAAAAGTCGCTGCCCTATCTAATAAATATATATTATATATTATATAAAAGATATATGCATATCTTCTCAACAATATCTATATATATATTTAGGCAATCTTCTTTTCTTTTAATTTCTTCAATTTAAATCTTTCTTCACATGACTCGTTTAACTTGCATTAGTTGTATCTCCACATTTAACTCGTCTCTGGTTTTATTAAAAGGTCCCAAATATACCTGAAATTCACCAAAAATACAAAATTAAAATTCACGAGATCTAGATAAAATAAATCGAGTAAATGCTAAAGGATAGTGAATTAATAACCACAAAATTATCACAATAAACACATAAATAACACACTAAACTCAACTTATCAAATTCCTCCACACTTAAACATTTGCTTGTCCTCAAGCAGAACTGTATCACAAAAGGAGGAAATGCAAAGAATGAACGACTCTCACACACATACTCGAAAGTTCAAACAATAATAGTTAAAACACTTCTCTATATTCCTTCGAAATTGGAATTTTGAGCCAAATTAATAATCTGCAAACCTTTCAAAAATAACAAAAATTCATATCCACAATCAAACACAAAACCTCATCAATCCTTAGCTACTCAAACTACCTCTATAACCTCCTATAGACTCGACCTTGGCTCAATTGTTTCAATCATCCTTCAAAGTTCTAATTTGAGTTGTGTCGCTCTCCAATTCATTTTTTTTTCTTTCTATCTCAGCTTTTCCTCCTTGGAATTTTTCAGCTTTGATTTTTTTTTTTATGAGAGCTGCAACTCCACTCCACCTTTAGGTTAGCTTTGTCGACTTAGCCCCTAAAAGTAGGCAGTTGTTAGCACTCTTTCTTTTTCTTTTTTCAACGAGGTCCGCAGCTCCACTCTACTCTTTGGGTTTTAGCTCAATTCATTGAGCCCTCTAAAGTAGGCAGCTGTATCGGCCCCTCATTATTTTTTTCAACATTATTTTCGACTGAACTCCTTTTTTTATTCTTCTTTAGCCCAGACATCGACTCAAATTTTTTCTTCTTAGGTAGACCAAAACAAATTACCAAGATACAAGTAAACAGAGGGCTATTTCAGAGCTAAGTAAACTAAAAATTGACTCAATTCTATGACTAATACGTGAATATAAATCCAGTTATCAATCAAGATAAACAACTCACAAATTCAGCAAATTTAACAAAATTCCAATCACTCAAGATATAGATAAAACATCCAATTATCACAGTACCCCGACCAAAAAATTGAAAAATTCACACTCTACAAACTCACACCCCCACACTTAAATAAGTTCTAGTTCTCAAGCACAAAAAATATGAGGCATAACAACAAGTAATAACAAAGGAATGAAATACATAGAGTGGAACGAATTTACCCGATTTCAAGGATTCGCAGAACTGATGGGCTATGAATGTAGGGTGGCGGTTAGATGGAAGTAAACAACACTATGAGAGCGCAGCGTGGTCTGCTGAGTATAACTCAAATTAACATGTAAGCACAAAAGGAAGAATAGAGACAATAGACCTGCAATATCTCAAAATTTCTGGAACCAGAACTATACACTGATGGGGTCAGTGTTAGTGGAACCTGTAGAAAACAGAACTGAGAAATTAAATCGGCGTGAAAATCCAACTTTTTTTTTCAATTTATATTTTTTGACAAAAAAAATAAAACACGAAAAATTCAACAAAATTTTCAACTATTCCCCGGCAACGGCGCCAAAATTTGGTGTGTTGTCGCCGGCACCCAAAAATAAATATAAATACCTTGACTAATCCACTAGAATGTAGTAAGATAAGTAAGAGTCGAACCCACAGGGAATAGTGAAATTCAATTGAACAATTCGTGTATAAAAGCAATAAAAAGGGGGGGATTGGTTGGTTTATTCTAAAAATAATAGAAAACATGTAAATAAAAAGCAGTCTAGTTCTCAGATAGCTCCCCCTGAATGATTATTCACTCAATTAAAAACTAATGATATTCTTGACTCTATTTGAATCTTGCCCCTAGACCAGTGGTACGACCAAACTAGTCCGAATTATTTCTTAAGTTTAATTAATTAGAAAGTACGAACCGTAATTAATATATCCCAATGAACAACCTCAAAACATGTATTTAAGATTTAATCCATAAAACACATTAATGAACCAAAATAATAGAGCAAACTAAACTATGGAAGTGAAACGTTCAAACCATATAATCTAGACTTCGTTATCCCTAGAGTGATCTGCCCTAGTTGCTACTCCGATTACATAATTATAACAATTACGGATTATAACGTGCAATCTAATTAGAATTAATAAATAAATAAATTAAGGTGATCAATCTTAATAAATCTATTAATCAAAACATGCAAAGCATATAATCAAATAACGAAGAAATCAAATAAAAGTTAGAAAATCATTACTAAATAAAAGAGTAAATAACGAAGAAATCAAATAAGAGTTAGAAAATCATTACTAAATAAAAGAGTCTCAGATCATTCAGGATTCCACGTCTCCTCGAACTAGAATAAGAAATTAACCACTAAACCTAGCTAATAAAACAAAATAAATATGTCTGGTCTTTCTTCTCAATCTGCCGTCTTCCCTCTCTTCTTCCGAAAGATGTTGCGTCCCTCCAATATATATATAGATATGCTATGCGTGTTGCTTAGGCTCTAAGAAAATAAAAATTGTTGCCCTATCTAATAAATATATATATAATATATTATATAAAAGATATATGCATATCTTCTTAACAATATCTATATATATATATATATATCAGTGTTTTCATAACCGAACCGGTGATCAAACCGGTCTAGGCATCGGTTGCCGGTCCAACCGGTTGGACCGGTTGAACCGACGGTTCAACCGTTAAATTGATTTATGCATATTTCTTTTATATTTTGTATGTTACATTAAAAAATAAATATTTATTCATAAAATATTAAAATTATACTAATTTATAACTTATAAATCTTATATTAAAATAAATACAATAGAGTTTGGAGACCAAAGATGATGGCGTTGTGGATTAATTCCACACAATATGTGACGACGATAAAGAGATTAAATGAAATTAATGACTTGTGAATGAATTTATTTGAGAGAAAATGATATTGAGATAAAAACAATAACATTATATAGAGATATTTAGAAAAAAAAAATAAAAAAATAAAAAAAAATGATTTAATAAATAATAAAAATAATAAAATTGAATTAACCGTTTTTAAGGAGTAATTGGACAGGCGACATGAGCGGTTCACGATTCGACCGTTCAACCGGGCGGTTCAACCGGTTTTTGAAAACACTAATATATATATTTAGGCAATCTTCTTTTCTTTTAATTTCTTCATTATAAATCTTTCTTCACATGACTCGTTTAATTTGCATTAGTTGTATCTCCACATTTAACTCGTCTCAGGTTTTATTAAAAGGTCTCAAAAATACCTGAAATTCACCAAAAATACAAAATTAAAATACACGAGATCTAGATAAAATAAATCGTGTAAATGCTAAAGGATAGTGAATTAATAACCACAAAATTATCGCAATAAGCACATAAATAACACACTATACTCGACTTATCAAAAAGCGTCCGGAAGGACCATACCCTCTTCAAGGATATCATGTAGGATTAACTGAAATTTTTCAACTTGTCCGACGATAGATTTTCCATCTATCATCTTGAAGTAAAAAAATTTAGCTACCACGAACATTTTAGTTCCGACATCCTCAGTTTTGTACTTTCGTTCCAAAGAGTCCCACAACACTTTGGCGCAACGAACCTTGCAATATACATTGTATAGTGCATCAACTAATCCTCCAAGGATATAGTTACGACATAGAAAATCCCCTTGATTCCATTGATCAAAAGTTATTCTCTTGTTCGTGTCGCTTTCATCGATCACGGGTGGATCCTCCCGGAGGAACCGTCCCAAATGTAACGTCGAAAGGTAGAACAATATTTTTTTGTTGCCACCTCTTGAAGTCACTACCCGAGAACTTCTCGGGTTTTTCACCGTAAATCATAAATGATCTAGGTGTTATTTGCATGAAAGGAGGCACAACCATTGAATTTGAGAATTGTCCTACTTCCGGTGCAACAGGGGTAGGGGAAGGATTATCAGTAATAATTCCATCATTATTTCTACCCGATGCCATCGTTCAATCCGAATATTTCGTTTTGCGATTGTTGGGTTTATAGAGCACCCAACGATGGCTTACAATATGGGAGAAATAATAAAAAATGGAAAAGAAAATGTAAAAAATAAAGGATTACTATACAACAAGAGAAGTGTTACTATTCAGTAGAAAAAGTATTATTTTTCCAGTAATCTAATCTTCGTACGCACGAATTAATTCTAAAAATTCTACACGAACAACTTCTGGAAGTCTTCGATCTTTGCACGTACCAAATAGCAGCTGCACGAACAAATAGAAAATAAACAAATATTAGAAAAACTCACCAAAGTCGAGTCAAGGTGGAACCTTTTCCCGCAAAATGAAATACGCCTCGGTAGTGTTCTCAATTTGACGTATCATTTCCAAAGGTAAAATGACTTTCGTCTTTACACGTGCAGCACCGCAACGTGTAAATCTCCGGCGAACTGAAACGACACAAGAACTGGATTGTACTACTATATACAGATGCCCGCACGGACTAAGTATGCTGATGAATGGAAAAATATTTATGCAAATTTTTCCATGTGCTTTCAAATCTTTTTTCAAGTCTTTCAAGTGTGTCCAACAAAATGATGCATGTCCTATTTATAGGGTTATGTCAACCATGTGGGGAGCCAAGAATTGATGGCTTTCGGGGTTACAAACATAATAACATTCAAGTGTCAATTGTAACTTTCAGGAGTTACACCTGAATTTGAAACGCCCATGAACCTGGACATCCGGGTGTCCAGATTCGTCCAAATTACACGTTATGACGTTTCAACTTCGTGATTTAATTTCTCACTCACCGAAAATCGGTTTTGAGATTATAAATATATTACGATCATCTACTCCGAGAGTATATCGTTTCTATGTCGTTTAATTTTCTCAAAATTAAATTGTATGCCCCTCATTTAATTAATTAGTGACGAGTGTTCCACACTTTCACTAAACACCAATTAAATTAATTTAATTGATCAAACCAATTTTCCCCAACACAAACATATATATTTTTTCAACTTCCAAATCAATCTCATATGTTTTTCATGACTCTCAATCAATCCGTCGTGATTATGGCTATTCCAAAAAAAAAAAAAAATTAAGGTAAAATTGAATTGTATTAATTGAGTACAAGGGGTACTCAACCCTGAGGCTTTACAAACAAATACAAAACCGAAAATTATAATTTGTTAGGAATATACACTAATGGTTTTTAGTCCAAATCGTTGAATGCAACACAAAAAGATAACGAATAATGCGCACAGATCCACTTTCAAAAGCTTAATTTGATGGCATCAATAAGCATGTCCAGAGTGTACTCACTATATTTGAAAACAATATCATTTCTAAAATTCCATAAGTCCTATATTGTACTTTTCCAAATTATCTCGATTATAATTTTCTAAGCCTTTAATTAAAATCAAACCTATATGCACGATTTTGATTATAGTTCCAAGCTAAAATCATTGGTAAAAGTTTCGGTTATGACTCTGGATTTGAATTGGAAAATGATAAAGATATGATCGCGATTTAGTTCTTATCTAGTTGTCGTTATCTTTATTTTTGGCAATTTATTATTTCATAAGATTAAAATTTACTTGGTCATCAAGATTAGGATTTTCCTTTATGTTGCTCTAATTTCCATTATAAAAAGGTTCCATTTGTTTAGTTGTTTTCCAGATTATTGAATATAAAGAAAACCCCGAGAATTATCCCAACAACCCTTGTGTTCTTGTGTTTTCTATGTTTTCGCCTGCATCATCTAGTATTCACAGTAACGTACGATTATGTTATTCTGGTACCAAAACGTGATGACACACAATTCCGCGATTAAATGAACCATATTACCCAAACCCTGGAAACTCTACTGGCCCAATCGATGGTCACTGTCGGCCGCCTAACTGCATTGGAGGTAGAACATGTCGAGCACTATCGCGCTGAGATCAATGATGCTCGCGAGCACGTCGCACATGCAATCAAGATGCACCAGCGCATCGCCAGGATTTCGTGAACCAGCGGCCATACGCCGATCACGATGCATCGTGGGCTGCTCGTCGGATGCCACCATGACCATGCTACGGATGCTGCTTTGAACGATCATACTAGTGACGACGAAGAGACGGTTTCCATTGATGACCCATTGGCGGACAGATTCGACCACCGCCACTAGGTTGTCGACCCGTTTGGACCTAGGGCTGACCGCCATCGCTAGGACACCTATTTTCTCGCCATCCCAAAATGGTAATCTGGTTTTCGCCTTGACATCCCTAGATTTTTAGGGAAGGGTTCCATCGATGAATTCTTCAACTGGTACCATCAATGGGCGAAACTTTACAAACACATGAGGAAAGAATTCATACGCTTGAATTATGACATCTTGCAATATCAAAATTTTAATTAGCCAGGGCTCCCATTTCGTCGAAGAATACTCATCAAAGTTTTACCAACTCTTGACTCGCATTGATAATCGTGAAACCTCATCCCAGCTAGTGGCCTGCTATATTAATTGGTGGCCTATGTTACTGTTGTGACATGGATAAATCCGACCATTGGATAAGTCGCCCGCCGACGACCAGTTAAAGCAACCTGGGGGCAAGACCCAAGAAATTGGAGGTCTAAAGGTCAGATGTCCCCAAGGCCAGATGAACAAAAGACCAAGGCAGATGATCGCATAGTCACTACTACGCCATGCACGAGTACAACTTACTTAGAAGTCGTAAAGACGGCAGGTCTCGATCAGCGACCAAGAGAGGCGACTTAGCACAAGAACTCCGCAGGCCGGAGGTCGTAAAGTCGTAGATTCCTTCAAAGGTAAATGCCCGACAAGCACAAGATCCGCCCTTGGAATCCGCCCCGTGAATGGCGCGCACTAACTACAACGACCATTGACCCGGCTAGGCGGAATTCTTGGCCAGCGGGATTGAAGCCTTATTTACTGCATTTTCTTATGTAACTTCCCACCCATGAGGCGGGAATCCTTGTATAAATAGGCCACCTCGGCCTCACTAGAAAAAGGTTGGAAAATCTTAGAAATTTAGGCAAATATAATAGCAAAATACTCTTGTCTTGGACGCCACCAGACGTAGTTTTATTCACAAATGAATTGGTCACCAATATTCGTGTTTTTATCTATTTGTGATCGTCCATTTTGTCATTCTTATAATCATTCATTGTTTGTTGTCCAGAATCATAAACTGGGCACAACAGTTACCATAACAAGATATGGTGAACTTGTTTCGCCCAGTCTCAGTGGCTGACACTTACCAACACGCATCTGCCATTAAGGCTCAAGTCATTATGCGAACTCCCTTCCAATTCCACGATCATCGCCCCGCCTCAACCCTCCGTCTACATTAGAACCTTCGCCTTCACCCAAAACTCCGCCAACCTCACAACGTCATTCCAGTGGACCCCCCCTCCATGGGCCCTCATTCCTCTTGACGGGGTGTTGATACAATTGTGGCGACCTCTCTCATCGTATGAATTCTGCCTACAACCACGTAGCCCACATTCTCTTTTACTCGAAGGTGATGAGGTTACCCTTTGCACGGGACCACCATCTTTCGACGAAAGCCCTTCACCCCCTACTTCAGACGCAAACTTAAAGGTTGATATGGGACCCCCTATGTTAGTGTTAGTGTCCTAGATACAATCTTTTGTATGGACATAATACTCGATAATATTCAGTTTGATTTAATATCTATTTAATATTAATGTATGGCAATACGCTTGTTTGAATATTATGTTTGATTGTTTGCATTTATTCATGTAAGTGTTCCCATGAACCAATGTTGTCATTGAGGATGTGAGACCTCAGATGACTTAGACATGGTTCTCAAATAGCCCCGATCAAGGATCATCAAGAATGGGATATTGATGATGCATTTGAGATTTGTGTGCGATCTTCATCATACTCTTAGAGAGTGTAGTAAGATCTCACTTACTACGAGATACTAGATATCTCATGATGGATACACAGATACCTTAGAGAGTATTGGTATACCCATTCGAGAAACGGTTTGATGTAATTCCACAATATGTATCTACGGGTGTCTCGATTAGTGGGAGCGATCTGATACTCCTTTAACTTGAGGTCAATGCACGCGACATGTGTGGAGTGATGAACTTTGACCATAACCGACGCTTGCACCCTTCCATGGGTAGATATGACTTGGATTTGGTTCATCACGAAATGCATGTGTGTGGTAGTTAAGCCAAGAATAAGATTCATTCCTCAATGTGGATTTAGAGAGAATACTCATCTTCTCATCATAATTGGATCTAAGTCATCAGTCGTTGCACGCCAACTTGGACTTTGTGACTAAGTGTGACATAAGTGATCAATTAGTGATTAGAGATAATATGATTAAGTTATTTGAATAGACACTTCATCATGTTCAAGATTTAATCGAGTATTCGCGAATGAAATGAAGTTATCACAATAGCCCATGTTTCAATTACAGGTAGTTGCACGTTTCCTCGCAATATACCTCATATATTGAGAATGTCTGATTTATTTTCTAGGGTTCAATTAAGATCGTTAGATTGACTAATCGCTCGATATATGAGGTCCTATGGGTCACACAACAAGTAACAGTTGTTTACTGATTATGGTTGGTCGATTAAATATTATGTTGAATATTAATATTTAATTTATGGAGAATATAATAATAATTATATTTAGAATTAATAATTATTATTATTTAATTAAATTAAATTAAATTAAATAGGATTCCCAATAATAATATATGTAATATTATTGTAGGATTTGATATATATGGAAATGAAATCTGTAGAGATTTTATATATGTGGAAATCAAATCCGTAGAGATTTTATATATATGGAAATTAAATCCGTAGAGATTTGATATATATATATATATATGGAAATCAAATTCGTAAAGATTTATGTATAAGGGAATTAAATCTATGAGATTTAATTTGCAAGATTAGGGATTTTATTTTCTAATAAGGTTAGCTTAAGATTTAAGCTGGCCTCCCCTATATATATGAGTCCTTGGGAATTCATAATACAAGACTTCATATTTTCTCCATAAAATCTCTAGTTAGAATTTTTCTTGCAAATTCATATCGGGGATTCAACACTGGCCAATCGGTGCGAATTGGTAAATGATTGTTAAGTGGATACCATAGTGGAGGAATCCGTGTACGAATTATTGTAAGAATTCTATTTACGTTTACCTGTGACCCATCCCAACCCATACACACTCGGCTAGCTTACACGCAAAACCTCAATCTTGGTTTCTTTTCGCGTCAATGTCCCCCTATCCATTGGCGGTTGCTACGTCGATTTAATTTGGTGTGACATCGTCCCCATGGGCGCCTATCACCTATTGCTTGGTCGGCGCTGACAATTCGACCGCCAGGTCTCACATGATAGTTTTCTAAATACTTACAATTTTCTTTTGGACGACATCAAGTTTATACTCCACTCATTCGCAAATCGGCAACAAAACCAGTCATGACTCCCTGCATCACTTTACTATCTCGTGCGGCTTTTTGAACAGGAACTCGACTCTGACTCAATCCCTCTCATTATTATGGCCCATGATTCCTCAACCTCGGCCACCGTCCCTTCCGTGGCCCATCATATCTTAAAGGAATTTGCAGACATATTTCCCATAGAATTACCGCCTCTTGGGGACATACAACACCACATAGATTTTGCCCCAAGCGAAACCCTACCGAACCCCCCACACTACCACATGAGTCCCACTAAGCACGCGGAGCTTCGCCGACAAGCAGTCTCAACCTTGCTCATCCCAAAGAAAGATGGTTCATGGCACATGTCCATTGACAACCGTTCCATCAACAAGATAACCATATGTTATAACTTCCCCATACCCCGCTTGGATGATCTCTTAGATCAAATAAGTGGCTCTGTTATCTTCTCCAAATTTGATATTCGGAGCGGTTACCACCAAATGCAGGTTTGCCTAGTGGACGAATGGAAGACCGCCTTCAAAACCAAGGAAGACCTCTTTGAGTGGCTCGTGCCAAGCACATTTCATGAATCAAGCCCTGCGCCCACTTATTGGTACATGTGGTGTGGCCTACTTTGACGATATTCTTATCTATGGACATTCTGACAACGAACATGCCAACCACCTCCGCCATGTCCTCCAAATTCTCCATTTGGAGAAATTTTACGATGCTCTTAATAAATGTGTCTTTTTCATACCCTCGGTACTCTTCTTAGGATTTTGCGTCTCCTCCTCGGGAATAAGCGTGGACGATTCCAAAATTGTTGTCATCCGTGACTGGCCCACACCCACTACGGCCACAATATCTCAGCAGCTTCCACGGATTAGCGTCCTTCTATCGACGCTTAATATGCGACTTCAGTTCGATCATGGCCCATATCACCGATTGCATAAAGGCCAAATCATTCGTTGGACTCCACATGCCTCTGATGCTTCGCCCTTATCAAACATAAGTTAATTACCGCCCCCATCCTCGTCCTCTCTGATTTTTCCCTTCCATTTGAACTACATTGTGACGCTTCTTGTATTGGCATATGCGCGGTTCTCAGCCAGGATGGCCATCACGTCGCCTTCTACAGCGACAACTCACATGTTCTCGCTCACGCTATAGTGCTTACAATGTCAAATTTTATGCCATCATTTGGGTCGTACACCACTCGCGCCTCTACCTTTTCCAGAGCAAATTTGTTTTATATACGGATCACAACTCTCTAAAGCACCTAACAAATCAAGATAATGTTTCTTCCCGACATGCTTCTTGGGCAGCGTACTATCCCTAAGTCGCGACATCCAATGTTTTGTTAAATGTTTCCATACATGCTAGGTGTCCAAATTTTAGCAACTAATGACGGCCTTTACTTGCCTTTACCCATCTCCGATGCCCCTTGGACGGGCTTTAACATGGACTTTGTTATGGGCCTCCCACAGACCCAACATGGCTTCAATTCCATCTTCGTGGTTGTTGACTACTTTAGCAAGATGGTGCACTTTATCCCTTGCAAACACACTTCGGACGCCCTCCATGTTTACCCTCTCCATGGTTTTTCTTCTTTCCTTGTCTCTCATCGTGAAACACGTTTCCTCAGCCACTTCTGGTGTACTCTATGGCATTTGGTGAATACTACCCTTACCTTTAGCAGCGCCTACAATCCCTAGACTGACGGTCAGACGAAAGTCGTCAACAGGTCTCTTGGCAATACTCTTTGGTGCCTAGTTGGTGACATAGGACTCTAATTTCAACCAGGACGAGTTTGCCCACAATTATGTTGTAACATCCCGTTCCTTTATAAAATTTGCATTTCATGATTTAAACAGTTTGATAATTTATTTAAGCGTTAAAGTCGTGGAATTATTTTCTAATTGGATTATTATGATTTATTTAATTGAAGAGCTAACGCTTTCAATGAAATTTAAGAGTTTTGTAGGATAGCAGCGTACTCAAGAGGCTGGGCTCGATTGTGACTCACTCGACACCAGCAGACAAGGAAAAAGGGGCAAGTTAATTTTGAAATTAGTATGATAAAACTTATTAATAATTATAGTAAAATAATAATTATTGTTTAGATTATGCGTGTGTATATATATATATATATTTATATATATGCACACATTGGATAAGATTAGAAATAATAATAATACATATATATATATATATAATTATAATAATAACAAATAGATATATATACTAACTGTTGCGAGTCGTTTTATATGGAGAATATTATGTGGCTAATTTGATAACAACTCACAAACAAAATAAGTACGTGTACTATATATGGTAAATAACAGGAAATTGTTGACCCGGTTAAATGGAATGAATGACTACTCCTCAAGCATGCCAAGCCAAGGATCTTTGATATTGAGATTTGCATACACAAGATCAAAGATACTTTTCATGAGATGAACTTCTATGAAAGAAGATGATTTGGAGAGTAAGTGTGTGAGTGCTAGGGATTTTTTCGAGTATGGATGATTTATGAACTCTTTTCTAAACCACTCTAGGAATTTTTTGTGAATTCTGGAATTTTTCTGAACCCGTCTCTTGTTTTTTTTTCTTCTATTTATAGTACTCAAACAAGCATGAGCTGGTTAGGCAAGCATCAGCTGGAGTCTTTGTGTCTTGTAAGAACTCATGTGATGCTGCCACGTTTTCAACTTCGTCTTCCTGGTTGACCTTTACATTTGCTTGTTCATAAGGCACTCTTTTGGTCGTCCAAATCATCTTTTGCTCGATTGATTCCCTGTTCGCCCCTTCGAACATATCAATTTTATACAGGAACACTGTTCTTATCGAGCATATCTAAGCTCTCAGGTTATCTGAGTCTTCAGGTTGTTTGAGTCCTCAGGTTGTCTGAGTCCTCAGGTTGTCTGAGTCCTCAGGTTAGTCTGAGTCCTCAGGTTATCTGAGTCCTCAGGTTGTCTGAGTCCTCAGGTTACTCAAGCTTGCTGAGTTAAGCTCTTCTGAGTTCAGATATCCTGACCCTTAGGTCATTCAATTCAGGCTATCTGATTTTCTTCTTTGCTCGTTCTGATCAGCTCAACATATCTTCAGGATCATCTCAAAATAGTATCAGGTCATTATGCCAGATTTGGCGAGCTGCAAGCGTATTTGCTCGTTTGGCGAGCAATGGGCTAGCGAACAAACTTGCTCATTTTGGCGAGCAGTGAGCCACCGAACAAACTTGCTCGTTCGGCAAGCAGCGGGCCGGCGGACAAACTTGCGTAGTCGGTGAGTGGCGAGCTGGCGAGCAAATATGTTTGGTCGGCAAACAGCGAGCACACTTGTCCATCGAGCATGATTATTTTAATAGTTGATTAATACACATGTCCCTCCGTCGTGTTCGATTAAATTGAGTAATTATATCGAACACAACAATACCCCCCAGCCGGGTCACTTTGTATTCATCACGGGGGCCCGGCTGTTATAATTTGATTGGGCCGTCGTGAGCGTCGTTTCGCCTTCTGTGCCAAATTTTCAAAATTTCTTAAATCCGGTATCTATAAATACCTATTTTGCCGCCTCAGTGCCTTTTCTTTCTTTTCATTTTCTTCTCTTTGTTTTCACTCTCCTTCTCGTCTGAAATTTCCGGCAAGGGCTTTCTGACTTCGGCGAAGGTTTCTATTCAGGTAACTATTTCATACCCTTTTTAATTCCAATTATGGCTTCTCATTCTAGTTCTTCTGCTTCAATAGAATCAAACCACCATAGTTCCTCTTCCCCCTCTTTCTGTTCAATTCCCCGTGGCGATGCTAATGCGTCGGAGATGAATGTCTCGGGTTCTAGGTCTCGTAGGAAAGTTCGGCAGCCATTTGTCGTTCTTTCATCGGATTCTGATGATGCCCTAAATGAATTAGATAGGGATTTAGCCCGTACCGATTTTTTGGACGATTTGAGTGAGGATTTTTTGCCCCAACCCCAAATTAGGCATAGGGTTGTAAATAGTTCTGATGTAAATAGGGATGATGATAGTGTGAGGGAGGAAATCCTGATGGCTGAGAATATTGATGAGTCAAACAAAGGATTCGACGACGAGCAGAACACGGAGCTCGACATCCCTGTTGGTCTTCCTTATAGCCCAACATATAGCGAGTATAATGCTCGATATAATTTTGATTGGCCCGAACAACCCCATAGGACTAGGGTTGAGAATGAATACCCGACGAGAAAAATTGCGAGCGTGATTGATGTTGATATGCTCGCTCAGTTGTATAGGAATTATGAAACTCCGAAAGATGTATTTTTCTGGGCACCTGGTCCCGACGAGCAAGCAGACCAGCCTCCTGAGGGTTGTGTTCCTGTGAATTTGTACACAATGGAAGCGGGTCTTTGATTCCCACTTCATCCGGCTATCACTCGTTTGCTCGTAGAATGGAACGTCACCATTACGCAGCTGAAGCCGAATGGGTGGCACATGATTATGAGTTTCTTGACTTTGTTCGGCAAAACGAAGCCCGTATATTATCCCACAGCAGCTGAACTCTCACGACTAGTGCATTTGACCCGTCCCAAGGGCGAACATGGATGGCTGTTCATGCAGGCAAATGCTAAGTGCAAGGTCATTGAGGATGTGCCGAACAAAAATAGTGATTGGAAGGAAAATTTTTGGTTCGTTGGGGGCGATTGGAAGAGCCCGGCTTCTGGAAGCAAACCAGATGCTCGCTTAGATATCCCCACAGATTTTGGGGTTTGCCGAAGTAAGTATTTTTGTGTTTTTTATTCTTCAGCTTGAACTGATTTTAACTTATTCTCAATTTCAGGAATTCCAGCTGCGACGGACAAAGAGACCAACGACGGCTACTTCAGCAGCATCTGGCAAATTGATCTCGAGCCTTACTCAGAGCGATCTGTGAAGACTCTGAATACCGCCGATCAAAGGAAGAAAGGAGGCTTGTTCGTACCCCCTCATCATTTAGTTGCTGTCAATCCGGCTGGTAAGGATTGTTTTTTATATTTGGAAAAGTGTTGTACCCTTTGTTCGCAGTTTCTCTTTCTTTTATAATGAATTGTTTGGTTTTCAACTTTCCCTGTTGTCACTGTTGTTTTGAGTACCTCCGAGCATACTGAAATGGCTCGAACAAAAAGACCTCAAGAGCTTGCACGAATCCAAGCTGAGAGAGATGCTCAGCGAGCAAGTAGGGGGGAGGCGAGCAGAGTGAGAAAAGCCAGCCGACCAACCACAACTGAACCGGGAGAGTCGAATCGGCCGAAGAGGACGACTCGTTTGGCCGAGCAAGGGGCGAGTGAACAAGCTCCGTCGCTAAAAAGATCAAGGAGGGCAGCTGACGAGCACGGGGCGAGCGACCAAGCTCAGACAAGTATCGATGCCATTGGGGAGATCCCCACTACTGAAGCGATCAGAATGGCCGCCTCCGTGGTCGGTCCGGTCGCGCAAATCGTCGAAATGGAGGTCGGTACATCTTCTCCACCTCCTGCAGGACCCCGAACTTGGACCCCTTTGAACCCTCAGCTCCGGTCCCCCGAGGATAAATCATTTTTAGGATGGGACCCTGCTCTGGCGAACAGGTACGTTTGCTCGCCTTATTGGAATATTTCTTTTTTCATCGATTTTGGTCGCTTTGTCACGTTTTTTTGCTCGGGTGTACATGCACGTTGAGCAGATTGGCGCCTTTGATGCCAGAATTGAAAGATTACTACTGCTCTCCAAGTGTTCGCAAAGTTCCTGGCATTCCCGAGCATGTTCAGAAGGCATGCGAGACCCCTATACGAGCATGGACTACCGAGCTTGAAGAGGCCACCAGGGGTCCAACACCTTTGGAAACCATGCGACTTGGCCTAGTACACCATGGCTAATCTTTGGTTCTCCTCGAGAAAGCTTATGCCGAGTCCGCCAATCTTCATGCCAACTACTTGGTTCTTTTCAGAAACTTTGAAGAGAAGGTGAACGAGCTGAGTAAAACTCCGGATGAAGTGAAATTGGCTCAGGGGCAAATAACCTCAGCTCAAGCAGAAGCTCGCAAAGCTCAAGAGGATGCCCGTCAAGCTCGGGAAGATGCTCGCCAGGCGAGAGAGGAGCTAGGCCTTGCTCAGGAGGAGTTGGTCGGTATTAGGAGAGTACAAGATGAAATGAATGTCGAGCTTTGCAAACTCAGATCTGGCATTGAGGCCGTGGAATGCGAGAAGGATTTGCTCGGCCAACAACTCCTTATTGCTGAAGAGACCAACACTCGTTTGGGTCTCGAAAATTCAAAGTTGCACAGTGAGGAGTATGTTGATTCCATGTCGAACTTCTATTACATATGTGCCTTTGCCAATGCCATCCGTTCTGCCAGACATATGCTCGCCGCCGACCAGATTGCCCCGCTCGTAGCCCATTTTGAAAAGTACCTGATTGACAACCCCCCGGATCGCAACCTTCCGATATCTGATTTGAGTGATCTGTGTGATTTCTCTAATCTTCCTGATGGGATCGAGATTGATGATCCTATTTTGGATGAGGAAGATGGTTCGGATGCGGACATTGTCGATACTGTCAATTAGACTCACCGAGCCGAGCACGGGTTCGATCAGGTGCAAAACGAACAAAGGGGGCCTCCCGAAGTTGAGCAGAACGTGCTGTCTGGCGAGCAAACTAGGCCTGATAATGTTGGAGGAGCTGTTCCTGAAGGGGCCGAGTAGATGGGGCATGATTTGTTCGATACATCGCTTCCGCCCACCCCCAACAATGAATTTGTTCCTTAGTGTAATTTTTGCTTTGCTGAACAATTTCTTTTGAACTTGTTGTGTAATTTTTTGACAAGCATGAGGCGGATCAGCCTGTCTACTCCTCATTAAGTAACATGCTCAAGCAACAGCAGCATAAGCGTTTGTCCCTCCTTGACAGGTTGTGATTATGCGAGCTACCTCGGACATGAGCATGTGGCGAGCACGCCTGCTCGCCTATATCAGGCACGAGTAAAAGCCTCTGCTCGCACCTTTTTGTCCCCTTCTGTAGATGCCTTAGCATCACCATCCGCACGTTGTTTCGTGCGGATACCACGACATCCCACCCCCTCAGAGGAGATTTTAGGGACGCGTAGGGGACTAATGATTTACCACTGCATAAGCAGTGAGCAACGTGGAGTGACAACCACGACTCTGCCGAGTATCTTGAGTCCGTAACGAGCACCAACCTTTGCTCGGAGCGTCGTATGGGGTATAAAGCTCGTACTAGAGTAAATGCCAGGACAGATGAAATAATTCAGCAAAGTAATAGCTAAATCGAGTGCTGGATACTTCGTCTGGAGGCATACCAAACCAACTTTCACTTGATAACTGAAATATTCTTCTATTGTCTTTGCAATATTTTTTTCTTTTTTCTCTGTTTTCTTCAGCTATCAATATGCATATTTATAGTACTATCCCAAACAAGTGCTGGCATAGCTAGTTGGTGTTGGCCTTCTTGCTTTAAATCCTCCTTTTGACATCTGTCCGCTTTGAATCCTTCTTTTGACATCTGTCCGGTTTTTGCCAGTTCTGATTGACACGTTCCTTTTGGTTGCCACCACTTCTCAACTTGTTTTGACACGTATCTTCTATCTTTCAATAGTCTTGGGCCAAATTTTTTCTAGAAGATTTGTGTCGAACACGGTGTGTTCTTCCTTCATGATTGTCCTGCTCGTTTTAGTGGAATAGGTAACTATGCTCGGCCAGTTATGCTCGTCGAGCCGAATGGCTGATTGTGCTAGGCCAATTGTGCTCGTCGTTACTGATAATATTTTTTCAGATTTGACGCATTCCACGAGTAGGACAATGGGACTTCGTTCAGGTTTTCCAAATCATAAGCCCCGTTTAACAAACGTTCTGTAACTCTGAATGGACCTTTCCAGGCTCGACCGAACACACCACTTGGCACCCCCGTTGCTCGTCTTAGAACCAGCTCACCCACATTGAACCTGCGTGTTCGGACTTTGGAGTTATAAAACTTTTCTGATCTTTTTTTATACATGGCGTTCTTGAAATCAGCCTCCATCCTTCTTTCTTCTAACAGGTCTGCACTTAGGGCGAGCGCCTGGTCGTTGATGTGCTCTCCAAAAGTCATTGTCCGATGGCTTGGAATCTTAACTTCTGCGGGTATAACAGCTTCCGCACCAAATGCCAGGGCAAAAGGAGTTTCCGCAGTTGATGTTCTGAAAGTAGTTCGATATGCCCATAATATTTCGGGCAACTCTTCAGCCCATCCTCCCCCCTTGGAATTATCTAGTCTGGCCTTAAGAGTATGCTTGATAATTTTATTGACAACTTCTACTTGTCCGTTTGACTGGGGGTAATACGGAGTAGAGTAATGTTTTTTTATGCCCCAGCTAGCACAATTTTGTCGGAATTCACTTCCATCGAACTGTTTGCAGTTATCTGTTACCAATGATTGGGGAAGCCCAAAACGACAGATGATATTTTTCCAAACAAAGTTCCACATTCTTTGTTCGGTAGCTTTAACAATGGCCTCGGCTTCCGCCCATTTAGTGTAGTAATCAACGGCAACCACAACATATTTTACTCCCGATGTGCCAGTAGGAAATGGGCCGATCAAATCGATTCCCCATTTAGTAAATGGCCACGGGCTGTAAACCGACACCAGTTCTTCAGGTGGGCTATGGATAAGTGGGGCATGTACCTGACATTTGTGACACGCGCGAGCATACGCGAGCGAATCTTTTTTGAGGGTTGGCCAGTAGTAACCTTGTCTGATAATTTTATGTGCCAGGACAAGCCCACCTGTATGGCTTCCGCATACTCCATCGTGAATCTGTTCAAGAATTATATGACCCTCTTCAGGAGTAATACACTTCAATAATGGAAGTGAGAAAATTCTTTTGTATAAATGCTCGTCTAAGATAGTATAACGAGTAGCTTGTAATCTGAGGTGAGTAGCTTGTGCTTTATTTTCAGGGAGGAGTCCTTTTTGTAAGTAATTTAAAATTAGAGTCATCCAGGTTTCTTGTTCACCCGTCACATGGGCGACCACAACTCTGGGGATTGATGGCGAACAAGTTGTGATAACCACAATGTCCGTCGTGCTCGTCACTCCTTCTGCTATTGCCAACCGTGCCAAGGCATCAGCGAACGAATTATCCAATCGGGGTAATTGTTCTATGTAAACTTGTTCGAATTGTTCAAGCAACTCCTTTGCTAGTTGCTGATATTGTGCCATCTGTTCGCCTCGGGCCACGTACTCGCCTAATACTTGATATACGATTATTTGAGAATCGTTATAAATCATCAGCCTCTGAATTCCCATTGTCATAGCCATGTGTAGTCTAGCGATCAAAGCTTCATAATCGGCTTCATTATTCGTGGCTGGGAAATCAAAATGGATGGCCGTTGTGAAAGTTTGACGAGTTGGGCTGATGAGAACCACGCCTGCTCCGGCTCTTGAACTTGTTGATAAGCCGTCTACATACGTATGTCATGGTTGGTCGATACCTCTTTCGGGCATTTGTGGATATGTCAACTCGACCATGAAATTGGCCATAGCCTGACCCTTCATTGCTGTTCGTGGGGCGAACGTAATGCCAAATTGGCCTAACTCCACCGTCCACTTGAGTAATCTGCCCGCAGTGTCTGGTCGGTGGAGAACTTGTCACAGTGGGAACGTGGTTAACACCTCGACTGAGTGATCAAAAAAGTATGGTCGCAATTTTCAAACACTCATAACGAGAGCATATGTAAGTTTTTTGAGTGGAGGGTACCGGAGCTCAGCTTCTTTGAGCACTTGACTTACATAATAAATAGGCAAGTGTGTCGTGCCCTCTGCCCAAACGAGCATAGCGCTAATTGCATGCTCGGATGCAGCAAGATACAGATAAAGTTGTTCGCCTGGAACAGGCTTAGACAATGTTTGAGTATCTGGAAGGTATTGCTTCAATGACTCGAATGCGTTTTGGCAATACTCTGTCCACCGGAATTTCCCTTTCTTTAATGCATCAAAGAAAGGTTTGCATTTGTCCTCAGTTCGTGATATAAATCGATTTATAGAAGCCAAACATCCAGTTAATTTTTGGACTTCTTTCACACTCCTGGGAGCCTGCATGTCGAGCATGGCTTGAATCTTTGATGGGTTCGCTTCAATCCCCCGTTGACTGACCATATGTCCGAGGAATTTTCCCGAGTGAACCCAAAGCTGCATTTCTTCGGATTTAACTTCATGTTGTACTCCCTGAGAATATCAAACGTTTGTGCGAGGTGGGTGATGTGGTCTTCCTTGTGTTCGCTTTTTACCACAATGTCATCAATGTACACCTCAACTGTTCGACCTATGTGCTCGTCAAACATTTTGTTCACCAAAAGTTGATGCGTTGCTCCGGCATTCTTCAATCCGAATGGCATGCGTCTCCAACAATACATATTCTTTTCACTGCAGAAAGTTGTACTCTTTTGATCATCCGGATGCATGGGTATTTGGTGATAGCCAGCAAATGCATCCATGAAAGTCATGAGCTCATGTCCTGCTGTGTTATCGACCAAATAATCGATATGTGGCATCGGGAAATTATCTTTCGGGCATGCCTTGTTTAAATCAGTGAAATCTATGCATAATCTCCAAGTTCCATTAGACTTGCGGATGAGCACAGGGTTCGCAAGCCATCTTGGGCATTTTACTTCTCGAATCAGTTTATTATCGAGCAATTTCTTGATTTCACTATCCATAGCTGCATACTTCTCCGGACTGAACTTTCTGCGCTTCTGGATTACTGGAGTTTGTGTTGGATCAAGGTTAAGAGAGTGACATGCATGTTTAGGATCAATGTCAACCATGTCCTCATGTGACCAAGCGAACACATCCAAATTTGCTTGAAGATATTCGATTATTTCTGTTCGGAATGGTTCCGGTAATTTCGAACTGATGAATACTTCTAATTCCGGTCTGTTCGGGTCGATATTGACAGACTCCAGTTGTTCGACATGTGTTGCTCTATTTCTTTTTTGCTTCCACCGAGGATCTTCGATCGACTCCCGGTGTTCGTCATCTACCTCCATAGGTTCAAAACCTACACGAGGTTCCAGGTTCGGTATCTCGTTTGGCTGATCTATGTTCATTAGATCTGGAAGATATGGGACATGAGTTATCATCCCGGATTCTGTGTTAGCGCGTGGAGGTGTGCTCGTCAGAGAAGGTGTAAGCGTTCTCGGCAATTTGTTCGCCTGTTGGCTTGACTCCCCGAGCTTCCATGTTTGCTCCATCATGTTAATGGTACTTTGCTTTTCTGGCGCGCATGACAGCAAACAATCTCGAGCTTTTTTCTGGTCGCCTTTTACGCTACCCGTTCCCTCTTGAGTTGGAAATTTAACACAGTAGTAATAAGTTGAACTGGCAGCTTTAAATTCCTGAATAAATGGGCGACCTAGAAACCCATTATAAGTAGACGGAGCATCGACGATTACAAAGTCTAGCATTCTAGTTCGTCGGATCTCCGGATTTAAAGTTGACTCTAGCTCGACTCCTAACCTGATCATACCATAGGGTCGGGTTACAGATTCCCCAAAACCCATGATGGTGTGATCACATGATTCTATATAACTACTCAGGTCCCCAACTTGCTTCTCCATTTGGTGCAGAGTGTTGACGAACAAAATGTTCGCATATGCTCCGGTATCGACCAGGAGGCAATGCACCTTCAAACCGAGAAGACGAGCACTGATGGTTAGAGAGTCATTGTGGGGGGTGATTATACCGTCGAGATCATCTTCTGAGAACATGATTTGGTGATAGGGTGGCGTGCTAGCTGATGTGCTCGCCACCTTCACCTGGTGGATTCTTTGCATAGCACGCATCTCCATTTTCTTTCGTCTGTTCGATAACGTCGGTGCCTGATAGCATCCACCCACTGGACCATAATCAGGATGAATCATGTTGATTTCTTGACTTTCTCGACCTCTACCCATAGTAGGAGCCCCTCTTTTAGGTAATTCTAACCTCTTACGGGATTCCTCAGGATCACTGTCAGATGTTTCTTCGGCCTTTCACTTACCCCTACGATCTCCTATTTTTTCTGTTCGGGAATCTCTTTTCGTCGGCTTTTGTAGGAACTGCGTGAGACGGTTCTCTTCATATAACTTCTAAAGTTGACGAAGTAAATCGCGGCAATCTTCGGTATTATGTCCGATGTACTCGTGATAATTACAATACTTGGAAGCATTAAGCCAGTTTTTGTCCATTATGATTCTTTGTGGCTTATCCAACATGTCCCGATCTTTGATTTGATTAAAAATTGTTTCTGCTGAAACACCCAGAAGACTTCGTAGGGCGTTTGCTTCTGCTCTTTCTTCTAATGGTTTGAAAGACCCTGGGGGTTTATACCCCCCCCCCCCCCTCATTCATTACTTTTTTACCAAAAACTTTTTTTGTTGTTGTTTCCTGACCCAATCGTGACTGGGCGAGCAGATCCTGCATGGCTATGATCTTGACTGCTCGCTCTCGGAATTCGGAATATGTGTTCGGCCAATCCTGATGCATGGTCTTCCACATATTCGTATTCAGGGTCAGGCCTCCGACCACCGTGAGGATCTTAGCATCCTCTTCAACTGGGGCTCCATCATTCAAACACTTGTCAAATCTTTCGATGTATGCTCGATCTGACTCACCCTTCTGCTGGGAGAAATGTGCCAACCTTTGTTTAGGTGCTGGGCGAGCACACATGGATGAGAAATGGAACAGTAATTTCTGTCCCAATTGGGCAAAACATGTGATGGACGCAGCGGGCAGAGTAGAAAACCATCTGTGGGCACAGTCGCTCAACGTCATGGGGAATGATCGGCACTGCATTGCATCGGTGGCCCCCATGGCGATCATAAAATCTGAATATTTGCTGAGGTGAACATGTGGGTCAGACTCAGCATCGAACATAGGGATTGGTGGTCGGATCTTTGCCACTTTCTCTTGTATTTCGGCTGCCATGATCGCCGGTGTTAGTGGCGAGCAGGGCATTGTGCTCGCCCGAGGGAGTCTTTTCGTTGCTGCCAGGTCGGCCTGTAAGCATTCGATGGCTTTTTGCATTTTTGCAAACTTCGTGGAACTGACAGATTTGGATCGGGGCTGTGTCCCATCATGAGGACCCAGGGGGTCATGCTCGTTATGGGGCAGTCCCCCTTTCCAAGTTCGTCCTTGGCTACCCAATCGATGATGGATAGACAATTTAGTTCCAGCCGATTTTTATTCGGGATGCGGGCGATCATGAGGATCTGGGGGAGCGGGCATGTTTATCGGTTGTTCCCTCCCAGGATCCTGTCGCCTATAATTGCCGATTTGGTCTTTGACGGAGAGTCTCAAACGTCCAAACGCTGATGGTCTAGACCCTTGAGGTTGCTCGTCATCCGACATATCATCAGCCTTTTTGTCGGCCCGCTTCCGTGCAGCTTTCAATTTAACTTGCTCGCTATCAGGTGTATGCGAGCGTCGATCATCATCATCTTGAACTTTCAATTTGGCCAACTCTTTTTCGGCCCTCTCTTTCTGTGCTCGCAACAAGAAAGTGATGGCCTTTGTTGTGGCCGCCGGATCGTTGGCAATATCTTCAAGATTGATGGTTTCCACCGTCTGATCTTTGTGAGGCTGATGTTGAGCCTCTTTCCGATCTTGAGGTCGGCTTTGTCTCGACCTCTCTGTCTGAGTATTCCTAGATTGAGGTATTATATTTCTTTTTTCTGCCTCGGCTATCTACGGGATTGTGTATGGGTTGGTTTTTGTACCCTCCTTCTAGCGCCAGTTGTTGCGAGTCATTTTATATGGAGAATATTATGTGGCTAATTTGATAACAACTAACAAACAAAATAAGTACGTGTACTATATATGGTAAATAACAGGAAATTGTTGACCCAGTTCGTCAGTGAATGACTACTCTGGGGGCATGCCAAGCCAGGGATGTTGTATTGCGAGATTTGCATACACAGTACAACATACTTTTCATGAGATGAACTTCTATGAAAGAAGATGATTTGGAGAGTAAGTGTGTGAGTGCTAGGGATTTTTTCGAGTATGGATGATTTATGAACTCTTTTCTAAACCACTCTGGGAAAATTTTTTTTGTGAATTCTGAAATTTTTCTGAACCCGTCTCTTATTCTTTTTTCTTCTATTTATAGTACTCAAACAAGAATGGGCTGGTTAGGCAAGCATGAGCTGGAGTCTTTGTGTCTTGTAAGAACTCATGTGATGCTGCCACGTTTTCAACTTCGTCTTCCTGGTTGACCTTTACATTTGCTTGTTCATAAGGCACTCTTTTGGTCATCCCTTCGGACATATCAATTTTATACAGGAACACTGTTCTTATCGAGCATATCTAAGCTCTCCTGTTATCTCGAGTTTGGTTTTTCCTCGGTTGTCTCGAGTCCTCGTGTTACTCAAATTCAAATTTTTCCGAAGTTCGAATATCCCCGACCCTTAGGTCATTCAATTCAAAGTATCGATTTTCTTTTTGCTTTCGCTCGATCGGCTTCAACATATCTTCAGGATCATCTCAAAATAGTATCAGGTCATTATGCCAGATTTGGCGAGTTGCAAGCGTATTTTCTCGTTTGGCGAGCAATGGGATAGCGAACAAACTTGCTCGTTTCGGCGAGCAGTGAGCCACCAAACAAACTTGCTCGTTCGGCAAGCGGCAAGCCGACGGACAAACTTGCGTAGTCTGTGAGTGGCGAGCTGGCGAGCAAATATGTTTGGTCGGCAAACAGCGAGCACACTTGTCCATCGAGCATGATTATTTTAATAGTTGATTAATATACGTGTCCCTCTATCGTGTTCGATTAAATTGAGTAATTATATCGAACACAACACTAACTTAAAAAATATACACACACACACACACACATATATATATATATATATAAGAAAAAAAGATACAATCAGATCTTTTATTTTGGGGAGCCGGATCGAATAATTAGATTTTATAGGATTTTTTTAATCCCAACACGCGGGATTTCTTTTATCCCAACACGTAATAGAAGCACGTCTTCTCTTCATCCACTCTCTTCCTCTTTCTGCACTCTTTTATCTCTCTAAAATATTTCTCCATAACTTTCATATTCTGCACATTTAAAGCAACGTTGAGGATTCAAGAGTCCTTCCAAGGTTGTTGGGGATTATACTGAAAAGTATGCTTTTTACTTTGTATAATCGAAACTGAATTTCCAGACTTATTTACTGAAATAAATTGTTTATCACTGATGCTTTAAATATGATTGAATGTTATATATATTTATTGCATAACTGTTCAATAATTAAATCGTGTTACATCAGAGTTAATTTAGTGATACCCATCACGAAGATTAAATTAATCCGCCCTTGAACTATAAGTACGCCATTCACATTTACCTAGATGGAAATGAACAACCATCGCGAAAGGTTGAGGTGTAAGGCTCGATTGGTTTGTCTTGACCAAGAGATTACACTAGTGCATGATCGATGAATCGGTGAATAGGACCTCTGAGGAGGATAAATTCTTCGAATCGAACAAGGAAGAATTAGACCTCGATTTCGTTGTTTCTTAACCTTCATCCCCGAAATAGATCACGTGGGATCGGTAATTATTGCTTTGACTTATCATGGGTAGCGAATCGAGAGAGATTCAATACGTTTTATCTTGGGCAATATTATTGGTCACATGTGATTGCTAAGATTTAATACTGAAGAATCGTGTCGAAGCACGCTTGCTTGATTTGCCCCCTTGGGAGGTTCATAAGCTTTATCATACCAAATCTTGCAAGTGGAATTTGTTTTCCTAGATGGATAATAATGTTGAACCGCTCCTCGACCAAGGACAAAAGATATTAATTAATTAAAGCTATTTCAAAGGGCTTGAATTAATTAATGGGCTAGATAATCTTAAACACGCGGAAATAATGACCGAGCCATATTGACTGTAATATGGGTTAAGATGGATAGTACAATATTAATTATGTAGTGGGATTAATTAATATTTATGGGCTTGAATTATATTGTGGCTCAATATTAGATATTCAAGATCCATTAGAAGGTCCAATCTTAATTCTCCTAAAGGCCCCCCGAGTAGCCCAACATATAGTCCAATAACCTAAAAGGTGATTAAAATAAAATAAATATTGTTGCTTATATTTCCTCATTAAATTAAAATTATGAATAAAAAGAGGAGAAAGATTTTCTTTGAATTTTGTTATGGAATGAAGATATGTATTCTTGGAATACAAGATTATCTCATTAAATTCAAGAAATCTCCCACTTGGTTATTCATTAAGAGATTTTCAAATTTTTTGGAAAATAGAGGGCAAGAAAGATTTTCTTGATTTTCTTGAAAAGATATTATGGAAGATATGTATTTCTTGAAATACAAGAATATCTCATAAATTCAAGAAGATTTAAATCTTGAAATCTTGCCCAAATTTTGAAAATTATACCATAAAATATAGAGGAGGTGGATTTTTGTGGAATATTTTAATTATGGGAAAAAGAATATATGGGATATATTCAAGATTTCTTGGTGACCAAGAAAAGTCTTTTCCCACATTGAAAATTCACATAAATTTTGTGCCCCTCCTCTCCTATAAATAGGGGATGATTAGTTCATTCTCAAGTACAATTCCATGTGCTGAAAATATTAGCAAATCCACAAAAGTGGTGCAACAAAGTTTATTTTTTTTTTTTAATTAATTGTTCGCGGTATCCTTCCATCGGATTGTCGAAAGCAAGGGCTAAGGGAATACTTGGGAAGTTCTTTTTGGTTAGTCCGTCCGACTCTCAATTTATCCCGAGAGGTACGCTCAAAAACTCGTTTTCCGCGTCCATAGGTTTTACGTGGCTTTTTATATGCATGATATGTTGTTGCAATTATTATTTGAATTAATATAGGATTAATTCATGCTAGTAATAATTAATGAATTAAATTTGTATTTAAATATTCACCCCGAATAGATCTGTGCGAATCATTCCCCAACAAAGGTAAGACAAGAACAAAAACCCATTCTTCAACCTTTTCTTCAAACTAAATTTTTTTTTTTGGGGACTATTGTTTCATAAAGAAAAATGTATTTCAGTTTTCTTCTGCTCTTTTCCTAAGAATCATGGTATTGTGATGTTAAAAAAAAAAATTCCTTCATTTGAAACCTAAAAACACATTTTATGTCTTGGGGTTTAGTATTTTGTTGAGTTTTCTCTTTTTCTTGTGGGATTTGCAAACTATGTGAATATTTGGTGCTTGTTGATGGATTGCATGCATGTTGATTTTAACATTGCATGTGACTTTTATGTTCAATATCATGTTGAACCTCTTCTATTGTACCTTGAGATGATTTGTTTGGTAGCTATATAGTGTGTAAAATGAGTTAAAAGCTCGTGTTTTCATAGTTGGTCTTTCGTTTTATTCACTTTAGATATATAACTCTTTCAACCTAATACGTTTTTACCCTAAGTAGAGTGACACCAGTTTTGGGGCGCTATAGCATGGTATCAGAGCTCAGGTTGAGTTTTTCTCCTCGAACTCTAGGTCAAACACTTTTCAAATATAATGTTTATGCACGATAAAGATACATGAAATTTAGCCCTTGATGATTAAAAATGAAAATTAGTCAAAGGGAGCCCGCAATCAACAAAATCCGATCATCTCCAGGTAATCACTTGAGTTTTTTTTAAAGGCTTTCTAAAGAGTTTTATTGAGAAGATAATTACGTCTTTCAAAAGAAAGGAATTTGTGATCATGATGAATTTATGATGAGAAATGAATTATGATAAGCTAATGTTTATGAGATATGTCAAGAGAAGGCTATGAAAAAGAAAAGTTATTTCAAAGGTTCTTATTATTAAATTGTTTACCATTTCGATTTGCATATTTATATTTATTATTATGATTATTATTTGCATGCATTATTTTATATGCAACCTCTAAAGTTGTGTGACCAAAGTCTGACTTAGAAATAGTTATCTAGGACTGATAGTGGTGAGGCTCGTAGAGAGCGTTATGAGCGAGAGTATCGAGACTCGTGTCAGAGGGGATGGGAGACCATTCGTGGCACGGATTGACGAGGCTCGTAGGCGAGCTCTGACCTTTGGCATGATTGACATTGAGTATGAGGCTACTCGACACGTGAGGGATAGGGCTCAGCCATTCTATCGAGGGGTAGCACGAAGGACTTTCCACTATCTTACCATCTACGATTGTACATAGGGTCCTTTTATGGACCTACGTACATATCAGCTAGAGTTGCAGGATGCAGTGGAGAAGTATGATGCCAGGATGAAAAAGGTAGCCGAGCTGGAGGTTGATGGCGACCGGTACTCCATACGTGCAACGAACTCAGTGATCCGTCTCCAGGAGTTGGAGACACATCTTGGTGAGGAGCACACTACATACGAGATGTATAACATCCGTGCCCAGGAGGCCTACCAGCGGGCCGCGACTATCAGGATGTTTCTCCAGCTTGAGGATGATTCTGTTGGGGAATTATTTACCCGGATCTATTCGGGATGAATATTTAAATACAAATTTAATTCTAACAATTATTACTAGCATGAATTAATCCTATATTAATTCAAATAATAATTCAACAACAAATCATGCATACAAGTTCGTCACATAAATCCTACGCATGCGTAATAGCTAGGAGTTTACGTGAACTAACCTCTTGGAGTGACAACCGTTGAGAAGATGGATCCCGTTCACACGAACACACCAAAAAGCCTTCTCAAGTATTCCCACGTCCTTGTCCAACAATCCGGTGGTAGGATACTCGCGAACAATTAACAAAAGGAAAAATAAAATTATGTTGCACCACCTTTGTGGATTTCTAATTTTTCCAACACATGGAATTGCATTGGGGATGAAAAATTCATCCCCTATTTATAATACTAAGGGGGCGAAAATATTAGGGTTTTTGGGTGATTGGAAAATTTCCTTGCTTCTTCTTCAAGAAACAATCTTGAATATATCCAATATATTCTATTTCCCAAAATATCTCCCAAATAAAATGTCCTCCTCCTTATGTTATGGAATTTTCGAAAATTTCATTATAAATATCCAAGTGGGAGATTTCTTTAATTTAATAAGATAATCTTGTATTCCAAGAATACTTATCCTCATTCCATAACAAAATTCAAAGAAAATCTTTCTCCTTCTTTTATTCATAATTTTCAAATAAAATGAAAAATTAGGCAACAATAATTTATTTTATTTTAAATACCTTTTTCAGTTATTGGACTTTATGTTTGGGCTACTTGAGGGGCCTTTAAGAGAATTAAGATTGAACCTTCCAATGGACTTTGAATTTTCAATATTGAGCTACGATATTATTCAAGGCCATAAATATTAATTAATCCCACTATATAATTAATATTTCACTATCCATCTTAACCCATATTACTGTTAATATGGCTCCCGATTATTATTTTTCGTGTTTAAGATTATTCAGTCCATTAATTAATTTAGGCCACTAAAATAGCTTCATATTAATTAACATCTTATTCCTTGGTTAAGGAACGGCTCAACATTATTATCCATACCGGAAATTAATTCCACTTACAAGATTTGGTATGATAAAACTAATGAGCCTCCCAAGGGGACAAATCAAACAAGACGTACTTGCACATGTTTCACCGTATTAAATCTTAGCAATCGTTGTGTAATCTATATCATTGCCCAAGATACAAGGTATTGAATCTCAATGATCCTCTTCCCATCATAAGTCAAAGCAATGGCCATTGATTCCACACGATCCTATTTAAGGGATGGAGATTAAGAAATAATGAACAACTGAGGTCTAATTCTTCTATATTCAGTACTGAAGAATTTGTCCTCATGTAGGTCCTGTTCAGTACATCATAATGCACTAGTGCAATCTCTTGGTCAAGACAAGAAAATCTAAGCCTTGCACTTCAACCTTTCACGATGGTTTGTTCATTTCCATTTGGGTAGTGAATTATGTACTTTTATTTACAAGGGACTGTTAATTTAATCTTCTGTGATCTAGTATCACTAAATTAACTACAATGTAACACGTATTATTTATTGAACAATTATGCAGTAAATATATGTAACATTCAATGATATTTAAAGCATCAGTGATAAATAATTTATTTCAGCAAATAAGATAGAAATTCAGTCTGGTTATACAAAGTAAAATCATACTTTCCAGTATAACCCCAACAATCTCCCACTTATACTCAAAATCTACTTTTAAGTATACTACAATACGTCTTGTGTAGAATCTACATTACACCTACACGAACCTAATAATATCTTCCACTTATACTCAAAGCAGATTGACAACGGTCTTGACACCCATTCCTTCCATATGTCTCTCGAATGTATTCTGGAGGCAGACCCTTTGTGAATGGATCTGCTAGGTTGTCTTCTGACGCGATTTTTGTCAGCTCTATATCTCCTCTCTTAACAATTTCTCGTATAAGATGATATTTCCTTTCAATGTGTTTGCTGGCCTTGTGGGCTCTCGTTCCCTTGAATTTGCAACTGCTCCGGCATTATCACAGTAGACCGTGATGGTGCTGGGCAAATTCGGAACTACGTCCAAGTCCACTAGGAAGTTTTTGAGCCAAACCGCTTCCTTCACCGCCTCGCAAGCAGCTACGTATTCGGCTTCCATGGTAGAGTCTGCGATGTATTTCTGCTTAACGCTTCTCCATGTCATGGCTCCTCCTCCCATGCAAAACACACTACCCGAGGTAGATTTTCTGGAATCTAAGTCTGATTGGAAATCTGAGTCCGTGTATCCGATGGGAATCAGACTGTCTGACTGATAAACCAACATTCTATCGCGAGTTCTTTTCAGATACTTCAGAATGTTTTTAACTGCAGTCCAATGTTCTTTCCCTGGATTACTCTGATATCTTGCTACCATGCCAACGAAAAAGCAGATATATGGCCTCGTGCACAGCATAGCATACATGAGGCTTCCAATAGCCGAAGCATAAGGAATGTATTTCATGTCATCTATCTCCATTTGCGTCTTAGGGCACATTTCTTTGGATAGAAGGATTCCATGTCTGAAAGGTACGAAGCCTTTCTTGGAATCTTGCATGCTGAATCGCTTCAAATCGGTATCTATGTATGAGGCTTGCGATAAGCCTATCATCCTTTTCTTACGATCTCGAGTGATCTTGATCCCAAGGATGTGACCGGTTTCCCCTAAGTCCTTCATATCAAACTGTTTTGACAGCCATGCCCTTACGTCTGACAAAACCTTAACATCGTCTCCGATGAGCATAATATCGTCTATGTATAATACTAAGAATACCAATGCAGTTCTGACATGCTTTTTATACACACAACTTTTGAACTCATTTTGATCGAACCCGTAAGACTTTATAACTTGATCAAAACATTGGTTCCAAGCACGCGATGCTTGCTTCAGTCCGTAGATGGACTTTTTGAGCTTGCAAACAAGATCTTTTTGGCCCTTTTCAATGAAGCCTTCGGGTTGTTGCATATAGATTTCTTCTTCAAGACTTTCATTGAGGAAAGATGTCTTGACATCCATTTGCCAGATCTCAAAATCGAGATGCGCAGCTATCGACAAGAGAATACAGATGGACTTTAGCATGGCTACAGGCGAAAAGGTTTCCTCATAAGCGATCCCTTCTTTCTGAGTGTAACCTTTTGCCACAAGTCTAGCTTTGAAGGTTTCTACCTTTCCGCCCAATCCTCTTTTCCTCTTGTATACCCACTTGTATCCAATGGGTTTGACCCCATTAAGTGGTTCGATTAGCTCCCACACCTTGTTTTGATCCATAAAACTCATTTCGGCTTTCATTGCCGTTTGCCAAGAATCCGCATCCTTGTCATGGATTGCCTCTTTGTAATTCCATGGGTCTGATTCATTTTCACCAGGGATCAAGTCTGATGACTCTCTTATCCCCATGAATCTCTCGGGCTATCGGATAACCCTCCCACTGCGACGAGGTTCCGGTTGTGTAAGTGTGTTGTTTGGTATATCGACTTGTACAGTTGGCATTAAGGTAAGCCCCTTTAGCCCATTCAAGATAATCTCACTCTTGGGCTTCTTGTTGTTCATATAGTCTTTTTTCAAAAATCTAAAGTGTATACTGATTACCACCTTTTGATCTTCGGGACCATAGAACATGCACCCTTTCGTTCCCTCTAGGTATCCTATAAACAACCTTAATTCTGATCTTGTATCCAATTTACCGGCTTCCTTGTTCAACACGTATGCCGGACACCCCCAGATTCTCATGTGTCCTAAACTGGGCTTGCGGTCGGTCCACAATTCTTTAGGGGTTTTGGGAACCAATTTGGATGGCACCAACTTTAGAATATAAGCCGTTGTTTTCAAGGCGTGACCCCAAAACGATTTGGGTAGATCCGCATAACTCATCATTGACCTGATAATTTCTAAAAGAGTCCTGTTTCTTCGTTCTGCAACCCCGTTTTGTTGAGGGGTTCCGGGTGCAGTTAACTGGGATACAATACCTTCATCTGATAAGTAGTTCAAAAATCATCGCTGAGGTATTCGTCTCCACGATCAGACCGTAGAGACTTGATACGTTTTTTCCTATGATTCTCTGCTTGATCTTTAAATTCTTTGAATTTATCAAAGGTCTCAGATTTATGCTTCATAAGGTAAATGTATCTATATCTTGAGTAATCATCGATAAAAGTAACGAAATATTCATAGCCTCCTCTCGCTTTGATTGACATTGGACCACATACATCGGCGTGAATGATTTCTAACACTTCTTTGGCTCTATTCCCCTTGGCTCCAAATGCCCTCTTGGTCATTTTACCCTCCAAACATGATTCGCAAGTTGGAAATGGTTCAACCTGGAGAGACTCCAAGGAACCATCTTGGACCAACCTTTGGATCCTCTTTGGATTAATATGACCTAGTCTTAGATCCCATAGAAGTGTTTCGTTCACGTTTGATGAACGTTTTCTTTTAGCCAAAATAGTCAATGTGTTATAGGATGCATTTTGTGAGTGGTGTGCACAGTTAATTGTGTAGATATTATTCGACAACGTTCCATGACAGATAAACTCATTATTTAGAGTAATGGTAACAATTTTATTAAAAGTAACCGAATATCCATCAAGAAAAAGTTTAGAAACTGAAATTAAATTCTTTCTAAAACTAGGAACGTAAAGAACATCTCTCAAAATTAAAACTTTATCTTTAAAAGACAACTGCACTTCTCAAAATTAGTGAATCCCGTATCCACTACCCACGAATGGGAAGCATACGCCACCAAACAAGTTTCAACAACTAGTGCATGAGAATTACCTTTCTTTCCGTTCCTTTTGGGTTTGGAACAGGCTGACCTCCAGTGACCTTTCTTGCCGCACTCCAAACAGATCTTTGTACTTAATCTTTCATCTTTGAAGTTTGAATAAAACTGGTTTATCATGTCTGTCTGTTCATCATTCTTACCTCCAATTGGCCTAGAACGAGAATCAGACCCTTTTACAACCTTCTTGCGCTCATTGTTTTCTTCGACCAATGTAAGAGCTCTCACAAGATCATCCATAGTAAAGTCCATATCTTCCATTAGATATTTTACATAAGGGTGATCATAGCTCTTTGGCAGAGAACTGAGAATGAAATCAACTTTGCTTTTGAAATCATATTTTTCACCAAGACATGCAAGTTTTTCAAAGAAGACCATAACCCTAAGAATGTGCTCTTTTGTAGTCATTCCTTCTTCCAATTTCAGCTTGACCATGTCATGCTTAATACTCTTGATTGTTATATGGTCCTGATATGGTAACATCGCTTCGAGATTTTCCATAATGTCTGGAGCTATCTCAAACCCTTGATGAAGGTGTTTTAACAAATCCGATATTTGTGTCAAGATTATTTCCTTTATCAATTCGTTTGCCAGCTCCCATTCAATATATTCCATCTCTTCCCATATACTAGCACTCTTAGCTGGTTTTTCGAGTTTCGGTGCATTAAATACCCATTTGGATTCATGTGAAGCAAGGTCACTCATAAGTTTTTGTTTCCAAACAAAATAGTTTTTACCAGAAAGTTGGTGTTCATTTAGTGTATATAACAGTAGATTAAAAGGTTGCGACATGCTGAACTGAAATAAATAACGATTTGCATAAGCACAAAATTATCACAAAATTCGATCACATGTTTCATATTAAAATCTCAAAAAAATATGAACATGCATCAGTCAACATCTCAAAACAGTTTAAATAAGCCACGTGGGGTGGGTCATTATTTAAACACATTCAAGCAGGTTACAAACAAGAAAACAACTACAAACCTTTAATATCCAGATTAATAGTTGGCTCCTACTTGACCAATATAAAATTGACAGAGACTTCGGGGAAATATATGCATATCAATTTTATACCTAAGTAATAACCATGATTAAATATAGAATTATTATTTCACTTTGAACGAGCCTCGTGGGGGGGTCATCGTCGCCACTAATAATAATCCACAATCATCCGTTTGGAATTCATTCACGTGAAAACTATATTTTGGCCGTCCCATGGGGGGAATTTCTCCAAAAGAATTCACAAATAAATAAATCATGGAGGCCAAAATTAATTCAATTTTATTATCCGAAATAAAATTGTTAATTAATTATTTAAAACATACTTAGTAATTTTCGAAAGTGAGATTTTTTCAAAACAATTTCTCATGCATCGCATATTCAAAAACACAACGAAAAATAAAGCAAATATCAAAACAAAAATTAAACATATTGGGCACATATATCCAATTGTCACGGTTAATTTTTTCATGTCTTGATCTTGAGAAATCGTCATTATTACCTTCATCGTTCGTCTCAAAAAGCTACCACTCGACCGTCTCGAAAAAATCGCCACGTCAAGCCACGTCATTGACCATCTCGCGGGTCGGAGTGCACACTCAGACTTCCTACCATGTCGATCGGCGCCGAAATACACAAGATAAGTGCAAATAAGACGTCGCCCAAAATAGGCGCCTTAAGCGGTTACAGATCAAATACACAACAGTGTCTTGAGCTCAGCGTAGCGCCCGCCCATGCCGATCCCGCCTGCCCGTCTCCCTCGCCTCGCCAGATCACAAGACGATTAGTCTTGCAAGACGACGCCGCAACGCCGCTAGCGCCGATCATGTCGACTCGATCCAGGCTGCCCACCGACCTCTGCCGCCCACTTGCCTCAAGGCCTCCTCCCAACGCGTTTACGACGCACGACGCCCGCCGCGCCCGATTCGATCCGTCTTTTAATTCTTCGTCTCCGCCTCTGTTTCCGATCCGGTAAAAATTTATTTACAAAAAATAAATAAACCTAGATCTAGACTAGTCTATTACATTGAATGAATCAAACAAATCCTAATCTACTCGTTGATTTTCTCACGAGGCAAAATGGATTCGAACGAATCGAATTAAAAACCACAATTTATATGCATGCATAAAACATTCATCAAATACTATGACAATTAGATACCTGCAAAAAGATCTAGCAATTCTACTATCCAATTCCAAATTTAATGAATAACGAATTAAATTACAATTTAAAATTCAGAGCCCGAAACCGTGGCTCTGATACCAGTTGTTGGGGAATATTTGTCCGGATCTATTCGGGATGAATATTTAAATACAAATTTAATTCTAACAATTATTACTAGCATGAATTAATCCTATATTAATTCAAATAATAATTCAACAACAAATCATGCATACAAGTTCATCACATAAATCCTACTCATGCGGAATAGCTAGGAGTTTGCGTGAACTAACCTCTTGGAGTGACAACCATTGAGAAGATGGATCTCATTCACACGAACACACCAGAAAGCCTTCTCAAGTATTCCCACGTCCTTGTCCAACAATCCGGTGGTAGGATGCTCGCGAACAATTAACAAAAGGAAAAATAAAATTATGTTGCACCATCTTTGTGAATTTCTAATTTTCCAACACATGGAATTGCATTGGGGATGAAAAATTCATCCCCTATTTATAATACTAAGTGGGGCGAAAATATTAGGGTTTTTGGGTGATTGGGAAATTTTCTTGCTTCTTCTTCAAGAAACAATCTTGAATATATACAATATATTCTATTTCCCAAAATATCTCCCAAATAAAATCTCCTCCTCCTTATGTTATGGAATTTTCGAAAATTTTATTATAAATAGCCAAGTGGGAGATTTCTTGAATTTAATGAGATAATCTTGTATTCCAAGAATAATTATCCTCATTCCATAACAAAATTCAAAGAAAATCTTTCTCCTTCTTTTATTCATAATTTTCGAAAAAAAATAAAAAATTAGGCAACAATAATTTATTTTATTTTAAACATCTTTTTCAGTTATTGGACTTTATGTTTGGGCTACTTGAGGGCCTTTAGGAGAATTAAGATTGGACCTTCTAATGGACTTTGAATTTTCAATATTGAGCCACAATATTATTCAAGCCCATAAATATTAATTAATCCCACTACATAATTAATATTGCACTATCCATCTTAACCCATATTACTGTTAATATGGCTCCCGGTTATTATTTCCCGTGTTTAAGATTATCCAGTCCATTAATTAATTTAGGCCACTGAAATAGCTTCATATTAATTAACATTTTATTCCTTGATTAAGGAACGACTCAACATTATTATCCATACCGGAAATTAATTCCACTTGCAAGATTTGGTATGATAAAACTTATGAGCCTCCCAAGGGGACAAATCAAACAAGACGTACTTGCACATGTTTCACCGTATTAAATCTTAGCAATCGTCGTGTAACCAGTATCATTGCCCAAGATACAAGGTATTGAATCTCAATGATCCTCTTCCCATCATAAGTCAAAGCAATGGCTATTGATTCCACACGATCCTATTTAAGGGACGGAGATTAAGAAATAATGAACAACTGAGGTCTAATTCTTCTATATTCAAACAATCCAATCTGAGCCTTGCACTTCAACCTTTTACGATGGTTTGTTCATTTCCATATGGGCCGTTAATTCTGTACTTTTAGTTACAAGGGACTGTTAATTTAATCTTCTGTGGTCTGGTATCACTAAATTAATTACAATGTAACACGTACTATTTATTGAACATTTATGCAGTAAATATATGTAACATTCAATGATATTTAAAGCATCAGTGATAAATAATTTATTTAAGCAAATAAGATAGAAATTCAGTCTGGTTATACAAAGTAAAAGCATACTTTCCAGTATAACCCCAACAGATTTTGGTAACGTGGCTAGTGAGCACTCAATCGTGCCGCCCGAATTCCTACCCACACATCGACCGAGTCCTAGACCAAGCTAGAGATGGGGCATTTCATGACGAGGCAGGACCGAGCGAGCCTCCACGTGGAGATTTTGGCCTTGCCGCGAAGCGCCCACGTTACGGGCGATTTGATGAGGGTGGAGATGAGAGTTGAGACTCCTCTCAGCTAACTAAGTTGTAGGGTTACTTTTGTGTTGTTTTTGCATGGGTTAGATGGCGTAATAGACCTTCCCGATTACTTTGTATGGATCATATGCTTACCACTTTTTGTTCATTATTGGTAGGCTGTAAAACTTGTCACCACCATGACGTAATCTTACTTTTGCTTAGGATATCTTCCCGGTCTTTTGTCAAACATTGGATATCGTAATAGACCTAATTCTTTAACCTTGCATAATTTATTGTTGCATTATTGTGTGTGCATTTGAGATTCATTGTCTGATCTTTACAAAAAAAAAAACAAGTAAGGGCTTCTATTTCTTATTCTTTTAGAACAAGCATTATGGCCACGCCACCATAAGAAAATATAGAAAGACAAGAGAACAGACTGCCGAGCAAAATGTAAGTGCCGACATGACAATAGACTTTTTCACGCATTTGCGAAAATTTATGCAACAGCAGTCAGCACTGGCACAAAATAACCAAGAACAGAATCCGAAATCAAAATTGATTGTCGAACAATTTAGGCGATTTAAACCGCCCAAATTCAAAGACAGGGAAGGGCCAGCAACAATTGAAGAGTGGATTGCTAAGCTCGAAAGAATTTTAGAGCATTTAGAGCTAACAGATACACAAAAAGTTTCATGTGCAGAGTTCCAATTGTCAGAAGATGCGGGACAGTGGTGGTTGTCTCATGAAAGAATCGTGACAATAGAAGCAAGGCGTGCTCTTGAATGGGAGAGATTCAAAGAGATCATACTCAACCTTTATTTTCCACAAGCACTGAGAGACCAAAAGGAGATAGAATTTATGAGTCTCCGTCAAGGAACTAATACTGTTACTGAATATGAGCGTAAATTCAATTGACTCTCTTGGTATGCTCCACATTTTGTGGATACAGACGATCAAAAAACACGTAGGTTTGAGAGAGAACTGCATCCGGAGGTGGGATGAATAGTGTCTGGATTGAGATTGCCACACTTCAGGGATGTTTTTGAAAGGGAAAGAATTGTGTCGATGAGTTTAGGCTTGGAGAATGAACAACAACCGCTGACGAGTCAACTCAAGAGGAAAGATGCACCACAACCTAGACAGAGATGGAACATTATGGCCAGGCATGTTCGACCTTTTGTGGTCTCGCCCCCAAGAATGATCCCGTCTTGCCAAACTTACAACAAGAATCACCAAGGGGAGTGCTTCCAAGGAACACGCATCTGTTATTGCTGTCGAAAACAAGCTACCTGGCCAACGCATGTCCTGGTGCAATGGGTACCCAAGCTGGGGGTGGAAGGAATGTTTGGCCAAGACTGCCAAATATGTTAAATCCTCAAAGATCAAACCAAAAGGGCAAGGCCAAGCTGAATGCAATATCCAATGTTGAGTACACTGAGGAAGAGGAGTATCAGGAAGAAGGGCAATTAGAGGAAGGTGATGAGAAGTACGCCTTCTCTTCATTCTCTCTCTCCCTCTTCCTGCACTCTTTTTTCTCTCTCTAAAATTTTCTCCAGAACTTTCATATTCTATACATTTTAAGAAAAGTTGAGGATTCAAGAGCCCTTCCAAGGTAAGACAAGAACAAAAACTCATTCTTCAATCTTTTCTTCAAATTAGGTTTTTTTTTTTTGGGGACTATTGTTTCAGAAAAGAAAAATGTATTTCAGTTTTCTTCTGCTCTTTTCCTAAGAATCATGGTGTTGTGATTTTTTTTTTTTTTAAAACTTCCATTTGAAGCCTAAAAGAAAGTTTTATGTCTTGGGGTTTAGTATTTTGTTGAGTTTTCTCTTTTTCTTGTGGGATTTGCCAACTATATGACTATTTTGGTGCTTGTTGATGGATTGCTTGCATATGACTTTTATGTTCAATATCCTACTGAACCTCTTCTATTATACCTTGAGATGATTTATATGGTAGCTATCTAGTGTCTAAAATGAGTTAAAAGTAATATTTATGTTTTACATGAGATAACTTTGTTGCTGAAATTTTATCTATAACACTACATGATTTTTTGAAGAATATTTTGGGACCTTAATGAATATTTAACTTAAATCATTTTACCACTTTGAAGTACTAGAAGTGCAGGATATGTTGTTAAAATTTCACAATTTTCAAAGTTGTTTCCGATTTTATATGAATTTTCTCCCAAATTGTTGTTTAGGGTAAAAACACTTCGTTTTAAGGTAGTGTTTGCAAAGATTTCTCTAATCAGCTCACTTAGATTTTAGGAGTGAAATTTTACTAAGTCGTTTTAGTGCCTCTTAGGAGATTGAATAATTTTACCTAGACATTTTCAAAGCTCTACCCTAAATTTAGGGACTTTTCTCACAGACGGTGTTTTTCGAGTAAAAAATAAATTATTTTTATGCTCTATTAGAATACATGCACGAGTTGAAATGTGTTAAAATAAAATATGATTTTTTTTACAACTGTTACTACTGACCCTTAAGGTAATGTGAAAATTTTCCTTGAATTTTTATAAGCAATACACAAGTTTTACCAAACTTTAGAAAATGACCTTACGCAAGCCATATTCGAACTCAGTTTTTGGTAAACTTATAAATCACATAATTAATAGTCCACAATTTAATTTTATCTGAAAAGTTTACTGTAAATATTTCTATTTGTTGAGAGAACACTTTATAAATTTTAGTCATGTGTACATTTTATGAAAAATAATTTACTACAAACGGTCTTTTCAAGGTATATGAAAAAATTAGGATTTCTTCAGAATGGATGACTTGAACTCGTGACAACCATTCTAGAATATTTTCATGATTTTTAAATGTGTATATGTGAATTTGCTTAATTGTTATGCCCAATATGTCTTCTACAAGCGAAATCGACTAACTTTTATAGTTAGAATTGTCCCTTGGGGTATGGTGAAGTCTGCAAGAATATTTTAAGCCTACTACAATTTTAGAATGACACGTGTTTGTGTATATATATATATACACACAGTTTTGATATGGAGTCCATAATGGGCTCCTTACTGAGCCAAATGGCTGATGTGGCATTCCACCTCAATATTTTTTAATTATTAAAAAAAGATTTATGTTCTCCCTCATCTCTCATCTCTCGCTCTTTTCCATCTTGGATTCTTCATAACCAGAGAGATGCAAGGAAAATGAAATCTACAGGAAAAACCGTCAAACAAACCCAGTACAAATAGTAGAGTAATCCAAACCCAACTGAATTTATACCATGAAATTCAGGGAAGCAAATCTCCAGAAATCATCTTCTATCAAATAACACAATCTGCCATTACTATTGAGTTTTTCCTATTCTCCAAATAACACAATCTGCCATTACTATTGAGTTTTTCCTATTTTCCAAATAACACAATCTGCCATTACTATTGAGGTATGGTGAAGTCGTGAGTAGAAGACAGTAAATTTGAAAAACTTGAAGTGATTTGGCATCGATAATCTCAAGACGTATCAAATCTAGCATCGGCATCCACTTGAGTGCGGATTTGAGCAACCACTCTTAAAATCCGAGGAGTCAGATGCCTAGGAACACGTACTGGCAGCTGGAGGACAACCTATCCCTCTAGCCGTTTTGCCAAGATATATTATACGTTTCATTTCGGACCCCAAATATATGTGACACTCAATTCTACAAACGAAATTTTGCCCATTGCAATGCGAAATCCATTCCTGCAGGGTACTATTAGTAATTGTCACAGGTTCCCTTCGGACCTATGGTTCGCTCTCTGGCCAACTCTACAGTCCTTCCTAATCCCGGGTCTTTTTCAGTGATAAGGTCCCTCTTAGAGTTCGCAACACTTTCATGCGCCTCACTGGGATTAAAGTTGGCTCGCTTCCTTTTATTTATCTCGGAGTCCCTATCTTCCAAGGTGCCCCGAAACGTGTTCATCTCCAAGGCCTTGCTGATTCGGTGATTTGTAAATTCAGTAGGTGGAAAGGTTCTTCTCTATCTTTCGTAGGTAGGGCTTGCTTGATCAATAGTGTTATTGTCTCTTCCCTTGTTCACTCCATGCTCATCTATCGATGGCCTCGTTCTCTCATTAAACGCATAGAATAGGCGTCCCACAACTTCTTATGGACTGGGGATATCCAAAGCAAGGGTTTGTTAGAGTTTCATGGTCTAAATGATGCACCCAGTTGCACATGGGGGTCTTGGAATTCGATCTCTCAGATTAGCTAACGATGCATACCTCTGTAAGTTCTCATGGGACATATGGAGTCACACAACTTCGTACACAGAAAGCTTGTATACTCGTTACATATACCTGGATGGTCGACCTCGTGCTTACATCCGGTTCTCCTCGATCTGGCCTGGTCTCAGACGACACATTCCTCGCTTCCGTACTGGTTGTAGATGGCTCATTGGGGACAATTCGAATGTTAAATTTTGGAAATATATAACTGGCTTGGCTATGTTATAGTTGATCGTATTGGTATCCCTCAAGAGGTTCGGAGCACGCTCTTCTATACGATCAAGGATGTTTTTTATGATGATATCTGACACTTTGATGAGTTATTTTTCACGTAGTTTCCTGAGATAGTGATCAACATATTGAGAAACCCCATTTCTAGAGGCTCAGACCGTCTGATTTGGCCAGATTCAACCTCGGGATCACTGACCTCTAAGGCAGTGTACTCTCTCCTTCAAGATTATACTGTCTCGGTTAGCTGGGCGTCGTGGATTTGGGCTCCTTTTATTCCCCCTTGCCGCTCAATGACCATCTAACGTGCAATCTGGGGCAAGCTACCTACCACCCAAGATCTTTCCCGAATTGAAATACTTGGTCCTTCGATTTGTCCGCTTTGCCAGAATGGTCCGGAAGACTTCGAGCATATCTTCCATTTGTGCTCCCTCTCCCGTAGCCTTTTCGTGGATCTTGAGCGAATTTTTGACATACACCTTCATCATGGTTTCGGCTTTCATGACCACTTCATACAGGCCACTAAACTCCAATTTGGTCGACAGCTGCACAACGTGTGGCGTCTCTCTTATGTCACTATGGTTTGGGTAATATGGTGAGCTCGCAATAATGCCACTTTTAATGATATCCGCCCTACTTATCACAGTTGCATGGTTTCTCTCTTACATCTGGTTCACGAAGTTGAGAGTTTCGACGTGGGATTTCTGCATAATGACACACGGGAAATGTCAATCCTCCGTCGCCTATGTCTACGGCCCAACTGTCGCATCCTTAGGCAATCGATTGCTTTTCGATGGGCCTCTCCTTCTCCAGGCTGGTACAAGGTTAATACGAATGGGAGTGCTTCGGGATCCCCAAGCTATCTTCATATGGGTGCAATTTTCAGGAATTCCCGGGGTTTTTTTGTTGCTGCTTTTTCTAAATCTTTTGGTTGGGGGTTCCCCTTTGAAACCGAATTAGCTGCGACATTCTTTGCTATTCGTTTCACGGCTGAACAAGGTTGGTTTAACCTATGGATTGAGACAGACTCGGAGCTCACTGTTTGAGCCCTACGTGATGGCCCCACCATGGTACCCTGGCGCCTTCATGCACTCTGGAGCAACGTTGAAGATTTCTACCACGTTCTGAACATTCGAGTTTCTAACATCTTCCATGAAGGACTACTGCAGCCGACCGCTTGGCTAGGCTCCGAGAAGAACATGTTTGGATAGGTGGTGATCCACCCGAATTACTTACGGATGTTCTTTTTTCTAATATGAATAAGATTTATTTCCGTCTTTGATATCTGTGGAGATTACTTTCGCGCTGCGGGATAATTCTCTGTAGAGGGGTCACCTTTTTCCCTTGACTAGGTGTTTTGCCCTAAGGAGGGTTTTACCCTAGCAAGGTTTTTGGGGCCCCGACCTCTGGACCGGCTTGTGGTCTTATGTCTCTAGGTTTTTTCTTTTTTCTTTTTATAGATTAGTTATTTGCCATCATAAATAGCCATTTTTTCTATAGTGTTTTACACCATTGTGTAACAGAGGATCCACAACTCTAAAAACCTAATTATTTGGCAAATTTGTTGGAGATATAGTAGTAAACTAATTAGTTGTGTGGTTTCTTGAATTTTATTATAGTTGGTAATACACCTCTATTTTGTTCACAAATGTATATTTTCTTCTATCATTATTCTTTACCAGACTGTTCTCAAATTTTACGTTTTGTCCGAACTAAAAATGAGTGAATTCACAAGAATTGATAGATGCGTGTATGGACTTTAAGTGCAGATGCACTTAATCTAGCCTTGTCATTTTTCAAGATGGCTTTCAATATTCAAACATAGATTTCTTCAAATGTTATTCGTGATTGATTACAATGTCATGGAACATCACTTGAAGTCATTGAGGTCATAATATTGCAAATCAATCCCATTCAACAATTAATTAATAGGAGTACTGGATTTCTGTCCAACTGTGTACCTTTGTATTTCATAGTCTATTTTTAAAATATACTCCCTCAATCCTATAGTTGATTTCCTATTTACTGTGTGCTCGAATTTTAAAAAAAAATGAAAGTATTGGGATTGAAAGAGTTGTATATTAGTATTTTATGTGATAAAGTGATGGGTAGTTGGGGTTAAAAAAAGTTATTTATTAATATTTTATGCGATAAAGTAGATATTTTCATTTAAGAAAGTGGAAATCAAGTATGGGACGCCCGAAACGGAAATGTAGAAATCAAGTTTGGGACGGAGGAAGTATAATTTATTGTACACAATGGATGAATGAATTTTCATACATTCATCTACTCTCCCTCCTCCACATTATCTCCACATCGTCTTTCGTTAAACACCCAACATTTTATATTCACTTTCACGATGACTCATTCATTCATATATACTCTTGTGACCCTTGTACGCTATCAAAATTTATTAAATAATAATATTTAAAATTAAAAAGAAAGAAAAAATAACAAAAGCTGTCACAATAATTTCTCTCTCCTGCCCAATGCATTTGATGAATTTGTTTATCTCTCCTATCCAATAAAATGTCACAATGATTTAAATTGCAAACTTCATTCATTCAGTCATTGGACAACCCATTAGATGCACCATTGTGGATGCTCTAACACATACAACTTGTTTTACTTACACAAGTTGCACGTTTTAGTATAAACCATGGACGGATGGGCTGCACCGGGCTCCAGCCCAGTGCAAGCCCCCACTAACCTGTTATATATCAGTGTATAATATCTGAATAAAATTCAATACACGAATTTAAGCTCAACTTAATATTATTTTTTATTTTATATTTAATTTACAAACGTCAATTTAAAATTAAAGTTCGTCCTAGTTATTAAATTAAGATACAATTTTATATAAATTTATTTTCTTGATATATCTTGTCTCTTCTTCTTTTTTCTTTTTCTTATTATAATTTAATTAAAGTATTAAAATTCAAAATTTTCATCCACAATAAAGATTTATTTTATTATAATTTTAGATGTGTTTTCTTGAGACTCTCACACCCAAATATTTAGAGTTTAATCATCTGATATGGTTCTATTTTTTCATTCAGTATTTTTATTTATTTAACTTGTTCAAATTCTCCCAATGAATAATTTATTTATTTTTTTGTTATATATTGTGATAATAATAAATTTTTAACCATTTTAATATTAAAAAAAAGAAAAATTATAAATGTAATAATGTAATAACATGAGTTAAATGAGATATTTTTTTAAACTATTAAATATTTCTTGAAATGATTAAAAATATATTAAGCACAAATTTTATTTTAACTAAATATTATAGTATTTATTAATAAAAAAGCAACATATTTTATAAATGAACACCAATCTTTTGAAATATATTTTGTTAAAAATATAGATAAATTCGGGCTTATAATTAGTTTTATGTTTTATAACACCACCTAATTTAATATATTAAAAAATATTATATGTAAATATAAAATTTTAATGTGACGAAACTTCAATAAAAATCAGTTCACCTACCGTTAAATTCTAGATCCATCCCCTGATATAAATCAAATTATATACTTTAATGCAACAAATTTTATATTTAAAAAAATATACTATAAAGTGCACCATATGATTTACTTCAATACACTTGATGCATACATGACATACTCTTTCTAGCTCCGTAAATAGTTCAAAAGTTGTATAGTTCTTATTCTTGACTAATTATTTATCATCTAATCCAATTTGATTAATTAAACATCGCAAAGGCATTTATTAGCCTAAACAAGTTGAATTGCAGGTTTGAGGTTGAATCAGAGCCTAAAGTCGGAACAAATTATATACAAACAAACTGTTATAATTAACAGTAAATTAAGGGTTTTCAACTTCAAATTGCTCAACTGATTAGGGATTGCAATAACTGTTTCAGATTAATCGATCATTTGAAAATCATTAGAGAAGCTATATGTATACCCACCATGCATGTCAGAAACTCAAAACGGTTTCAATTACTACAAATTTAGAAATAAACACACTATAGCTACTAATAATCACTAACATCATAAATCATAAATAAAACTAAACTCAAGAAAGTTGTATTACGTTTCTAGTTTAAGCAAACTAAATAAATACCATAAAATTAAACCACATCCATTATTAATTCATACTATCACCACCGCTACAAATATAGTAACTAACAAACTAACTAACCACTAATTAATTAATTAATTAAAAACACACAACGGAATAATCATAGACCCATCATCACACCCCACCACCTCATCGGAAACCGGCGGCGGCTTCTTCCGTTTCTTCTTCTCGTAAGCAATCCCCCTCGCCTTGGCCTGCGTGTCCCTTACCTCCCTCAGATACAACCTGACGGCGCGTGCGCCGAACGGGTTGGCCTCGGGGCGGCCGCCGTTCTCCTCTAAGGCGGCGCGTAGGCGGCCCACGAGCGCGTCGAGGCTGCCCCAGGCCTGCTTTAACGGGCAGGGGCAGGGCGCGGGCGGGTGGGGGTGCCCGAAGAACGGGCAGGCGGGCAGGTGGACCTTAGTCTTTCCGAACTGGTCGAGGTACCGTAGGAATTCGAGTATGTGGGCCCCGCTGCAGCGGGAAAGGAGGAGCGGCGGCTTGTGGTTTTTGAGGTACTGTCCGAAGGTCTTCCAGTCGCGGCGCTTCTGGGACTCGTAGCGGCTGAGGGACGACGGGGCCGCGGCGGCGGCGGCGGAGGAAGGGGGGTTTGAAGACATGCGTGGGTGGGTGAATTAAGGAGGCGGGTGCATTTGTGGAAGGGGATTAATGTTTTGGGGGGATTTTTGAGACCGAAATATATGGGGAAATGAAGAGAGGTAGATGGAAAATTTATAAAGATGGGGGCGATTATTGGGTATAATACTTTCGATTATTTTTGTAATTAATTTATGAATCACCCATATCTCAATCCATAATTTATACCACTAGACTTTTCTTTTTATGAGTTTCTAGTGGATTACTCATTTACTTGTCAACCGCGTAGATGGTGCACTTCATACTGTATTTATATATTATATAATTTATTATATTAAAATATATAAATTGTACTTTTTATATAAATAACTTATATATTTTATTGTAACAAATTGTATATTTTATAAATAAACTATGGAATGCACGGTTCAATTGATGCAATATACAAATTTTTTTAATGAGTATGCCCTTGTGTTTTACACAAATTTTTTTTTTCATAGCGTGTAAACACTAATGATATTGATTATTTTCACTTACTGACTGAGTCAGTAATTAGTTGCGTTTACTCAATATTATTAGTTATTTTTATTGAACAATGTTAATTATTTTTCTGGAAGGAAATTAATTAATCAATATTAAGTGTTTCACTAAACACTGCTAACTAATTTTATTAGACATTAATTGTTATGCATTAATTGACGGTGCAATTGATGCACACATATATATGTTACTCAATCTAAAAATTATTTGGGTTGATAAATTTAGATATGATTAAATTATTAAATCGGGGTAGAGTTATAAATAGCCCAATGTAAAAGTAAATATTCTTTTATGTCATTAAATTTTAAATTGTTCTTTTTTAGCCAAGAGAATTATTATTTAGACTCATATAACCCTATTTAATTAACAAAAAAAATTTGATAAAATAGAAAAAAAAAAAAAAAAACAGATGCATTCTTATAAAAATATCGGCGGTTTTTTCCCCTAAAAATTAGAACAACATTCTCTCTCTCTCATCGGATCAACACTCTAATACTACACCATATTCAAACATTAATTCATCACGTACCACATTTTATTAAGCTTGTACTACCATTAATTCACCTTGTACCACACTTTATTAAGAGTGTATCACCATTAATTTACTATGTACCACTCATTATTGAGATTGTATCGTCATTAATTCACCTCGTACCACATGTTATTTAAGCTCGTACCACTATTTTTTCACTCGTATCACACTTTGTTGAAGCTCGTACCACCATTAATTCTCCTTACCACATTTTATTTAAGTCCGTACCACCTAGGGGTGGACGGTACGGCATACCGAAAATTTTCTCGTCATACCGTTACCGTACCAAAATTATCGATACCGAAAAATATTATACCGTTGTCGTACCGAAAATTCGGTATACCGAAATTTCGGCATATCGAAATTTTCGGTATGTCAATATTACATACGGATATCGTACCGATATTTCAGTATATACCGGTATACCGAAATATTTTTGGTATACCGGAATTTTTTTGGTATACCGGTATATTTTTCGGTATACCGGTATATTTTTTCGGTATACCGGAAATTATTCCGGTAGACCGGTATATTTCGATATTTCGATATACCGAAACTTTCTATATTTTCATACCGTTATCGTACCGAAATTTTCGGTACGATACCATACCGTATCAAAAAATTCGATAAAATTGATATTTTTCGGTACGGTAAGTGCGGTATACCGGTATTTTCGGTATTTTCTCCACCCCTAGTACTACCATTAATTCATCTTGTACCACATTTTATTGAAGTTCGTACCATAATTTTTCACCCGTATCACATTTTATTGAAAAATGAAAGAAAAAAAAAATAAAAGAATTGGTCTTTAAAAAAAAAGATGAGGGTATAGGTGGTAAAAAAATATTATCTTGGCTAGAAAATAATAAAATTAAAATCATTGATAAAAATGAACTTTTTAAAATAGAATTGACTAAAAATTGGGGTTCTGTTATTTTTCGTTACTTGTGTTTACTATTCTTATATTAATATCTCAGCAATTATTATAATTTTAAAAGACAAAATATTTTGTAACAAGTCTCACACAAGAAGATATGTGGAATTGAATAATAGTATGACTTATATTATTGAAGGATTTTAATTGTGATAATTAAAGTTATTAACTTATTACTTCATAAAGTATTACGTGTGATAGTGAAAATTATGATTTATATAATAAAAGGGAAGGGAAGGGGTATTAATTAGTAGTGATAACTTAAAATTGTGACTTGTATTACAAAAAGATATTAGTTATAATAATTGAAGGTTCATGTCTATAAATATGAACCAGTTTCACTGGAAATCTGCGCACTTTAAAATTTTAGAACAAAATATATATTGTTAATTCCCATTTTTTATTAATTGTATCCGATCTTTTACACCCGAAATAAACATAGTCTAATTTAAAATTCCTAGATTCTAACTTTTTTATTTCAAATTAATTATTTGAATCAAAAACCCAATCTTAATTATATTTGCATAGTATACTCGTTTGAGTCTACAATATACCCTAACATGGATGAGACCAATTTGGTTCTCTAGATGCTCCACTTAATTATAAACTATAACAAATATGTATATGTACTTTATTATATTTATGGAATATTAAGCAACACATAATCGATTGCATTTAACATGGAACACATTCGTTTTAATGATAGGGGACAAGTGAGGGGCGCCCCAAGGGAAGACGTGATGACGCCCTCAAGGGCATAGCCAATTTAGTAAAGTTTGTGGTGACGTGGGAAAAAATTCTACGCCAACGCAGGTTCGAATCTCGTGTGGAATAAATTCTCAATTGAAATATTATGGGAGTTTGTCCTGGGGGTTGAATCCTGTTGGCTCTCTCCCATAAGTGTCTGCCACTTGGGCACATCCTTCGATTTACAATCCGCCCGACTGAGTGGCCAACTGCACGGGTGGGGGGAGTTTCTCGTCTCTTCCTCACAAAAAGAAGACGTGATGATAGTTTGAATATCACTTCAACATGTCCTTTCACAATTATTATTTATTATTTTCCTTTAATAATTATTATATTCATTATTACAATAATAATAAAATCAGGAAAATTCCAAACTTTGTTTAGTACAGTACCACATTTCTTTTCAGTGTTGGGTTGCATCAGAATCATCACTCTCCATTTAACTTTGCTTCTTTCTTTGGTAAATGCTTGGTGGCAGTGCTTTGACCAATCTCCTTCATGCATGGGATCTCTTTACTTGCAGAAACATTGTATTTAATATATGGGATTGCACGAATATCTGAATCACGATGTTTTCTTGAATTTTATATATATAAACAGTTCAAAAAATTATATTTCATCTGAAAGTCTGAACTTATAAAAAGGTGTGAAATTAATTCGTATATTTAATTTTTCTAACAGTATTCCCCCTCACTCGTGAGCTGAATTCTTTTATTTCATCGTTGGGAGGAGGACCATCGAGAGAATAATTTAATATAGGTGGAGTTGCTTTCAGCTTTTAGTCAGAATCGAACCCAGAATGTGGGCGTGAGCCTGAAGGCTCTGATACTATAAAAAAAAATTATCTCATCTAAAAGTCCGAATTAGTAGAGAGGTATGAAATCAATTCATTATTTAATTTCTCTAACAACAATATTGCTTTTTTTGGTTAATTAATTAATATTATGTGAAATAGATAAAATTAACCTGAAGAGACGTGCAATGCCTAGTAGTAATTTATAAGTTTCCTCTTTTGGCAATAATTTTTTTTGAGGGTTCAATTCAGGGCTGAAAAGTTGCTGGGTTTTGGTTTGGACATATAAAGATAATTTTGTTGAATTGTATTCAAACTCGGCATAAATGCGTCTTATGATCATGTGTATTTGAAATTCTGTTATAATAAAGTTCTATTTTTAGTGTCAATTTATTCTACTATTATTGATTAATTGCTTTCACGCTTAGAATAGTTATATATTTTCTGCTTATGTTTGAAAATTGTAACTAATTATTCGATGGCTCGATTATGGCAGTCTTTTGTTGTATATGTTTGATAAAATTTAAAGATCAAATGGGGTGAGCAGAAAAAGACAAATTAAATCAATATCGAATTTAAATAAAATTACTCACTATAATATGTGCAAAGATGAATTTAGAATTTTGTTCAGAAAAATATTATTAAAATTCAAATTATTTAAATATTTAAATAAAATAACCATTTACTATTGGTGTGTTTTATTTGACCTCTTTATGTCCCTTTCACATGAAGTTCATACTACTGGCTGTGATGATATTATTTGATAATGTCTCGAATGCACCAAGTTTATTATACAATTTAATTAAGGACATATTTTTAACATGTAAATTGTTTTTCTTGTAACAACAATTTGTATATTTAATTAATATTTAACAAATTGTATAATTTAAAAATGCATGCTCAAAAATCTATTCTATTTAAAATGAAGAATTAAAAGTGGAATCTAAAGGGAAGTAATTAGTAGTAGTAGTATTTATTTTGGGGAATGACATAGGGATATTAAATGGGGGGCAAAAGGTTGTCCAGGTTACTATTCATCTTCTTAAATTAGAGATTGAGCATGCAATGTAAAAAGCTTCTTTCTTCGTGTCCTTCGTTTTCTGTTTATGACCTACGGGTAATCAAAACCCTATTTCTTTAAATTTACCACTCCAGTTACCCTATATATAAATTCATTTTAATGTGTATTTAATGTACATTAATACTTTTGATATTAATTTCTTGAATCCATGCATCTTTAGGGAAGATAAAATTCAATTGGCCAACATCTTTTTCAATCAGTTTCATTGTCTTCACGATATAGAGTAATTTGTTACTACTATGTCATTTGATATATTTAATTTGCGTGTGAATTGTGATGGTTATTTGTGAACTTTATATTTCTTTAAATTTCACTATTATATGTATATGCATTATAATAGTTTAAAAATTGCTTTAACTTTTTTAATAATGATAATGCATAAACATAAATAGAGAGTTATGCGTAATAATTATAGAGTTCGTCGCGAACTGGGATTCATATGAGCAGGGACGGACCCAGAAATTTCATTGAGGGGGGCCCAATTTACAACATAGAGTGACTAAATGCACTTTCGAATTTTTATTTATTTTTTAGAATTATTTGGACTAAATATCTTTATATTAACGGAGTCGAATACATTTATATGTATATTTAAAATGTGAATTATACATATTTCTTTCTCTATTTCGCTACCCCATTCTCACCTAAAGATCAACATTTTATTTATAGAGTGTTGATTTTTAGAATTATTAATAATATTGGTGTACAGTGAACATGATGCACATAATACTTTGTCTAAAGGAGACAAACACTCGATGAGATAGTTTTATACATGAGATATATGATATAATTTAACACAAATAACACCTATCATTTTAAAATATTAAAACGGTAATACACAATCTCTGAAAATAAAATAAAATCAAGGCTATTTAACATAAATATATAAAACTTTATTTAGAATAATATTGAGATTAGAAGAGTAGAGTTTGGTGGGTGGGGTTAATAAATGGTGGGATAGATACAAAAGATGGGGGGGTGGGAGTAAGGGATACATCTTGTCAAGATGTCAAATCAAACAGGTGATAGCCCCTTTGGTATTTTTGGCCTCAGACTAGTCCCCATGTGCATTTTCCAACCTAAATATTACTTCATTATTATTACTCCATTTTCAAACAGGTAATATGCATTTTTATACATGCACAACATATCACTTTCCCGCGTTTTCTGCTGTTTACTGTGCCCCCCTCGGGACTACTCACGTGTGCCTTCTGAATACCAATTTTTTCTTTCAACTTATTGGAGATTTTTTTTTATTATTAATTTTTTAAAATTTGAGCAGGTCGGTGGACTAGGTTCTCTAGTTTTGAAATAGTGTCTCACTTGTGAAACTTATTTATAATATGAAAATTAGGATTAAGTTTTTTTTTTGTAGTTTAGTAATTTTGCATCGTTTTAAAATTAATCCTGATTTTGTTAATTTTCTTATTTTGATTCTGTAACTTTTTTAATTATTTAAAATTGATCATTTCACCTGCTACAGCAGGTTATTAAGTAGGTAACTGTCATATGTGTAATTAACTTTTTTTTCTTTAATTTCGAAGCACTATTTGAACTTTTTTTAATCTCGATAATTTTGATTTGGTTTTGAGTTGGGTCTAAAAAGAATTTGTATATTAAAAGACAAAGCAAATCGGGTCGGTTTACTGGGTCTAAACTGGCCAAAAAATTCAAAATAAAATCAAATTACACAAAAAATCACTCTTTCTCCCTAAAAAATACGCAGAAAAATCCAGACCCAAAATTATTAGGATTAAAAAATTCTAGGTGGCATTTCGAAGTTAAAGAAAAAAAATAAAATAATTAAATAGGTAGTGGTTACCTGTTTGGTGACTTGCTACACCAGGTTAAAAAGACCAATTTCAAATTTTTTTGATAACTTGTAGGACCAAAATTAAAAAGTCAAAATAATCGAGACCAATTTCAAAACGAAGCAAAGTTATTGGACTACAGAAAAACTTTATCCCTTTATATTAATATATTTGTGAACTAATATTATACTCCCTCCGTCCCGCGATTACTTTTGAACACTTGTTTTATTTGGACGTCCCAACATTACTTGAACATTCCCAAAATGGAAACAAACATAATATTAATACACTCACAACACTCTTATTTTATTCCACTCAAACTCACTAAAACTAACTTTACTTGGTTTGCGTGTCATTGTCACAAATATGTTCAAGTTCTCATGGGACGGAGAGAGTAATATTTATCAATTGGTATTACTACCTTATAAATTGATATCATATCATTAAATAATAAAAGTATTAGTTTATAAGATGGTGTACCCGTTATAATACTGGCCTAAGTTCTTTGTAAATTAGGCTAAGACCCAATTCCAGATTTAGATGAGTTGAGCCTTCTCATCTCCCAAGAGCTCACCATGTTTGATGTTCGCCAGTTTGGAGCTCGATCCTCACGAGCTCACTAGCTTAACTTTCCTGCATAACAAAATCGATGCAGAGAAGAGGAGGACAATAGACAGGTAACCTCGTTTGGTCAATTGAGGATTTCCCGGAAAAAATAGCCTCAAAGAAAAAAAAAATCGCAAAGCACGACGGTAGAGGAGGCGCTTTTAAACAAACCCGAGGAAGAGATTTTCAACATTAGGGGAGATTTCGTAAGCATTAAATGAAGATCGCTCCATAAGAGGAAATAAATCTCTTACCAAGAACTGTAGTAGCGTGTAGGTGATCGAATAAGAAAAGAAAGGCGGCGAACATGTTACCACCATTTGCAGAATATCAAATCGAACCGAATTAGTAAAACCGAAACTAATAATCGAAATATTTATCATAATAAACCAAAATCGAACCGTTTGTCTATAAAATAGATCTAAACCGAACTGAAAAAATCAAAATTTAAATTAAACCTTTTTAAAAGGCACATGTCTATTTTTTATAATAATAATTCAAAAATTAGATAATACAACACAAGGTCCATAGTATTACTTTATTACACAATTTAGTAATCAATATATATTCTATATATATAGTGTATTATTTCAGTTAGAAAATAAGTAAATGAACTTGAGATAGGATTAATAATATGTATTATTTCGGTCTGATTTTTTATTTTTCGATAATTTACCTTAAAATCGAAATCGAAAACTAAAAGATCTAAAATAAAAAACTGAAACCGAACCGAATACCAAATTAACCTAACCTAATTTATATTTTGATTCGATTTAACTCGATTTTTCTATTTTTATCGAATAATGCTCACCCCTAGATCTGGTGCACAAGAAACCCACTATTTATTTTGACGTTCTTATAGTTTAGTTAGTTCTCAATCGTTACTTTCTAAAATGCACGGCCAGTCGTGCTCATTTACAAAACATTTATTATTTATTTTATGATATATATTGACAAAGCGATTAGGGTTTTGACTATTGGACGGTGAAATCTGTTTGGCCATAACTTTTGACTCGGATGTCCATTTTTCTATTATAATACCGTTTTGGAAACGTCTTTAAGTTATCTACATTTGTTACGACTTCGCCGTGACAGCCTGTGGGAAAAAATGCCCCCCCCATGATAACTGTAATTTTTGCCACAGGTTGTCACGGCGAAGCCATGGCAAATGTAGATAACATGAAGTCGTTTTCGAAATGATATTATAATAGGAAAAATGGACACCCGAGTCATAAGTTATAGACAAAACAGTTTTCACCGTCCAATAGCCAAAACCCTAATCGCCGTTTCCAAATCCTCCATCCGACATCACCTATCCTTGCGATCAAAATTGCAACAAGAACAAGCAAAACCCTACTACAGTGATCTATGAAAAAACGCCTATACTACACACACTTATTATTTGCTGGGAAAAACGATTACAACATCACACAAGGGTTGCGACAGATAAAAAAAATCCAAACATGCATTCACATAAGCACCAAAGATTTTGGTAATGATAGAACGAAACTATCTCGTAAGCAACGGATTAATGATAAATAAGTCAAAAGATGATCATATTAATTAAGTTCAAATTAATATACATAAATTTAAACACTAACATATATAAATAGGAAGGTGCTAAATAGGCAGAATCGTTAAAAAACCTTTGCTCTCAATCAAGTCAACCCAAGAATCTGCCCTCAATTAAGTTCACCAAGTCTAAAATAATCTTTCTTGCCCAAGCAGAATTTGTTCACCAAAAATTACCCATATAAATAATGTAAAATAGAAGTAAATTCATTTCAGTCCCACATCGTCTTTTCTTACCATGATATTATTAAACTCATATTCGGTCGAGCTTCTCCACTTTTCTGCACCAAAACTGGATAAACTAAAATACCTGCAATTGCAAAATACTCCAAGAAAAAAAAAAGTTATAAATTATATAAATCCATACACATGATAACATATATATATAATATAATACAAACATTAATAATATTTACTATAAATGCATATAATATATATTATAGGACCATAAACATTAATAATATTTACTATATTGTGGGATCATGTTCTCAGGAAAAAATAAATCTCACATGAAAATTGTCAAAATCGTGAAGATATGCTCAAATTCGGTAATTATGGACGGTCAAAACGATTGAACAGTGCCAAATTACGTAGACATGGTCGAACCGTGCAACGACACTCACTGTACACACTTTCAATTCTTAAATCCTGTCTATCTCCACATGATTTGATTTCTCATGGTAAAAAAAAAAAACTACAGAGACATATATTTAGTGACTCTGGTAAAACATTGAAATTATTGAAAAACATCACAAATTTTCACACATTATGTAATTATTCATTTATAAGACATGCAAATTAGCATGCAAATGATGTATATATGGCATATATATAACACATATTATAACTAAGTACAATAACTTAACTTATAATGTATACACAAACCGTCATTACTCTCTAATTACAATCATTTTGTTAACTTGTTAAATGCATTTTTGAAACGTATATTTTGTTTCATTAAAATGTACAATTTGTTTACACTGAAATATGCAACTTATTCAATATAAAATAAATTGAAAGTTTCACTGTAAACAAGTTGAATGTTTCAATATAACAAGTGACACGTTTTAAAAATACAATTGAGTTGCACGGTGCACATGATGCATACAAGATTTTGCCTACTTTTTATTTATTTAATAAATATTTAAGAATTGTGAATAGTTTTATTACTTTTTTAAGAATTTTATATTAATATTAAGATCGGAAAAAACACATAATTTAATTTGAAGTAGGTCTTGAGTGAGACAGATTTATGGTGAGACATAACATAATTTAAACAGATAATTACTACTGAAAGAATTTCATGTCATTAAAAAGTTTGAGATGTGAAATCAATTCATCACATGAGACCCACTCTTTCTTAGGCTAGATCTTGTATGCACCCGGGTGCACCGTGCACTTATAGTGCATTTTAAAAGCGTACAACTTGTTATGTTGAAAAGTGCGACTTATTTACACATAAAAGTGCAACTGTTAATATGGGAACATAGTTACACGTTTCTATTTTGTATAGTTGCACGCTTTTAAAATGTACTATGAATGTACCGTGCACTCAGGTGCACATAAAATCCACTCAATTTCCTAACATGATGTAGACTCATCGAATGGATAATTTAATATGAGTTGATTTATTTTCAGCAGAGTTTGAACTCAAGGTTTTTGCTCTGATACCACTAAAAAGGATAAATTAGTGTATAGTTTAATATGAGTTGAGTTAATTTTAATGGGGTTTGAACTCCAATCTTTAGTTATGAATTTCTGATATCATGAAAAAAATTCATTTCTTCTAAAAGTGAGAATATATATAGTCAGGGGCGGAGGCACACTGGGGCCAAGGGGGTCACTGGGCCCCCCTTGTCCCACTTAAATTATTTTTATATATTTATAATTATTTATTTTTAACATGTTGAGATTTGAAGTTTTGATTAATTTCAAAGTGTGTCTTCTATTTTCATGTAAATTTTCTTATTTTTCTTCACGTGAGGAAGAGGGAGCGAAAGAGAGAAAAAAATATGTATAATTCACATTTTAATATGTATATTAAATGTATTTGACTCAGTTAATATAAAGATATTTAGTCCAAATAATTTTTAAGAATATATAAAAAATTCGAAAGTGCATTTAATTACAGTATATTATAAATTGGGCCCCCTCGGCGCAATTCCTGGCTCCGCCACTGTATATAGTGGAGTGTAAAATTTATTTATTTATTTAATTTTCTAATAGCTACGTTGCAATATTTTAACGAGTGTACACTTAATTAGCTTTCGCTAAATTGTGAGTCCTGCGAAAATTCCGTTGTTAATGTTCAAGAAGACTGTTTTTTGAGATGGATTTTGACTCCAGCTAAACCCTCACTATTTAAATTTAACTAGAGTTAGATGCATGTTTGAATTTTGAAACCCAAGTTACCAATTGAAAATATAGGATGACACATTGAGCTAGAATTAATAGACTATTGAAATAATTAATTTCTAGTAGCTAGTATGGATTGGTCCATGGTTAGACCTCTACCATTGAGGCACTGTAATTTTTTTAAATACAATCAATTTTTTTTTGGGACAAAATCATGATATTTTGTCTTTCATGAAATGAAATAATATAATGTTGGATGTGTTGTAAAATAAATTCAATTTAAATGTACTGCATTATTTATTTATTAATTAATTTAATTTGAATTATTATTATTTGCTTATGATGTTCGATCAAGCATGAGACGATCCCACGAAAAAATGTCTTACTTTAAAACAAGCCTAACCTTGAGTTTGATTCTAATAATATCAATATTTGTGCGATTCTGTTTGGAAATAAAGTAGTTGATGACGTATATGTACAAAGTAAAAATAACTCAAATGGTTATAACACCCTGTTCCATGTTCGAGGGGTCATAAGTTCTGAGTTATTTGCATAAAAATAAGATCTATATAATTTCATAATTAAAGTCCAAAAGCAATGGGGCCTTGATGGGAAAAGAGAAGACATCAAATGGTATTAAAGAGAGAGATATACATTGCTTATTGATACATAAGTAAATTCCTATATATCTAGAGTCATCTTCAAATTTAATTTTAAAAAATGGAAACCTTGTCAAGATCCCACAGTATTATGAAATACTACTTTTTTATGTGAGCGTTTCGAATTGATAAAAATATGACCAATTAGTAAGAGAATAATTTAAACGAGAATGACATTGGGGGATAAGTGGATAAATATACATTTAATTAATTTGATCATATTTTTATCTAAATGCTTTTAGGTAACACTTTATAGCAATTTAGATAACACTTTATAACAATTTTACATAACATATTTTTTGTGACACTTTCATATAAATAACTAGTATTTTCGATAATATTTTCATATGAGTAACACTTTTAAAGATATATTAATAAATAAATACACGATTACACGTGTATTTTGTATGCAACATACGGTTATCCCCATAGATCAACACGAGTTTTTTCTTGCGTGTTTTTTTCTCACTTACCCATGCACTAAATACTTCTTCTTGAATTAATTACTACAAGCCAAGCAGGCCTAGTTTTGATTTTTTTCCAAAATAAACACCCAAAAAGGAAATGCACCTCCTTGGTATAAGTAGCCATAACCATTTATTTCAATGTCTTTTCAATTTCTTAGTTTTATGATCTTCTAATAAATCAGTAGAAATTTTGTTTAACCCGAAATCACTGCACGTATACTATTTATTATCACGAAATTCATCCGACGGTCACATATAACTTTTTTTTTTACAATCATTTATGTATAAGTGAAAATAAATGTGAGATGGGCAATGCTTTAAGTTTAAAATAACTATATAATGATAATAATATATGAAAAAGAATCTTGCTTCAAAAAGAAGTATGGGTTGGGCTCATTATAACATGTGTGTATTTTTGGTGAGCCTGCAACAATCTAAAAGGACAAGCCCAATACCAAAATTGGCAGAGTCCTAATTAAGCCCAAGATCAATATCCTCGTAACTTTTGTACACACTGCGAGAATCTATAACAACATCAGAACTCATGAGTCATATTAAGGGCGAGTTTTGAAACTCTTAAAACAGCTTTCAGAAGCATTTATTTTCAAAGCTCCCTCTCACAGCTTTTGAAAATAAGTGCTTCTGAAAATTGTTTTAAGTTTTTCAAAACACACCCTAAGTTCATCAAAATTGGGGTGTGAAAAGCTCATCATGGTTCGATTTTTCAGTTTTCTTTATAAAATTTATATTGTGTGTGCTACGAATGGTTCAGTTAATTGTCCGATTATAAATTATTTTTTATCAAATAAAATTGATCATGCGATTTTAAACTATTTCGATCGATTTTTAAACTGTTTATCGATTTTAATAATAGAATCTATAACTATCTAATAACAAAATCTTATTCTATTTATAGAAACTTTTATTAGTTGCTTAAAATTGGTTTCCAAATCTGGCCACTAACATTTTATTTAAAAAAAATATATAACAATGAGTAGGTCTACTGTACAAATTTGTATAGATACAAATCAATCAATTTAGGAAGGTTCAGGGGGCCAAGTGGTCAAAAAGTGGTCAAAGCTGGTCAATAATGGGTTAGGTAAAGTGAAATTGGATCTCAATTGGAATTTGTATGCATACAAATTTGTAACCTAGACTTTGTCTATAATAATTTAAAGACCTAATTATGCTAACCTTCTCAACTCCCATCACCAAATAAATATCGACGCAAAAAAAATGATTTCTCATTTTTGCTATTTGAAATTTTGAATACATGCTAAGCTTCCCATCTCCTCATTAAATGCTAAATGACACATGACAAATAATAACAGCTGAACACAAATTTAAAGACCTAATTATATTAACCATTCTATCTCCCCACCAACAAATAAAAAAATGACGCAACACTTGGCTGTTCAATTGTACTATCTAAAATCATATTAAAAAAAAATGACGCAAAAGAAAAAAAGAAAGAGAAAAACAATTGCTCCCCACTATCATGTGCATTAATAAATTGCTCCCTCTACCCTATATTAATTTGGGCATTAAAACATTCAATAACCAACCAAATGTATAGGAAATAAATAGCTAAATCTTTCATGCTAACAACTCCACAATTCCACATGTAGCCATAATTTTGATCATTACCATTTTCAAATTATAATCAGGCCGATCCTAGAAATTCTAGACCCTGAGTCGATTTTAAAATTCGGCCCCCTCATATATGAACTAAAAAATTATACAAATTGATTGTATTTCATAATTTAAAAATTGAATAATAACTAATGACATCTTAATATGAAATGTAGGATTTGCAAATATTTTATTATATGTATACAATATATTTTCTCGTTTCACATTAATTGTTTGACAATTTTAATGGGTTTGTATAAAAATAAGAAATACTATAAAATTTTGATAAATTTTTCTTTCAATGAAAATAAAAGAGAGGAGAGAGAGTTTGTGAAGGAAAGTGTATTTTTCATAATAAACTGATTTTTACAGTAAAATTAATAGTGAGAATTGCAAAAATATAGTAAAAATGATAATTATTTCGAAACAAAATTTATTTGGCCAAATTATACCAAGAAAATTAGGATAGATTTAATTATGTGTACGTCATATATTTAAAGAATTAAATTAAAATAGTTGTGGATTTGTGCTGCTTCAATTATTTATTTTGGATAAAGCATGGTCTCAAAAATAAATTAAAGATTTACAAAAGGTGGGACTTAAACTAAAATATTTGTGGACTTGTGGTGCTTAAATTATTTATTTTGGATAAAGCATCGGCCCATAAATAAATTTAATTTACAAAAGGTGGGACTTAAACTAAAATAGTTGTGGACTTGTGGTGCTTAAATTATTTATTTTGGATAAAGCATGGGCCCAAAAATAAATTAAGGATTTGTAAAAGGTGGGACTCGAATCTTAGACAAAATATAATAAAATACTTGTCTTTCCCACTAGAACATTTCATTATATATTAATAATTTTATAAGTATAAATATATATTATATATATAAGCATATAAAATTTTGGGCCCCTAAAAATTGATAAAATTTTCGGGCCTGAGTCGGACGACTCGTCCAACTCATGAAAGGCACGACCCTGATTATAATGGCACCCCTTTAGAGTTTGATCAAGGAACTAAATCCATCAAAGACTACTTGGGCACTAAACCTTCATGTTGTGCGGTGTTACGACACAAGATATCAAAATCAACTTGAAGCGGCCAGCTTGGAATGTGTGCTTCATGATCAAGAGGTTTGAAGTGGCTCTTATTTTTTCCTATAACATTTAAAAAATATGTCAAAAATATGATTAAAAAAATTAGTACGTAAAGTATGAAATTAGTATGTTGTTTAACAAACTCAAAAACATTTTTTCTAGATAAACATAGTTGTTTAGTGACTTTTGTTTTTATCAAAATCTTTGTTCCATTGTTGCTTATATCGGGTAGTACAAAAATTGTCCAATCCAATGGAAGGGACAAAAATAGGGGACATCACTGATTAGTGGTAATTTTACTTGAAATTTTGTGTTATTTCATAGCTAGATGTGATGATTCTTGCATGATTTTGGCTATTATATTGTTGGATTGAGTAGAAAAGTTCATCTAAGCTTGTGTGATTAATTTGAGCAGGAATTGGGTTGAAAACGAAGATTTTATGAAAAATAGAGAAAAATAGGCTGCTCGAGTCGAGCAGCCTTACTCGAGTCATGCAGAGCCTAAAGGGGGGCTGGTTGAAATGTGATTTTGAAGAGGACACGATTCTTGAGTTGCTCGAGTCGAGCAACTTTGCTCGGGCTTTTTGGTCGAGCACAACAATTTTATACAGAGAGTTCGGCCAAGTCTTGAGTTGCTCGACCAAATTCTGGTCGAGCAGAGCTGCACGAGTCGAGCAACGTGGAAATTAGAAAACGCGGGTATGATTTTTGCTCGTGCTCGACCTCCCTTGGTCGAGCACCTCTGCTCGAGTCGAGCACGGCAAAAATTCTGAATTTCTCAAATCTGACCTAGGGACACGTGACAGAGAATTCCAAAGCATATATTAAGGCCCAACTTTGTTTTTTTAGCATTCAGCAGCTGGGGAAGAGATAGGGAAGCAAGCAAGTGATATTTTTTAGAGTTCCAAGTAATACTTTTGCTAGTTTTTCATTTTTTTTCTTCCATAGATAATTTAGATCCTCATATAATAGCTTAATTCTAGCTTTATTTACATTTCAAGCAAGGATTCAAAGAGGATTTGTGAGTTTTGTTATGCTTTTGTGCTACAATTTCATCCAAGAGGTGATTATTACTTTTTATTGCAATTTACTTGTTAATTTTGTTATGGGTTCCTTGAATTCTTGCATATTAGCCATGGGTTTTGCTTGTAGCACCATGGGCTAAGGCCTTTGTGTTTGGGTGTTTGGAATTGTGATGATGATTGTTTAATTGTTTTGATTATGATTGTTTATCTCTATTGATGGTGATTCTTTATATTAGGGGAATTTACTTGTTCAATTTGGTTGGGTATTGTTATTAGCTTGTGTGTTTATGCTAGTTTATCGCAACGAGAGCTGGGTAGACGGGATTAGACATATGGGTATTGATTTAATTCATCGGATTTGAGTTAATTATGCTCTATTGCAACGAGAGTTAGATAGAAATATAAGAACCCCCCTAATTTACATTAACTACTTTAGTTAACACCTAGAGTGAAGAGCATATAGGAGAATTGAACTTAGTATACAAGTGGGAAAATACGGGGATGAAGTAGTTAGTTAATTAGAGGATTATATCTGTTCAATTATCCGGGCTAGAAAGGGGAGATTCTCCTCCCGATCCTAGGATTTAAAATGATATCGGACCCTGCGCTTATCAAGACACGGAATGGTAATTGTGTAGTGATTGCTCTTATGGAATAAATCAAAAATAGAGGTAAATGCCATAATTAATCTTTTGATAATCGTCTCACAAGGAAAAACACCCGAACACCTCATCTCACACTTGGAAGCAAAATTGTTTGTTGCCTAATTGCTTTCTTTTTTGCTTGTCGTATTTTCTTGTTGTTAATCTTTATTTAGTTGATAATTTAGTGTTAATTCGAAAAACCATTAATGTTTCACACTATAATCATGCGATTTATTACATAGCAATTTGGGCTATATTCCACACCTAGTCCCCGGATTAATATTAAATCGGGCACTTCAACAACCTTCTTATACTTGAGAAGTTAGTGTGAGAAATCACGTGTCAATCACCATCGAGGACAACGAGTGTTATTTATAAATGTCTCACGATAATTTTTTAATGATTATAAAATCTTATAATCCTTGTAATTTGAACGACAAAAAACGTGCAGGAAAAATCAGTTGAAATGCACTTTATGGGGAGAATATGCAGACATGTTTAGCAATCTCCTTAAGAAGGACGTCTCACGACCTCAGATCTTGATTCTACAGTTGTTTCGAGGAAAATCGTACAGAAGTATTGTCATTACAAATTATAATTTAACCATCAATAATCCATCTTAGCTTAACACTTATAAAATTTTCTTTTTTAATGTGACACTAGATACTGTAAATCTTTGTATGCGTATAATGTTTCTAAGATGATATTTAATGAAGATGTTCCTAAAATCAAGGAGTTCAAAAACAAGTAAGCAACCATCCTTACGTTTTTTTGACTTTTTTAAAGAAAAAAAATCCACTCAACAACTTTAGTTCATTCAGGCTAAGTGACACGTGTTTTTTTGAATACACTAACCTCTCAAGATAAGAGGCCAAGTTTTAGCGTCTTGTTAAATATCGATCCACGGGACTAGGATGGTAAATATAGCCCAATCATATGTGTTGTCGCATGATTATAGTGTGAAACGATTTGGAAACTTAAAACAAGCAATATCCAACAATCGAAACAAAGATCAAACTAAAAAACGAGCAAGCTAAGAGAAAACAATTAAATAGCAAACGAGTTTGTTCACTAGCGAGAGAAGATGTGCTCGGGTGTTTTTCCTTGTGCGACGATTGTCAAAAGATCAATTATGGTGTTTACCTCTATTTTCGGTTATTCCATAAGGGCGTCATCACTAAACATATACCATTCCCTGCATTTTAAAACCTAGCAGGTACAATATCATTTTAATCCCTAAGATCGAGAGGCGAATCTCCTTTTGCTAACCCGGGTAATTGCGCCGGATATGGTCCTCTAATTAACTAACTACTCCATCACCGCAAGTGTTTCCACTTCAGACTAAAGGTTGATACTCCTATGTGCTTCTTCACTACCCACCCAAGATTTTAACTCAAGAAGATAATGTAGATTAGGGTGGTTCTAAAAGATACACAACTCTTATTGTGATAGACTTAATCGACTCCAATTCGAATTGAATTAAACCAATACACATATGCCTAATCCCGTCATAAAGAAAAACACATAAGCTCATAACAAAAACCACCAAAATAGAAACAAAAAAATTCCCTAATCTAAAGGATAACCATCAAGATAAACATCCATAATCAAAAAATTTAAACAATCATCACCACAATTCCAAACACTCAAACACTAATAACCTTAGCCCATCATAATTCTAATCAAACCCATAAACAATAAAAAATATAAACCCATAAACATAGCCATTAAAACAAAGAAAGCAAATAAAAGAGATAGAAATAACCTAGTAAAGTAATTTCCACTTGAATCTTCAAATAGCTCTTGAATCTCAAAGAAATCTACACTACAAAGCAATAAATTTATCTAATAGAGTATTGGTGTGTGTGGAGGAGGAGAATTCTTAAACCCTATCTAAAACCCATTTTCTCCTAAAACTCTTCCTACTGGTCTTCGTGTCCTCCTTCTCCCTACTGGTGATTTTGTTGCCCTCTGATATATCTTCAAAAACGTTGCATTAATTACTAAATAGAAACACACTTTTACTAGGAAAAGCGCTTCCCCAAATAAAGTGGGGTCCATTCCCATGAGGTTCAACTCTAATCCTTCTTTGCTCCTTTTTTTTTTCATTTCTTTCTTACGGCTGCAGATTTGAATTAATGACTTGGATGAATTTCATTGGCTACAAACAAAATTATGAGATGGTCTGCTTTCTTCCTTTCTTTTGGGCCGCCGAAATTGTATGCTGATGGGCCTGATTTATGGGCCAATTTAATGGCTGAAATATGGCTGTTCAGCATTTTCTTGGTTTTTGCGAATCCCGAGTGGGTATTTTTCAGCAGCGCGTCATTATTGTTTCGTCCATAACTTGAGCTCCCGACCTCCAATTAAGTTAATTCTTTTTTTGTTGCGACCTTCTTTTCGAGGAGCTTCACGTGGTTCAACCCTATTCTCCTATTTTCTTCTGGATCAGAACAGGTATTTAATTGTTTCTTACTCGTTTTTCATTAATTTCCTACGCAACAATCAAAACACGACCTTTCTCGACATTAAGGCACAATTAAGTGAAATTAGTGCAATACAAGCACGAAATGCTGTCAAATTGAGCTCAAAATCACATAAATACAAGCAATTACGACACCTTGCATGCCTAATTTCAACCTTCTTCTTTAAGCACACTATCTTACATTCCCTTACTTTTTACTTTATTTCATTCATAAACCATAAACCAATTTTAATTCTAATGACTGAGGCCCTTTGTGGTGTCAAAATATAGTATATTGATGATAACCACATCACCATCCTCAGTCACCAAATTTTCATCTTTATTTTTTCTTTCTTTTTATTTCAATTAAATTTTCACTTTCATTTGTTTAAATCTAGTTAGACAACATCCCAAGTCAAATAACACCATTTAGGCAAAATTTTGCATAAACCATAATATCCGAATATACATAGTTGGATATTTTTTAATAAAACATGTTGCGAGTGTCCGAGTTAGGGTGTTATATGAAGGAACTAAGATTGAAAAGAATGCCATTTGTATATCACACCTTCAATTCGTTGATGATACAATTCTTATTGGGGAAACAAACATCTCTAATGTGCGGACTATGATGCGGGTGTTAAGGATAATGGAACTCATATCAAGGCTTAATGTCAACTTTGATAAGTGTGGACTCTATGGTGTTAATGTTGCGGAAGGAAGGCCTAGTGAGATGGCTGAAATCCTTGAATGTGAAGTGGGGAGGCTTCCAATTCCTTACCTGGGCATAAGAGTTGGGATCAACCATCGAAGGGTGGCCGAATGGTCATGTGTTATTCAAAAATCGAAAATAGGTCGAGGCGGTGGAAGGATAAAAAGATCTCAGTCGGAGGCAGAATTACCGTGTTAAACTCGGTGTTATCATCCTTACCTACTTACTATCTTTCTTTTTACGTTATTCCTAAAAAAACCTTGAGAGAAATTGTGTTCTTACAAAGAAATTTTCTTTGGGTGGGTGGGTGGGGGGGGGGTCTTGGGGTTAGGGATTTGAAGTTATTTAATAAAGCTCTTGTGGGAAATGAATGTGATGCTTTTTGAATGAGAGGGAGAGCTTATGGGTGAGGGTAGTGGAATCTAGATATGGAAGGGAGTGGGGTAGAGGGGAAGAATTAATAGTGGAGGGAGTTAGGAGGAGATGATCTTATTGGTGGAAAGATATTATGAAGGTCACTCAGGGGGTGGAGGGTGTTTGGTTTCGGGGAGGGTTTTGAGGGTGATAGGAGAGGGAGAGGATACATTTTTTTGGGAGGATGAGTGGGCTGGGGGGAAACCTTCGAGGCCGAAATTTTCGAGAAATTTTCAGCTTTGTGAGGATAAGAGGGAGAAGGTTAGCTCGATGGGGGAGTGGGTGGGAGATACGTTGGAGTGGAGATGGAGGAGAAATCTCTTTGATCGTGAACTTGCTACACTTAATGCTTTTCTTGATTGGATTAACAGGTTTCCTTTGAAAAGAGGCTCTAGAGATTCGTGGACTTGGAACGGCGACTCGGGAGGACATTATTCGACGAAATCAGCTTATCTCACTCTATCATCCATGCATGGGAATCCTCATCTCAATGCAGATTTGATAGAGGGCTTTAAGCTCATTTGGAACAAATTTGCCCCGGTGAAAGTCATTGCACATGCATGGAGAGCATTTTGGGACAGATTACCTACGAGACTCAATTTACGAAGGAGGAATATCATAGATCAAAATGGCGATGTGAGCTGCCCTCTACGCAAATCGAGGACGGGTTTTAAATCATATACTCTTTGGATGCGATTTGGCATACCAAATTTGGATGGATTGTTTCAAGTGGCTCGGAATACTGATGGTTCTTCATCATAACCCCGTTCACAATCTTCTTGGTCATTGTCGAGTCTTAAAAGGAAAAAAGTGATAAACAAATTGCTTTGTCTATTTGGCTTTGAGTGATTTGGACGATTTGGAAAGGAAGAAATGAGCTTGTGTTCAAAAATGTGAATTTTTCAGTTCTAGAATTGTAGATGACAATTTGAAGGCTAGACTTTTGAGTTAGTTCTATGTGATAGGTTTGAGATGTTCTTTGTTCTCGTATAGTGATTGGCTAGCTAATCCTAAAATGATCTTAAATTGCTAGATTTGTTGTAATTAATTTTCTGGTGGGTACGCTTGTATAGACCGGACTCATGCTATGAATCTTGTTTTTAATTCATGCATTTGATCATATTCAAGGTATAATACGGGTTATTTTTAATTAATAGTTTAAAAAAATATATTGAAAATAAGTAAAATTGATCAAATAATTTAAGTTTATAGGATACATTTAATTTATGGAAGACCAACTCAAGTATGTGATCTAGGTTCCTTCTTGTCTAAAGTCGATTTTGGCAATAACTAGGGGGTATTTGTTCAAACTTTTCAATAAGAATGACAATGAAATGAACGTTAAGACAAGTGTGATAGCCAATAAGAATAAAAGATGCATTCACTTTTACTATAAGGGATCATAAGACTCAATATGCATCCATCTTATAATTGTGTCTTTTTAAGCATCCAATTATTCATCAACTAATAATTAATTTTTATCTCCTAATAACAGCTGAAGTAAAGCCAGAGGATCAATGAACCCCATAATTTTTAATATTTAGTAATATATATTTAGGTAAGTTTTGCATCCATTAGGTGCATATTTATACACTTTATAATATATTTTATAATCATGCAATTTATTGTATTTATTTATACTGAGCTATATAACTATTATTAAAAAATAAAAAATGCATATTTAAATGTAAACAAATTATATATTTTAAGAGGCACACTTGTATGAGACGGTCTCACGATGAGATGGACATAAGTTAGGCATTAACATTTTAATACTTTGTGAGGAATGAGAATAATTTGTACTTCATCTCATACATGAAATCGTCTCTTATGATTTTTTTGTCATATTTCAATGCAATAAATTGTATGATTCTAAATTACACTATAGAATGTATCACTTAATGCACATGAGACTCGCTTCTTCAAAATTTGATATTTTGAACACTATTTTTTGAACAGTTTCCAATACATACTTTCTCTATCTCTCTTTTTTTTGGTCAACTCTACTACAGCTCTAAAGTCTAAATTGAATACGTTTTCGGTTTTATCTTTTTTATCTTTTCATGATATTTAAGATTTGACATGTATCATCAAGTTACCATTAAAGGGATTTGGATCCCTCCGCTAAATGGAGGGTCAGTTGAATCTGAACCCTTCATTTTACACATACACACATACTTGTGTGAATGTGTGTAAACTGAAGGGTCCAGATTCAACTGAATCCTCCAATTAACTGGAGATGATCCTCTCCCCCATTAAAGGGTATAACATTTTAACAATTATTAGGTAAATTATTATATTCTACTTTATCCTTTTGATGTTCAATTTATTTTATTGTTATAACTTTACCACTGCTATTATTATATATACTCCACAACTATTTGGTAACAATTATTTATCTTAATTTTTTAATATTTAAATGCATTTCATAACTAATATTTACTAAATTTACATATTCTTATTTGATCATTATACATATGGAGTTTTCTTAAACATTGAGAGAGAAAATATCAAATTTTCTTCCTATAATTTTGGGTAAATTCAGTGGTAGTCATTTTTCTTTTCAAAATTTTAATCAACATGTGTCTAAATTTGGTCTTTTGCATTCAATTTTTCGTACTTTAGGTCGAAAATTCAATTATCGCCGTAATTACACACATGATGGCTGATTTCTGGCCAAATCAATAAGTTGGAGCACAACATCATATTTTTATCCTATTTTAATCATTTTTATATATCTTTCCTGCTAAATCCTTTTCGTATATAGTTATATTTATATATATTTTATAGTCGGGGCCGGGTCATACTCCCCGTCCCATTTCCCGTTAGATTTATTTATATTATATGTTAATTTTATTATATAATTAGTATATATTATGTATTTGCAATTCTTATCATTACTTGATTTTATTTTATTTTTCATATTAATATAATTTTTATATTAATATAATAAAAAATAGACAAAGAAAAAGGTGAAGTTCCGGCATAGCCCCGTTGACATTAATTTAAAGATTTTGATTTCGACGCATTTATTGTCGTTTACTGAAAGACTATTTAATATGAATGTCATAATTCTTAAAAGATAGTGGAGTAATATTTATTGTAGATAAAAATTTTTATAGACTTGATTTATCCTATGAACTCTATTATTTAAGTATCACTGTTACATATAAAAATTTTTACTGTTATATATTAAAATTATCACTGTTATGAATAAAAACAATCACTACTTAAAAAATGTTTTATATTTTTAAATAATGAATTTTTTTCTCATAACAGTGATTATTTTTACACATATAAACTCCTATATTAATTTTTTGAGTTTTGGCAAATTTCAAAATTGCCGACTAATTAATTAATTATGGTTGACGTCGTATTACAAGCTTTAATTAGGAAATATACAATAACCTTAAAGACAAACGCCTTTTTTGACTGGAGAATTGGATCGTTCGTCACTTCCACACGGATTTTGATAAATTGTGATAAAATTATATTTTATTTCAAATTTTGTTTATGTACATATATTTATGAAATTCTTTTATTTATATTACATATATATGACATCATGAATTGATCACAAAATGAAAGATGCAACAGAATGCAGTAAAAGACTCTAATTTGATGCTGAGACCTTGTTACTAGAATTGTTATTCCACCAAATTCCTCATTAATATTTAAATCACTTGGATATCACATTCATCTTTTTGAATATTTTTAGATACTCTATTTGTATATTTATTATAATTTAATTTTATAATTCATTTCGTGTAATTAAATTTTGGAAGAATGTATCTTTTCACATCTCATACCTTGCCATGTGCATGTGCATGTTTTATTTGGTACACCTCTCTCTGTTAGAGAGATATTAAAGAATTATGTCTAATATAAAAATTAATTCAAACTTATAGAGAAATATCTAATTAATTTTTTTTAAATATAATTTCTAATAGATATAATCAAATCAGATCCTTTCAGAACTAGGCTCGTTAAATCTCATTAATAAAACACATCGAGATAAACAAATAAACTCAAACTCAATTATATTTAAAGTCAGCTTAGTTGGGGATATCGGAAGGGTAATGAATGGTAATCATTCCTATTAATAACTAGTTTCACCCTTGTAATACTTACTCTCAACCCTCCTAAAATGATATCTATTGTTGAGCTTCAAACCAATTAATAATATGATATTGATTGAAACCCTCAATTATACTTATTACAATTATCATTCTCAAGTTACACCAAACAAACCCTTAATTTGTTAAATGATATAACATCGTAATGTATTGTTGGAAGCAGCAGTCGAACATGGAAAAGAACCTGTAAAAGGTAGATTTGGATCTTGTGTTGTACAACACGTTGATGCACAGTAAACCCATGCGGGTCTATATTGTATTTAAGACTGTGCTATTCAATTAAAAAATACACTATAATTCCACACGAGCACGTTACCGTACTATACAACGCAAAATCCAAATTCGTAAAATGTGGGGAATAAGGAATTCAATACACTCAAACATAATGATACTTCTTCCATTTCATTCCATTCCATTCCATTCCATTCCCACAATATATTCCAAGATGCATAACAATTAACATGTGGAAATTGTCCTTGCATAAACCCTCAAAAAGTCAGCTTAAACCACCAACAAAATTCTGCTTTTCAAACTTGTATATTAATATATATACACACGCAAATAACCTTTTTGTCATCACACTTCACTAATCCAAATTCCACAGCCATGGAAATTCTCCCTCTTGTTATCTCCCTCTCTTTCGCCGCCCTCACATTCTTATTCCTCCGCCACCGCCGCCGCAGCCCCGCCAATCTCCCGCCGGGCACCTTCGGCTGGCCAATCATCGGCGAAACCCTCGACTTCCTCTCCGGCGCGCCGGAAAAATTCATCACCGACAGGATGAAAAAGTACTCGCCGGACATCTTCAAAACCAAAATCCTCGGCGAGAAAACCGCCGTCATCTGCGGCCCCGACGGCCACAAATTCCTCTTCTCCAACGACCAGAAACTCTTCGCCGTTTTCCGGCCCCACCCAATGCAACACATTTTCCGATCCTACAAAACCAAGGCGGCGCAGGCGCCGCCCACCGACGAAACGCAATCGGCTATTCGGCAGCCGGGCTTTCTAAAACCCGAAGCCCTAATGCGATTTCTAGGGAGAATGGATTCAATTTCACAAACCCAAATTCACGCCCAATTCGCCCAAAACGGCGTCGTCCGCGTTTTCCCCCTTTCTAAAACCATAACCCTAGCAATCGCCTCCCAATTTTTCATGGGAATCGAAAACCCGGACAGAATTACGCGCCTCGTGCAGCACTTCGATGACGTCACCGTCGGAATGCACTCCGTCATGCTTGATTTGCCGGGAACCGTGTTCCGCCGCGCGAACAGGGCGGCGGCGGCGATCAGGAAGGAACTGGTGAGAATCATCAGGGAGAAGAAGGAGGCGATGAAATCAGGGGCGCCGCTGCAGGATATACTGTCACACATGATCGTCGCCGCCGATCCGGCCGGAAAGTCGATGCCGGAAAATGAGATTGCGGATAAGATGATGGGCCTTATAACGGCGGGGTACAGCACGGTTTCGACCACCATGACTTTTTTTATGAAGTATGTGGGTTTGAATCCGGAGTTATACGAAAAAGTTCGAGCTGGTAAATGATTGCATTAATTCCATCAATATTTAAGGTGTGTTTTGAAACACTTAAAATAGCTTACAGAAACATTTATTTTCAAAAATTGTGAAATTTAAAAAATAAGTCTTTCGGAAAATTCATAAAAATGCTTCAAAACACACCCTTTATTAAATTTTTAATTGCACTTGATCCATTAAATTATTAAAGAAATTATGCTCCGAACTAAACCAATTTAATTATTATTTTTTTGTATTTAACTATACCAACTACTCCCTCCGTCTCGAAATTATTGTCCGATTAACTGTGTGATCGGTTTTTAAGAAAAATGATAAAATGTTAAAATGTAAGGGGTATAATTGATAAATCAACTTTATTGAAAAGTAAACACATTTTATTAAGGCAACTAATTGTTGTAAATTAATTCAATTTGAATTCAAGATCGTTTCACATGACATGAACAATGTCAAACAGTAACAACATCATTACATTGCTAAAAACTCAAAAATTTCATAAATTACAGCACAATTAATTCAGTTCCCTCCTAAAACTCCCTACATTTCAAAATTCCCACCTAATTAGTTTAAAATCTCCCTCCTATTACACATTTCAAAATGAATTACACCCCATTAAATGAACAATGGTTTTTGGTTTGTATTTTGACCATCAAAATGAATATGATGACTTTTGGAAATGTATTAGACCATCAGATTATAACATCATCATTGGGATATGTGAGTTGCATCCTAATCTAGAATAGTAATCCTAGAGGTTGTAGATTAAATTCAGAATTGACACTCATAAGGATCATATTATGTCTCCTAAATGATGAGAGGATTACTCATCATTGGTGACATTATCTCTATTTCATGTTATAACACAGAATAGCATGCAATTCAGTTCACATTTCATCTTAAAACAGAGAATATCATGAATTCAGTTCACAATGCATGTTAAAACAGCCTACAATAGCATGGATTTAGTTCACATTTCATGAATATGATGACTTTTGGAAATGTATTAGACCCTCAGATTATAACATCATCATTGGGATATGTGACTTGCATCCTAATCTAGAATAGTAATCCTAGAGGTTGCAGATTAAATTCAGAATTGACACTCATAAGGATCATATTATGTCTCCTAAATGATTAGAGGATTACTCATCATTGGTGACATAATCTCCATTTCATGTTAAAACACGAAATAACATGCAATTCAGTTCCATTTCATCCTAAAACAGAGAATAACATGAATTCAAAACATTTAATGTTAAAACACAAAGATATCATAAATTCACCACATTTCATGTTAAAACACTTAATAAGATGAATTCAGTTCACATTTCATGTTAAAACATAGAATAACATGCAATTCAAACCACATTTCATCTTAAAACGGAGAATAACATGAATTCATTTCACAAAAATGTTAAAACAACCTACAATAAAGATGAATTGGGCACATTTCATGTTAAAACACAGCATATCATGAATTCAGTTCACATTTCATGTTAAAACACTTACAATAGCATGAATTCAGTTCACATTACATGTTAAAACATAGAATAACATGCAATTCAGTTCACATTTCATCTTAAAACAGAGAATAGCATGAATTCGGTTCACAAAAACGTTAAAACAACCTACAATAACATGAATTCAGTTCACATTTCATGTTAAAACACAACATATCATGTATTCAGTTCACTTTTCATGTTAAAACACTTACAATATCATCTTAAAACACAATTAAGCACATTGCAGAGTACATGCAATAACCCAAACAAAATCAGTTAAGCACACTGCAGGGTACATGACATAAGTCAACAAGAAATTAAATAATGAAAGGCATAACCTGTAAATCAGATCTTTAGCCGATGGGCAAAGAATAATCAACATCTCAACAAATCCTCTATTGGACTCATGCAACCAATATTCTTTATTAGAGAACGGTGGTGGACACCTGCACATCGGGCTTTTAATGCTAAGACTTCATCCGAAAAGCAGACGGACGAGGGCTCACAATTTTCGGGGGATTGAGAATCTTGAACAATCATTAGGTTGTAATCGGAGAACCCCCAGCTTTCAAGGATTTCACTTTCAAAGACCGACCTGCACCACGCCGCCCCATCCGCACCGATCTCCGTTGTAACCCCATCTTCTTCCTTTCTTCCCCCCATCTTCGCATACAACGGGTTTTTGTGAATCAAAGCCCCTGCTTTTTCCCACCAATGATCGGAGGTCGGATCTTGTTCAAACTCTTTAAAATCTTCAGATTTGGCCCAAGGTGTGAATCGGCAATGGGAGAATTAGGGTTTTGGGATCCATCGATATGGAGATGGGCGAGAAGAGAGAGAGAAAAGGTTTGGGTTTGAGAGGATTGCAGAGAAATAACAATGGTGAGAGGATTGCGAGAGAGCAACAATGGTGAATTTGGTGAAAATGAATCGAGAGAAGAGAGAGAGTCTTGCGGCTAGGGTTTGTGAGGTGATGGGGGGAGAAAAAATGAAGAGTGGAGAATAAAAAGTAGCCGGGTAGGACATTTGGGATTTGGGTTAGGGGGGTTAAGTTGGGCGGTTAGTTAATAAAGGTGGGATTAGGGGATTAGGTTTTGTATTTAGTTGGGTTAAGTGAGTGGCAATTGGTGTAATTTATATATATTGTGAAGGGTGTTTATATTGATGAAACTTTCCATTTTAGGAAAGTGGACAAAAATTGTGGGACGCCCAAAATAGAATACTGGACAATAATTTTGGGACGGGGGGAGTATGACTTTTAACACATTTCTACCGATTTTTGACATGCGTCGCATGTGAATTTTTAAAGGGGAACTCTCCTTCAAAATTTGTAGATTAAGCACAACTCTTTCATCCTCATTTATTCTGCAAGAATCTGTTCACGAGTTCAAAATTTAGAATTGAGTTTTTTTGTATTTCTTTAAAACATAAAACTATGAACTTGGGAAAAAGAGTTTTTGAATCAGTTGCAGAATGAGTGGGAAAAGGGGTTTGCGCTTAGTCTACAAGATTTGATAGAAATTTCTTCATAAAAATCACATGTGAAGCACATGTACATAACCAAGAGAATTTGGCCTGAAAAACTTATTATGTCATTTATGTGTGAAAAGTTGATAGTTTGTTAAGCTAGGTGCAGCAAAAAATAGTTTGGTGGTTTAAGTGAAATTTTGGTGATAGTTTAATGAGCTTAATGCAATTAAACTTGTTTATTATCCCCAGGTGCGCTATGCACTCACTTGCATTTTTGCTGATATTAGTTATTTTTACCGAACAATATTAGTTATTTTCACTTAAATGTGAGTTGTTTTCATTGGACAATTCAGTCATTTTTATTAAATAGTACTACTATTAGTTATTTTCATTTAACATAATCATTATTTGTGAAGATAAAATGAAATGATTAATAATTATGATGGGCCGTGATTGTTTTGGTGTATTTCAGAGCAAATGGAAATTGCAAAAGATCGGGTTGTTAAGCAGAATTGTTGGAGTGGGATGAGATTGGAAAAATGAAATACTCGTGGAATGTGATTTGTGAAACCATGAGAATGGTTCCTCCTTTGCAGGGAACTTTCAGAGAAGCCCTCACTGACTTTACTTACGCTGGTTACACTGTTCCAAAGGGATGGAAGGTATATAGATACACATATAGATATAGATTTCAAACGGATACCCTCCTGTGTAGATCGAAGAGTCATATAATGTGCATGAGGGTCGTGTTTGTTTTCGTGCATACAGAAAGAGATCTAAATCCATGTTTTAATAGTATAAGTACTGTAGGAGTCAACCTGACTTTTTATTTGGCAAACAGAATCTAAGGGAGGCTGATTCTGCTTGCCAAATAATTAAAAGTCTTCTTTCTTAACATTGATTTTGATAAAAAGTTTTGCGTACTAGTTGCATCACGCAACTCTTATAATTTTGACTAATTTTATAACTAAAGTTTTACTTGAGTACACATAAAAAAAAATTAAAATAATATTATGAAGAAAAGTATTAGCTTTTATAAAAGAAAAAAAATATTAGTTTGTACGTATGTTGACGACTAATATTTTTCATTGTATGAATTGATAATCTTAATTATATGAATTAATACTTTTCGATCGCTTTTTAAATGATTCGTGGGAGAAAAAAAATTGTTTAATAAACTTTCATCAAAATTGAACTAAGTGCACAATACAGCTGGTGCACATATATATGTTAATGCCGATTCTTCCTTGAAAAGTTAATGGGTGGTGCATATATGCAGGTATATTGGACGGTGAGCACGACGGGCATGAACCCTAAGTACTTCAAGAACCCGGAGAAATTCAATCCATCGAGGTACGACGAAGGCGAAGCGCCTCGGCCGTACACGTACATCCCGTTCGGAGGCGGGCCGAGGATGTGCCCCGGGAAAGAGTATGCTAGGCTAGCAATATTGTCTTTTGTTCATAATGTGGTCAAGAGTTACAGGTGGGAAGTGATGGATCCAAATGAGAAGGTTGAAGGAGATATGATTCCCACACCTCAAAATGGACTTCCTATCCGATTGCATCATCACTAATCAATTGCGCCACATTTCAACTTGTTCACACAAAAAAATTTGGTCTACATAGGTGATCAATTACCTATATATAGAATTTGGTATTTTCCTTTTTGTTTTTAGTTTAAAAGATATGTGTATATATCACTTTGTTACTCTAACACGTCACGTGTTAGTTTGTAGTATGAAATATTAATGATGAATGGGTAAGAGTTATCTTGAAATGTGAATTGAGATGAGTGATGTTGATTATGGACCAATTTGTACGTTTGACTTGTTGTATGAGTGTTCCAAAAAAGTTATTTGGTCTTCATTCTTCAATCAGTTTTCTCTATGCTTACAAGTCATGTGAACAATTTGTACGTTTGATTAATTGCATGAGTATTCTTAAAAATTAATTTTGGTCCAAATGACAAATTATATATATATATATATATATATATATATATATATATATATATATATTGTTAGAGACACGAGCAAAGATTTGAAATCAAACGAAGAAGAAAAACGCAGCAATTACGTGGTTTGATCTAAAGATTTACGTCCACGGGGAATCAGAACACAAGCTCCACTATACTTCGATCAGGGATACAGATTACAATAATCAATCACCTAGAAATCCAAATCTCACCCAATTGATAAGAACCCTAAATCCCCAAATTGAACCCCCTCAATCGCTTTCTCTCAGAAAAAATGGAAACTGAATTGGTTATCGTAATACTCTAACTAACTATGCCCAAAGGTAGAAACGCGTCTCAAATACTCCGTTGAAGCCCAACTAATTATGTTTGAAGATAGCACGTGCGCCGAGAGGTATCAGTTGGTTCCCCAAAAGGTATTACTCGAATGTGACTGACTTTTTTAGGACTAGTTGCTCAATTAGGTGGTATAGTAACTGAAAATACTTCTGTCACATGCATTAGAAGAGCAGTTGCATTCAACCTTCACAATTCTCCACCTTAATGCAACCTGTGTTCATCATATTTCCTCAGTCCACTTGCCTGATTAGTGAATCGTCCCTTTCTCAAAAGCTTAACCAAATTTTGAACAATAATTAAACTTAAAGACTTGGAAGAGACTTGGTTAAGATATCACCGCATTATCTTCATTTTTATTTTCAATCTTGAGATGTACCTCACAAAATGTAGCTTCATTAATCGATATGTTTGCACCTCTTATGAAACACACGATGCTTCACTAGATGAAGTGTGCTCGATTATCACAATAAATGTTCACAGTCTTACTGCTTTTATTCCAAAATCTCTAGTAATCCCTTTCAACCAAATTGCCTCCTTAGTCGCTTTACATTCTGGTATGTATTAAAATTCTGTGGTTGACAAAGCCACCACAGATTGTAGAGTAGATTCCCAAAATTAGCGATTCATGTAGAGTAAAAATATATCCAGATTAAGGATTTCCTAGTATCCACACTACCAAAGAAAATCTCATCCACATATCCCTTCATTGTTCATTCTTGCCACCCGATTTCTCAAACAAAAAGCCCTAAGCTTGATGCTCCATTCAAATATCTCAAAAATCCACTTCAATCCATCTCGTTGAAACTTACCAAGATCACTCATGAACCTACTCACCATGCTTACAACATAGGCTAAATCGCCCGAGCACACCATGGCATACATTAAATTTACCTACACCACTAGCATAGGGGCAATCGAGCATCTTTTTCTCTCTGCGCAGAGTTTTAGGACAATGCTCATGACACTTAAGGTTGCCCAATGGTGTGTTGACCGCCCGCTTTTGATGCATCTCAAACCTTTCTAAGACCTTTTTGTACATAGTCTTTTCCGAAAGTTAGAAACAACTTCCCCACTGTTTGTCTCGATGATATCCATCCCTAAAATCCTTTTAAGCTTCACCAAGGTCTTTTCATCTCAAACACGTAACTCAACTTAGCCTTTTTAAAGGATGGATCTTGGTCTTACTCTTACTAAAGAATGAGCATATCATCCACATACGTGAGTAAGTAAGTCACAACTTCATTTCCTTGTCTTTCTAAGTACACACAGGTTGTCATATTTGCACTTAGAAAACCCCACGTACATCATCATGAATCGGGTCAAACTTTTTGTACCATTGTCTTGGACTCTGTTTGATACCATACAATGATTTCTTCAAGAGACAGACTTTATTCTCATTTCCTGGAGAGAAAAAACCCTCAGGTTGACTCATATAAATGGTTTCCACTAGATCTCCATGAAGGAAGGCTGTCTTCACATCTAGTTGCTGTAGTTCCAGGTTTTCTTGTGTCACTGTTGAAAGTAAGAGTTTTATAGAAAAACATTTACCACTGGGGAAAACACTTCATTGTAGTCTATGCCCTCTCTTTGAGTAAACCCCCTGGCCACAAGTCTTGCCTTGTACCTCATATGATCCATTGTTCCCACTTCAACTTTCTTCTTAAAAATCCATTTACAGCTCACCACTTTCTGTTTCTCTGGTTTCTCCACCAGAATCCAGGTCTTATTCTTTTCTAAGGACTGTAGCTCCTCTGTCATAGCCATAATCCAACTATCCCTTTCTTTACTAGTTATTGCTTGAGTAAATGTCTGAGGCTCACTGTACTCTAGACTCTCAACTGTAATCAGAGCATAGGAAACAAGGTCAGCATGACCAAATCTTGCTGGTGGTTTTGTTTGTCTTCTCAACCTATCTCTGGCTAAGTTGTAATCACTAAGATCTTCCATCTGAGCACCATCACTTTCAACATCGTCGGGCATCATCAAGAGTCTGGTCTTGTTCTTTTCTTCTTACGTATTCGGTGTTATGTTCATGGACATTTTTCAAGACCAGATCGATGGCTCCACCACAACTGGAACTGTCTCATTTGAGATATCTCCATTCAAATCTTGCACATTCCCTTTGTGTTTGTAACCCATCTCTTGCTCATTAAAAGTCACATCCCTACTAACTAAACACTTCTGATATCCAAGCTCAATGCACCACAGCTTGTACCCTTTCACTCCCTTAGGATATCCAATGAAAATGCACCTTAAAGCCCTGGGGTCCAGTTATCTTGCCTTATGTGTACATAAGTTGTACACCTAAAAATTCTTAGTCTAGAGTAGTCTAAGAGTCTTCCATCTGGTGTTTTTAATCCTATAGCAGTAGAGGGAGACTTGTTAATCAGATAACTAGATGTACTCACTGCTTCCCCCCAGAAAGATCTAGGCAACTTAGCATCTGAGAGCATACACCTTACCCTTTCTAGGATGGTTCTGTTCATCCTTTCTGCCAATCCATTTTGTTGAGGATTTGCAGGGACTGTCTTGTGTCTTGTGATACCTCTGTCTCTGCAGAACTTTTGAAATTCTTCAGACAAATATTCTAGCCCATTGTCAGTCCTAAGGTGCTTTAGACTCTTTCTGCTCTTGTTTTCCTGCTCAGAGAGCCATTCTTTGAACTTTGAGAAAGCTTCAGACTCGTGCTTTAGAATGAATACTCATACTTTCCTTGTATGATCATCTATCAGGGTCATAAAGTACTTCCCTCCACCATGAGTCTCAACCTTTGCAGGTCCCCATATGTCAGAGTGGACATAATCAAGAGGCTCCTTTGTACAGTGAACACCCTTAGCTGGGAATGAGTGCTTCTTTGACTTCCCTAGGACACATTGTTCACAAAATTCAAGTTTGGCTACTTTCTTCCCAGAAAATACACCCTTCTCTGATAGAATTTGCAGCCCCCTTTCACCAATATGGCCAAGACTTTTGTGCCAACAAACAGTGTCATTCCCACTCATCACAACCTCTGCAGACCCAACTATAGTTTTCCCAATCAGAGTGTAAAGCCCATTAACCTTTTCTCCCTTCGTAATGGTTCTACCTCCCTTAGTAACTAGAATGAGCCCTTTTTCTGTCTTGTATTCATAACCTAGGGCATTTAGTGATCCAAGTGAAATCAAGTTTCTTTTGAGATCAGTGAAAAACCTCACACATGGAAGAATCTTGTGTTTTCCATCATACATCTGAATTCTTATTGACCCTTCCCCCTTTACCTGACAGCTTTCATCATTTCCAAGTATAACCATCCCTCCATCTGATTTCTTGAGATCAAGAAACCAATTCTCCATGGGACACATATGGAATGAGCATCCAGAATCCAATACCCACTCTTGACTTAGTCTGTCATTCGTCACAGCTAGTGCCTCTGCACTTTCATACCCACCTTCAGCCACAGCTGTTTCAGCTGAAGGTGTTTCAGGTGGTTTCTTGCCCTTTTTCAGGACAATTTTTCTTTAGATGGCCAACTTTATGGCATTTGAAGCATTTTCTCTTCTCAGTAGTGTCACCAGGTTGCTTCCGGTCCTCTTGGCCTTATTTCCCCCCCCCCTTTTCTTGAGATGCCCTTTCTTGCTTCCAGTCTTAAATTTTACATTTAGGCCTTCAGCCTGGTTTTGAGGTTTCTTCTCACCCAGGGTAGTGTTGAGGCTCTTAGTCTTTAAGGCTGTTTGAATCTCTTCAAAAGACATTGCAAATTCTCTTCCAAACAGTAAAGTGTCCTTGTTTTTCAAAGATTTTGGCAAGGCATTGAGAAGCATAAGAGCCTTGTCTTCATCTTCAATCTTAACATCAAGATTTTCAAGATCATCAATCGCTTGATTAAACTCATCAAGCTGATCTATAAGAGACTTTTCTTCAGTCATCCTGTAAGACATCAGTTTCTGCTTCATGAATAAGCGGTTAGAAACCGATTTTGTTAGATATAGACTATCCAACTTTGCCCGCACATCCAGCCGCGGTCTTCTCCCTTGCAACCTCCCTGAGCACCTTATCTCTGAGGCACAATATAACCGTACTGTGTGTTTTTTCAAGCATCTCTTGCTTCTTGACCTTATCAGTATCAGAAGCTTCTGCTCCCAGAGGTTTCAGAGCGTCACCAAGGCCATGATGAGTTAGAAGTGCCTTCATCTTAATCCTCCAAAGCGCAAAATCTATTTTCCCGTTGAACTTTTCCACATCTAACTTGAACGATGCCATAACTTCGTGGTTTGACTCCCACAGACGGCACCACTTGTTAGAGACACGAGCAAAGATTTGAAATCAAAAGCAGCAATTACGTGGTTTGATCGAAAGATCTACGTCCACGGGAAATCAGAACACAAGCTCCACTATACTTCGATCAAAGATACAGATTACAAGAATCAATCACCCAGAAATCTATAAATCTCACCCAATTGATAAGAACCCTAAATCCACAAATTGAACCCCCCTTGAATCGCTTTCTCTCTAAAAAAATGGAAACTGAATTGGTTATCGTAATACTCTAACTAACTATGCCCAGAGGTAGAAATGCGTCTCAAATACTCTGTTGAAGCCCAACTAATTCTATTTGAAGATAGCACGTGCGCCGAGAGGTATCAGTTGGTTCCCCAAAAGGTATTACTCGAATGTGACTGACTTCTTTAGGACTAGTTGCTCAATAAGGTGGTATAGTAACTGAAAATACTTATGTCGCATGCATTAGAAGAGCAGTTGCATTCAACCTTCACATATATATATATATATATACATAGAGAGTAAAAGTTTCATGCAGTCATATTGTTGGCATCGAAAAAAAATATTATTATATGGAGATTATTTTTAATTAATAGAGTTTTACATAGAAAAATATTTTTTTTAAATAATACATTTAATATAATACATATTATGTTATACTATATGTATGTAAATTTATTAACAAATTCATATATTTAATTAACGAGTTATTACGCATTACCTTGAGTTGAGGATGTAGTGACAAGCCATAAAATTAAGATAACGTCACAATTAACCATAGATAAATGTTTTAGGTCATCTTAATTGTAATGATATATAAATTTTTATACATAATGTAATTTATTCTTATATGGAGGCATAAATTCTTAAGACTGTATCGGGAAAAAAAATCTTATTACAATGTAGAGTTTATTCCTAATATAACTCGGTCCTTAATTGGGATTTGTAATTTTTAATTATTATAGAGAGTTTATTTTTATATAGAGTATTCACATGGGGGGGTTTTACTGTATATGGTTCAAACGTTCAGTTAAAAGGTAAGATATCCCTTCCAAGTCCTCCACTAATGGATGGTGAGTTATAATCCCTGTATTAATCGATTTTTGGACCGAATATCGAATTATTAAAAAAAATACCTCAAGTCATGGTTTCAAATTTCAAGCCAAGACAAAGGAAGTTTGTGGTCTATAACTCTTTCCCTTTAATTATTCTACTATTCTTTTCCGTTGAAGAAAAGGAAAAGGTCAAAAAGTTCATATTTGAGAATTATTTTAATTTAATTTAATTATTTTATTTCTATTTTTATATCTTTATTTATATATCTTGAGCCGTTTCATTTAAATCTTTTTATCAAGGTAGTATTTTGTGGCCTTTTAACCATTTTCCCTTTTAACTAAGTCTGATTTCATAAATGCTTAAAAAAAAGTCTGATTTCATAAAATTTGAAATATAAGAAATAGATATATGAGTTATATTATTTACATTATTAGTGTTAGTTGCATATTTAACTTTATTACTAAGAACTAGCACAAATGTGCAATCTTATAAGTTATAACTGAAAAACCTATAAACTACTAACTAAGCAATATATGTATTTTATATATTAACAATATTTGTATTTTGATTTAACTAAGTAATATTTTTTTATTTCATAATTCAAAATATATTCCACCAATCTTCAGCCATCTAATTGAGTGCATAAATTTTTATTCTTTCATAAGTCAAAGTTTAGTCTAATTTTTTTAAAACTCAAGGCGAACGAATAATTTATTTACCAAATTAAAATCATACGAAATAATAAAATATAAAAATGAAAGGTAAAATATATTTTTATTATTTTGACGTACGAATTAAATTGACAAAAAAAAAGTGTCCGTTCATGAACTTAAACAAAATACTGATATACTAATTAAGTTTTAAATTAAGAAAAAAAAATAGAAATTGAACCTTCTGAAACGTTTGTAAATAAAATTGGTATTAAGATTCAATCCAACAATTAGACAATCGTATGAAAATTTTCATAAAATTGCTGCTTTACAAGTGTGGCCGATTTGTAGGTTTGACTAATTATATTAGTATTCGTAAAAAGTGATTTGGTCTTTTCATTCTTCCATCAATTTTCTTAAGTGCTTACCGGTGTGAGAACAATGTGTGCGTTTGACTAGTTGTATATATGACGGTATGAAATTCTTAGAAAGTGATTATAATATATACTCCTTCTTCTTATTTTAAGATTATCCATTTTTTCCGTAAAAAAAAAATATTATTCATTTTCTTTTTGGATCGCGTTTTAATGTGTTAGTTGTTTATTAATATTTAAAATAATAAGGATATTTTTAAAATACTGGGTTATGGTAATCATATTTTTCATCTATTTTCATCTATAATATACATTTTCACTTTATCATTTTAAATACTTATTAATAATTTGATCACTAAAAAATGAATCAAAAAATAAATGGGCAATCAATCTCATTGTTCAATCAATTTTCTCTACATCAGCTGTGCAGTTTTTACCTGACTTTTCATTCTGACTTTTCTATTCGAGTGAAGCATGAAGGTCTTTTCTTTAGTCTAACTTTTTATTTTAGGCAAGAACTTATTTGAGTTTAGCATGAACTATTTTCTTTTAAAACATTATTATTGTATATACTAATATATTGTTATACATATGAAGTGTCATCGTTAAAAATAGGTATAATGCATTTTTAAAATTTCCTGTAAAACTTGTTCATAATATGAATTTAATATCCTTATATTTACAAATTGACATAATTACTCTTATATACTAATACTAATAGTATTTAATACTATAATTTTAGTTTACAAGTATAATGGTATCCATTGATAAGTGTAGTGGTATTAACTTTTAAGTGTAATAGTATAAATTTCATACTATGAACAAATTTCATCAGAGACTTACTTTAATGCATATTAATTTTTATTCTAAAAAGGTCTCTAAACTGTTCTTTGTTTTAAAAAGTCTTTAAAGTACGATTTTTTTTTTCATGAAATCCCTAGTAATGAAGAGTCATGAATTTTGCTAAATCAGCTTAATATGTTTCCTTAAAATATGACATATCATCTCAATTTCAATATTCCTACAATTTATATTCAAACTAATCTCCAACAAAAATAACATCTTTTACGAAAAAAAAAAAAGTGCTACAAAATAAGAATTATATAATTTAAGAATTTTATAAAATAAAAAATAATAATTTAGCGTCCTCTTGAGACAAAAATACTACCTCCGTCCCAAACTCGATTGCCACATTACTGTGTGCTTGAGTTTTAAGAAAAAAAATAAAAGTGTTGGGGTAGAAAGAGTTGTTTATTAATATTTTATGTGATAAAGTGATGGGTAGTTGGGGTTAAAAAGAGTTGTTTATTAGTATTTTATGTGATAAAGTGATAAAATCAATATTTTCATTTAAAGAAAGTGGTAATTAAGTATGAGACGCCCGAAACGAAAATGTGGCAATCGAGTTTGGGACGGAGGGAGTATATAGTTTGAGGTTTTTTTAAAAATAAAATATAGTTTAGAAATCTTTCAAAATAAAAGTTAATAGTTCGTCAACAATATAAATAAAAAAATACTCCTTCCGTCCCATTCTTTAAGCCTTTTTTGCTATTTTTTTTTGTCTCAATCTTTAAGCACTATTTTCTAAAATGGAAATACACTTTATCACTTTATCACTTAAAATACTAATAAACAACTCTTTCTACCCTCTACTAACCATTACTTTATCACTTTATCACATAAAATATTAATAAATAACTCATTCTACCCTCAAAACTTTTTCATTATTCCAATAAATCCTTATGAACAATCAAAAGGGCTTAAAGAATATGACGAAGGTAGTATAATATAAGTTTTAATTAGATAAAAAAATTATACACATTTTAAATTAATAAAAGAATCATATTATAAGTTGCGAAGTGATATTAACCCGTGTATATTTGTTGAACTGTCTTAACACGCAAGATGACTTATACACACGTACAGCGGTCATTAATGGCTGAATTGACTGGCTTATTTGAATCTCACCCATGCATATATTTTTGAATTTAGGAAAAATCTCAAATTCAAGCTTGAAAATCGAGAATATTTGGCACTTGGCAGCTTGAAATCAAAGCTTTAAAATACGTGAATAAGATTATTTCAATCACTGAAAATTCAACAAGTTGAAGCTTAAAATGGTGTTAGCAATTCTTAGAAAGTACTAGAAAGGGGTAAGATTCTTCGATTGAAAATTTGCAACAAAATCCCAAGGCTGTATTTATTTTGGGACTCGCACGGATGGACTTAGAACTTTGCGTTCCCCGTCTAATACGAGTTTGGAATTTAAAGTCTAGTTTTTAAATCTTACATTCAATCCACACCCACAAATACCTATAAAATATTTTATTACTATTTCCAATACATCAAATTTTATACATTTTCTTACTCTTCTCAATATAATATAATAATACAACATCAATCACTATTAAACATTGATTTGACATAAAGTTAAATCCTACCCTACTCAAATCCCAAAATAAACACATACATTTACTATTCATCAAGAATTCTAAATCCCTGAATTCTATTAAATTGTTCAATTTTCATCCCATTTTAGAACGATTTAGTCTCATAATTATTAAATTGTTCAATTTTCATCCCATTTTTTCTGAAAATCACCCATAACTAGTATTTTTTATAATGACTTAGTCCCACAACACATAAGATTAAAAGTCTCAGGTCTAGTACAATTTTCAATAGTACTAGTGAAACTGTGAAACAATGCCACTTCAATCTTTAGGGTCCAATATTAAACAGTTAAAACATAAACACAAATGGATTATGAATAAGTTCATAAGCAAATCTATCAGTATATATTTATTTATATCCTTAATTCGATCCAGAAATCAAGCTTGCTCCAGGCTTATGCACAAAATTAACCATATCATATTATATAGGCTTAATTGCTAATAAAAACACCACCTTCCACTTAGCTACAATTTAATCTAAAACTTTGAATAATTACAAATAAAACACCATTTTTAAATATTATTGTAAATTGTGATTGTGAGGGTCTCCTTTGTGCTTGTTACTTTTAGGGGTCAATCTGTTGGGTTTTGGAGTCTGAGTTGCGGAATGAGTCCAGTGAGGACAAGACGTTCGGAATGAGTCCAGGGAGGACAAGACGTTCGACCTAGTTGAGGTCGTGAACTTCCGCTCCAGTGTCAGTCTCTAGGTTCAGTCTCCAGGTGGGAGATTGTTGGGTTATGGAACCTGAGTGAAACGAGATGCAGGGCGCAGGAGGAGCTCGACCAGCCCTCGAGGTCGAGCAGGTGTGCTCGGTCGAAGCGCCCCCCTATACAGCGCCATGAGGGCGCTCGAGCAATGTATGTGATCGAGCAGAATCGCTCGACCAAGGGCTGAGGTCGAGCGGTTCCGGAGGCCTGGACGCGGAGATAGGGTTTCGACCAGGATTGGCCAAATATAGGGTTTTGGCCCAGTTTTCCAGTTCGGGTTTTTTGTATAAATAACCCCCTAACTCCCCCACTGTATCTTGCACTACTTGCACTATCTTATACGATATAGTAGATCTCTCCTGGCTTGGTAGTGCCCCCAGATATAGTCAGTTTGACGAACTGGGTAACCAAATTGTTTGTTCCTTAATCCGTAGTTCTATTATTTTCTCCTATAATTGCTTGCTTTAATTCCTAACACAATCCTAGTTGGTTTTTAGTTATGCAAAAGAACGACATTTGAATTAAAGGATGACTACATCAATTGGTCACGTTAGATCCGGGTAAAAAAGAGATTGTTAGTAATTCTAATCTGCAACAATATCTAGAGGTGATGATTTATTTTCAATATCCAAAGTTTTAAATTATAAATTTAGTGAAGGGGGTGATTTTATTTGTAATGAACCCTATTTTATATATAAAAACTGGCCGAACAAAAAAGCCCGAAAATGTTGTTCCAAAACTGGCCAAGCCCGATTGGCCCGTCGGCCAAAATTAGCCCTAATCTTTTGGGTCATATGTTTTTTTCCTGTTATGTTGGGCAGTTTTTAACTAATGCAATTTTGACTCAATTTTGACCAAAGTTTGACCTATTCACAAAAAAAAAGAAAAAAAAAGTCATTTTTGATCTCACAGGCCACAAAACACAGTATTTTACGATTTTGGTCCCAATATTTACCACTTTGATCCCTTTTTTCATACAGTTTTGATCTCACCGTTACAATTTGGTCCCAAAATCGTGAGGTACCGTGTCCTGTGGGACCAAAAATGCAGCTGATTTTTATGGTCCCACAGGACACAGTACCACACAATTTTGGTCCCAATATCCACCAGTTTGATCCCAATTTTTTTTTCATGCAGTTTTGCTCCCACCATTACATTTTGGTCCCAAAATCGTAAGGTATCGTGTCCTAAGGACCAAACTGCAGCTGATTTTTATGGAAAACGTAGCGGTGAGACCAAAACTGCATGAAAAATGATTTTTTGACCAAAATAGTGGCTGTTGGGACAAAAATCGTGAGGTACCGTGTCCAGTGGGAACAAAATTGCAGCCGACTTTAATGGAAAATGTATCGGCGGGACCAATATGAAAAAATGATTTTGGGACCAAAATAGTGGGTGTAGGGATCAAAATCGTGAAATATCGTATTCTGTAGGACCAAAAGTGAATTTTACACTCATACGGAATGAAATTTGTGAAGAAAAAATTACAACTAAATACAAGATTGAGTAAACCATTACAATCAGATACAAAGTGCAGAAATTTGAACTAAAGTACGTGACACTTTAGTTCAAATTTGACCTTAAGTGCAAAAAATGTTCTGCACTTTATATCTGGTTGTAAGTTTTTTAGTGACTTTATAGTGGAATGTTTTTCTCCCATTTGTGAAATGATTTAACACAAGATTTTCTCAATACAGAAATAGAAGGGAGAAACTGAAAGTGAATTGATTGAGTGCTTTTTCTTGATGCTGGTAATAAAAGGTGTGCTACATCATGAAGTTGGTGGGTGGGTGGGTGGGGTGGGGTAAATCCGTAAATGCTTTTCTGTTGGAATTTTGGGATTAAATTCTCGGACCATTTTCTCCACTTTCCCATGATTTTAACTGATTAATTCTTCACTGGTAAATTTTAAACCATTGACTTTGAGAATGCTTTTAAATAAATGGTTCTGGTTGAGTGGAGTGGCTAAAGGGAGACCAGTGGAATCAACTCCAAACTGAACCTAATGCTTATATTGTGCAATATTGTAAACATGACCTACTCTTAAAACTTAAGGTGTTCTAATCCTATTCAAGTATGCACTAATTACAAATAGAAATAAAAATTCCAAATTAAGTATTATGCAAGTTATAATTTTATTTTATTTTCCGATTTTAACCGTGCTCAAGTTCTAAAAAAGGGATCAATTGAGCTGCGGGAACATCAACTTTGAATTTCAAAGAGAAGATTCTAAAACATATTTATTCTGACTCAAATGGACATCAATTTTGAATTTTAAAGAGAAGATTCTAAAACATATTTATTCTGACTCAGATGGAGAAATGCATTGGAGCACCAATGTGTATCATGCACCCGAATTTACATATAACAGTGTTCATCTATTACCAGAAATAAGTCATTCATGAATATTATTAGGAAAGTCATGTGGAAACTAGATTAAATGCACATGATAACCAATGTATATCATGCACCCGAATTTACATATGGCAACGTTCATAAAACAAGTCTTTCATGAATATTATTAGGAAAGTCATGTGTAAACAATCTAGTTTCACTTTTGATCCATAAGAACCAAGATGAGTGCAAATTCTCGTTCTGTCAAGAGTTTTAACGTTTCAGAAACGAATGATCAATTGAAAGAAAATATTTACTTCAGATTTTTCGAGTAAAAAAAAAATCAAATTCCTAATTATTCAAACCTTAGTCAAATTATATGTACTGATCGTTGTAATCTCGTAGATCCAACCCCTCTCTATCATAATTCTGTTTATTCTCAAAGAGGCAAAGAAATGGATTCATCATCCCATTCAAGTCTTGTAATTGAGTCATGTTCGAACTTTAAACTACCCTAACCAAAAGTGTTCAGAAGTGTTCAATCTTTTGCTTTACCTTAATCAATAACAAACACCAATGAAACAGATTTACATCATCTCCAAGCGCATAGATGTGGGTATATAAATTATTTAATCATACAAGTGAAGAACGCCACAACTCAAAACCGATGAACACACTATTCATTTTTTTTATATTCTTTGTAAAGCAAAAATGAAACATAAAGAATAGCACAGAACCTGCTACTACAAAAAAGAAATTCAGCTACACAGTGTACGATGATACTCGTAATTAAATCCTCAGCGATTGAATCTGATAAACTTGACCCCTGCAAAAACGCAACACATTTTACATGAGGCAACATCCAGATAGATTGCACGAGCATAATTCAACTTACCAATGAACACGGGAGTAAATGAGCCGAGTCAAGTAATGTTGGGCTCGAACTCTACTCGAATAAAAAACACGAAGCTTGAGATTCAAACTCGGCCGAGCTCAATTTTTTTAAAATCGAGCATGACTCGAGGGAAAACTCAAAATACTCTAGCTAGACTCAGCTCGACTCGATAACTTTCACAATTATAATTAGAGATTTTTTTATATATAAACAAACCGAGATATTTGTAAATAATTAAAATATATTTTGGATAAAATAGTAAATTTCGTGAGCTCGATTAGGCTCGCGGGGAGGTCGAACTCGAACCAGTTAAACTGTTGAAGGATGGGTTTACTGTCTGAAATTACAAGTTCAGTTCAAAGAAATGGAATAATGTACAACCCATTCAAGCATGTTCAATAGAAGCTGAATAATTTCCTCATGCATGATTGATGCATGATTTATGACAGCATGTTCTATATGTTTTAAACATAGAACAGATTAGAAGAGCGAAACTGTCATATACAACTTGTAACCTCTTACCTCGTTAGAAGAGTACCAACTCGATCGGGAAGCTTCTATATTGAAACAATGTGTATAGCGTGTTCATCCACTTGTAACAATTAACTACTTCACACAGAATCTACTTCACCAGCTTCAGAGCCAAATTTTTGAGCGAGGAATTCATCGAGTAGCCCCCAGTTTGGTGGACTAGATTTACTCGAATTTTCAGAAGGTAACGATCTGATGCATCCAAGTATATGCTCGATATCGCAGCGAAGACTGGCAACATAATACAATAATTAATTAAATATCAGAACAAAAAAAAAGATATATATATATATATATATATATATTATTTTTAAGTTTCTGTGAGAGGGCAGATGTCAGGTAGGCTCATGAAGCTAAAATCATCTTAACAGAAACACAAACAGAAACATGCGTCGTTTCAAATGATACGATTGTATCTTAATTTCACAAAAAAGAATTGGCAAATTGCTACATACACAGACAGGTTTTTTTTTTTCCAAATAATTTGTGGACATTTTTTTAACACTAAATCCTTCCAAATCCTCCCTACATGATTTCAAATCCCCTCAAACTATAAACAAAGGCCTAAGTGTGCCAAATTGTTTGAAAGTAGTACACCTCTTTAGCAATGTAGAACAACAGTAACTCTTGTCTCCCCAATCTCTATTGCACATAGTAAACCATTTTATTTCCAAGCAAAAAGAAGAGAGATATAGGTGAGTTTAATCAGATGTGAATTATGATATTCTCATTTCTATAGAGGAATTATCCTGGTTTAAATTGTTTATTGATTTTAGAAACTCAAAAGCTAATAAAAGTACTGTTTTCAAGCACTTTCAAGACCTCCATCAAATGAAGCTCCATACAACAGAGACAAATTCAAGCATAGATTATAGATTATACATGTATAAAAATCATACTTTTTAAACCAGTGCAAATTACCACCACACCCCCACACCAAGTAGTAAATTAATTACAAAGTACCTGCGTTTTGCTTGTGGAGTGCTCATCTCTAACTTCGAAATTGCATCAGTAATTTGGGAGTGCAAAATTAAAACCACTTGCCTGCAGAAGCATGAAATGTAAGAACTAGATAACATATAATCACAATGAAAATCATACTGGACCTCTATCCAACTCTCTGCTATATCTATGTTACACTAGGATCTTGCTATTTGATATTACAGGAAGCTGAAGACTCTATCCAAAGCAGCTTATTTGATGAATACCTAATTTAGAACTCTAGTCTTACTATTGGTACAAGACAAGCCTAAAGAGGCAGTTAGACAGATGTGTTTGCAAGTAAAGCTTGTGCATCACGACAGTGAATAACACAACAAAAACTACACTACTACAGTAACATATAAATAATGAATGTGAAATTCTGGTGATGGATATTACCCAAAAATAGCCTGAACGTCCTCTTCAAGCATGTGTTTAGATAATGTACGTAGAAGATATCCAACCTCCTGTGACAATTAAGTGAAAAAGAATTAGAGGAGAGATGCATGTTTTGTTCAAGAGAAATGTTGTTTCAATAGAATCTGAAAAGCTAAATGCAGAAATGGAAATCCAAAGCACATCAGGTGAAGAGATCCAAGTTGGAAACAAATTGAGATGCAATAAATTACCCAAATCAGACACTGCATCAGAGAGTGCACAATGAAAGCATCAGCACAAGAACAAAGCAAGTGCATCTGGCTTAAAAGGTATAAGTTGTTATACTATAAAGTGATGGTTGCGAAACAGTTGCACGGTAAAACTGTTATACACAAGACCAACTAGGCAAAGTCTAATGTAAACCAGTTTTACAGTGCAGCTGGTTTGCATTTTCAGTGTACTTTTAAATAGAATTAGTTGGTTCTTTAAAAGATAATAGTTGTTATACAGTATAAAGTGGTAGTTCTTAAAACAGGTGTGCAGTAAAACTGTTTTACATAAGACCAACTCTTCTGAGAAATGTGTTAATGTTACTTCTTGCCAGTCCTGAATTTGATAAAGGGACACCATAGAGAGAAGATAGAAGTACAACCACAGCTTCACGATCTCACCTCAAAAGTAAGCCAACACTTGCAATGAGCATTTCTTTAAAAAAAATATATATTTTTTACTTGCAATTAGCATCAATTTGAAAACTTTTGACTCTGTACCTTAGTAAGAGACCGAGCAAACTGACTAGGCTGTAAATCTGCATCCTCAGATCTATTCCAACCCTCAACAATTTGTGGCAAGCTGCGTAGATGTACGAACACTCTTTCTTTCATTATCTGAACCAGCTTGGAATGAATCTCATCACGGTGATTTTTATAATCCTAATAAATGTAAACAAACAAGTTATAATAAAGCATATAAAAGATTTAAAAGAAAAAAGTAAAATACATCTGATTTTGACTTACAGTTGCTACTCGATCGATCTCTGACTGCAATAGCACTTTATACGTCTCAGGAACTTTGAACAATAGAATTCTCCTAATTTCTTAGCAGATCCATAAAAAAGCTCAAGCAATTAAAAAGACTTCCATAGTATCACATGGAGAACGTAAAAAATAAACATGACAATTTCAACAAGCAACAGTTAAAATACATCTGAGGCTTCTCAAATTGTGAAATATTTCAGCTGCTAAAACAGAATAGTTTCTATATCATTATAGAGCATAATAAATATAATTTGCAAATCCATAACCAAATTTGGATATAAAGACTATATGCATCTGTAGTAATTATTCAAGGACATAAACATAGATTAACATACTTACCAGGTATAATGACATACGTGAAACTTATAACCTGACTTGCCATAGCCAAATGTCTAGCAGTAATTGATCTCAAACCAGACACCTGCAGCCAATTAGTATTGACAAGGCCAATATGAAAACCCCAGTTAGGAAATTCAAGAATAGAAGTCGAATCAGATTTTTACGGTAGTGAAAGACATTCTTCGACATACAATAATACTACTTCTTTTATGCAAGTAGAAAGGTTGATCTAGAAATAATACCACATAATATTAATTGATACTAGCTTAAGACAAATTTAAGATTAGATAAACGTAGCTAGAGTTTCATATATATATTTTTAACAGTTACCAAGTTTCCAAAACTTCTAAAATAATTTAAGGTAATACCTGTAAAGCATTTGCTCCAAGAACAAGGTGAGCAGTCCTTGAATTAAATAATTTCAGGAGTTCAGCAACGCGATGAACTACTTCCTTGAATAACGTGGGCAAAAATGATTCATATCAGCATATTCTGATATCATCTTCACCAAGTACAATCCACTGAAAAAATAAAGAAACCATTAAGCAAAATATTCCAGAAATTATGTGGATTTGGGAAAAAAACATCGCAATAGATTAAATCAATATTCAGATAAAATTGGAGACAGCATTAACAATCACACTGTAAAAAGACCCAGTAGCTCAATGAGTAACCATAAGCCGCAGATTGTATCCACTATTAAAACACATGGAAAACTGAATGCCATTGGAGGTAGAGAATAGGAATGAAATCAAAATATGATGTTTGGTTGGAAGGTATGATGCCATAAATATTAACTTACATATAATAAAAATGGGGAATCCCCATTCGTCACATTATTGGGGGTGTGCCTTTCATTCCCCAACCCCCTAAAATTACCCATGTACATGTTTTTTTTAGTTTTTTGGTTCTCTAAGTTATTGTTTTTTTATCATTATATTATATTTAAACATCATGACTTTATGATATATTTTAATTCAAAAACGATAATGATAAATTCTTATTAATTAAACCAATCAACATCTATGGTTGATGGAATGACCTATGTATAAAACCAAATAACTTAATAACAACGAGCATAAACATCCCCATTCCATACTACTATCACTCCTGTTCCCATTCCTCTTAGCAAATCAAGCACCCTTTTTCTCTTAATGTGATCAAGAAAGGGAGATAAGCATAAAATGAGATCTTTACCAGTTCACCATGTGATATCCAACACCTCTAAAATAAAGCAAACGAAAGGCAGATTTCCCACGCTCCTTCACGCTGGCACTGTTTCCATGAGATGAAGAAGTGCTAACATCAGAATTTCGGGATGAATCAGTGTTTGGAATACGATCAACATGGGTCCCATTAGAATCAGGCTGTTCAATACTTTGCGATGAATTCAATGGATCAGCATCTGGCTCATTAGAACTTGTTACAGTGTCATCAGTAGCTGCACCACTCTCTTCAGCAGTCACAGATTCTGAAGAACACAGTGAATTGACAATGCTCTGAAACTCATCAGGGACGTCTATCTCAGACCAATTTTCTTGGTCAAGTAAAGCCCTCATCTTAGACATCTGTGATAACCAACATAAAAGTTAGTCCTGACTTATAGTTGATCAATTATATTCCCCAAAAGTTGGCACAAATGGAACTAACTCGAGATTCATGCTGGAATTCAATGAAGGATTTAGCTTGTGACTGTAGCGTTCCACGAATGCTATACCCCAACCTTCCACCGATCTGTTTATGTAAGGATATTAAGACATCAGAACTACATCAATACGTTCATAGACTACATTGCAACCAAAGTTGTAAAGGGTGAGAGGCACATGGGGGCTCAAAGCTGGTTCTGGCGCCTAAAGCGCAATCTCCTTGAATATGGGGCACAGAAATTTAGGTGGGGGGAAGTACAACCGGAAAGATGAGCTTTTTTTAGATTACTAACAAGCTCCTATAGCACTGATAATGAATATAAATATCCAATACACAAATTAAAAATGATAAGCAAAACAAAAACCCAACAAAATAAAGTTAACAAACATTTTTTAAATTATGTAGAGACGCTAAATTCTGAGACCAATGCGCCTTGCACCTCTTACGACTATGTGTAAAACTATTAGAGGTAGCACATACCTTCTCTGTTGAACTGATAAATTCCTGGCTAATGTTATAAACACCGAGAAATTCCTGAAGTTTAAGTTTGGGATGAATTTGAGAACAGATTCAACAATTTTTGCCCATCTTCCATGAGCAGCATCACAAGCAGCAAAAAGAGCTTCTGCATTCTCTCTTAAAATATCCGCTCTGTCAAAACAAAGAAAAGAGATTCTCATAAACAAGAGCATCTTCAGAATGGAAACACGATTATTATCCCAGTTTTGCAACAGGAATTTGATATAATAATTGAAAATAACTATATGATTAAAGCACAAATTTGTATAATTGAAAATCAATTTGAAGTATGACAAAGTTCTGAAGAAGCATTGGTTTTCGAGAGAAATTTCAATTGTGTCGATAAGATGAGAGTAAGGGTTATATCCTTGTCATATTACTTCATCTCAAAATCTTATTACTCGAAAGAACTACACTCTCAGGCAGCTCCAAAGCGAATATGACCAAAAAACATAATCTGAGAGAAAGAAAGAGGATTTCACCGGAAATTTCTTGAAAGGTTTGGATTTGCAGCATCATATCCTCTCCCTTGGATAGGCGTCATCCTGGCAGCAATTTGGGAAGATAATGGACTAGAGTGACCATCTGTCTCTTGAGCTGTATCAGCACCATGTGCAATGGCAGCAGCAACTGAAGCAGCAGCATAGTGACCTCCAAGATTGCCCATGATCCATTCAATTGCTCTTTTCACTTCAGAAGCCCGCAATAAGTGTGTCTGCATTCACTAAAACAAAATAATCAAGTTATGCAATGCCAGCATCAGGATCAATAATCGTAAGCAAGGACTGATGCCATCCAAAAGCACATCCCTATAAACAACATATCCATTCAAACTTGAGTTTCTAAGTCCTTAAGTTTTGCCCTATTTGATACTTTTACCTTGAACAGAAAGGTCATAAACCTCCAATAGGATTTTGATAGAGTTAAGACAACTTGAGAAAATAAAAATTAAATAACTGGAATAATATTCCTCAAAGAGGACCCAGAGATGAATCTCTGCCACAGCATATTATAGCCGCCAAAAAACATAATGATTGAAAGATAATCCTAACTCTAGTGAAAACCTTATTTAAATAGTCTCAAACCTGTACCTAAATTAAGCCCTAAGCAATAAAGCAGGGCAACTTATTCAGACTAAAATTAAAAAGCTCAACTATAATAATACTAATAGGATAATAATATGAAGTGTATCAAATGTTAAGAGTCCTTATGGAGTGCAAATTAGCAATATAACGGCAAAAGCAGGTTGGATTACTGCCACAAATGCTATGAAGAAAACCAAGTAGCATCTATTTAGTATTATTAGACAAGTATAGAAGGGAGAGGAAGCACTTGACACTGGAGTTTTCAATGACAATGGAAGGATATGTATATAAATGTGCACATAAAATACGTATTTCTCAACCAATGCATGGGTAGAAGAAAATTTACACAACACTTTTCACCAAGTTAAGATAAAGAACTTTACAATTTTATCCAGCTTTGGTAGTTAGAAATTAACTCTAATAACTTATGGATGACGAAAATTACCAGTTAAATTTAACAAAATTGGGAGATTGTATAAGCATCGACTCCATTGTACATTCCACATGTTTACTTGTACTTGTTTATACATTTTCAAGTATAGTATTGGGCAGTTACAAAAATTGCCAAGCATACATTACCTGCACTATTATGAAAATTTCCTCCAAAAGTTTCACAAAACTATCAGGTGACAGACTTTTCAACTTGCTACCAACTGATGAGCCCCACCTGAGACAGAATTACAGAATGAGAAAACTTTGAAAATCACAGTGTTACTATGAAGCCAGACAGCATTTTGACAGAAATAATTCCCTCAAAGCCCATCCTGGATTTTATTATCGGCAGTTGGCAAAGAAGATATTGTGTGTGCAAATGGTCAAATCAAATGCAAGTGTTCTTTCAGCAGAAATCAAATATACATTAAGCGCACTGAACCCACCATCAGTGTCCCCAATTCCCCCCGAAACAGAATCCGACTCAAGAGGCATATTCAAAACTGTCATCTTGACAGAAGTCTTTATATCAGAAGCAAGTGTATCTCTGTATAATCTCAACACAGCTGGTAATTTTCCTGAAAACATCAGTTGCAAAACAATACTTGAATCCACAACTATGAAGTTTGCAAGAATATAATAAAATAATAAACTGAAGAGAAAGCAAGTAAAACTTTGCTCTTCCTACTTGAATATCAACAATATTGAGCAACTTGACTGGGTAATCAATTTACAGGGTCATGTACAAATATACCATGATAACCTGTTCAGCAAAGACACAGGAAATCAACCGCTAGAAAAAAATTTAAGCCTCCTTCAATTTGGAATATTTATTGATTTTTATTTATTTTTTAGATTTGATCAGGAAAATCATCATGCTTGTATGAGAATCAGTTCTCATCTAATTACAGGCTAGTGAAATGCATGAGAGCTGTTTGTATTCTTATGAAGTACAGTGTTATCCATAATGTTGCAATCTAGAAATTATGATATTAAAATTTCTAATCATACACCAATACTTGTGCAGTAGTAATGGAATTTTTGAAAATAAGCAATCAGCAAAGAGATATGGGATCATATCACGGACAATTAGTTTAACATTTCCAGAAAGAAAGATATTGATCAGTTCAATAGAAAAGGATCGCCCTGACTTACTGTTCGAAGCAAACCAATTATAAGGGGGAGAAGCTGCTCTTGAAAATTCGATGTTCTTTCTTCGTCCAGTCTAACCTGCAAATTTGAATGCTAGTATTCAGAAAAGAGGCACTATTGGAAAATGTAAATAACAACCCAGCAAGCAAAGAGAATATGTAAGCGAGTTTATATGACTATTATAGGTGAAAATGGGCAAATAAGTGCACAGGTGTAATATAATTGGCAAGATACCAAAACATATGTATTCACATGACACTTGAATACAAGCCAAGTCACTGGAAGAAAAACTGACTGAATTCCAACGAGTTCAGAAGAAAAAGAAAGAAAAAATATTGCACACTTAGTTTATATGGAGTCATGGACTAGCAAAGTACGATAGATAAGAGGAGATAATCCATGAGTTTTAAGTTTCACAGTAGGTTTAACAAGACAGACCTGTTTCAGACTGAAGCCTTGCTGGAAAAATGGATTCTCATATCATCTAAAACATAGGTATTGCAAAGTGATACACAAAGATTATTGCTCAGTGCTCACTTAGCATCCTAGTGTGAAAACAGAAGAAACTGACTTGAATAAAAGAATGCAACTACGGTAGGAACCATAGAAAGGTGTGCAGGTTTCAACATAACTATACAACAATAAGCTTACTTCATCATATCTTCCATTTGAGATGACAGCAGACATTGTTACTGATGCATCCATATTTTCAACACCATGCAAAGATGCGCGAATAAATTCTGCTGAAAGAATGCTACAAGAATGAATATGATGAGTCAAAATATCAAGCTAACTTCACATTGCAACCATAAAACATTTAGTGGATATTTAAAATAAATAATATAGAGTGATCACTGCAAACCTAATAAGATAAGTGATAAGTCAATGAAGCCTCATCTTCTAGACAAGTCCTTAATAAGAACCAAGAAAAAGTGTGCAGCACAGCATTAAGGTTTTAAAAACTTAGGTAGATCTTGGGAAGACTACAGTAGCTCCTAAGGAACAGAGTACTTACAGTTAGAAATTTAAAAGCCTACAAGAAACACTAAGAAAAGCTTTGTCTGGGTTCAGCTACAACTAAAACCATTCTAGTAAAATGTAAAGATTATCATTATTACATAAATGACTTCATTAGTATGTAATTCAGCATACAGCTTTACAGTAAAATAAAAAAAGGAGACAGACATATAGTAATAAAAAATAAATTAACACTTTGAAGTAACAGGTCGTGGCTTCATGTCAACCTCCCGTATCATGCATTGTCTTTTTTTTGTCGATATTGCTTATGGACAATCTTTTAGGTTATCATTCCCAAAATCTCTAACATGGCTAGCAGTATTACATCATTACCACAGACAGCAGTTAATTAATAACTTACAAGTTACAACCAACTAACTGGAATAGGTTTGAGCAATGGAAAAAACTAAAAAGGAGTATGGTAGATGAGATGTAGGTCACGCTACAGATATGTGTGCAGGAAATATCATGGGATAGAAGAGAGGGAAGGTTCATTGTATGAGCAGAATTAGACCTTCCAGGAATAGTTGACAAAAAGTTGCAAACCACCTCTTAACTTGATTGGACCAGTCAGGCAGGTCTGTCAGGCTTTAATCCATACTTTTATCACATAAGAACATAAAAGAAACTGCACTGGGGCAACGAGATAACAACAATGATAACAATTTTCTTTTTCAATTTTATACGATCATGTCCGTGATGACCATGGTTGATATGATCTCTAGATAAATGGAAAGGATTTATTCACCTCAGCCAGACATCAGAAAGAATATAGAAAAAAATCTTAGCCATCTTAACAAATGAAAAGAATAAGAACTTGCAATCAGCACCCATCTCAAAACAAGAGTAGACTAACCTGTTAACTGAATCTACCGAAGCTATTACATGGTCACGAAGATGACGAAAGCAATGTAAACCAATCAACTCATCTCCACCCTATCAAGACATGAACCATTTATCATATGGACAAACAATTCAATGTTAAATAAAAAAAAGAAAAAGACAATTTTAACTAATCAGAAGATTTGATGCTAAATAGAATGAAGAAATGCTGCTTCAACAATTTAAACTAGAAAATTATTTTGGTGTATAAGTTGAACAATAAAATTAAGATATAAAGCCGGTATAATGATGACTAGGAAGTTGTTTCAGATTCCAAAAACTACAATCAAGATTCAGCTATTGAATTAGTCAGTACATTTGTGACCCATTATATAAGGTAAACACACAAACTTATATATAAGTATAAAAGTAAAAGGTAATGGGTTGGCTTTTCCAGTTAAAATTCCAAGATTATCATGGAGAAGAGCTGTGAATTTCATAAAAACGTATAATGGATATACCATAAGTAAAATTAGTGGCTGAGGTTCAATTATGGCATTTCTCAACTCACGTAATAAAAAGAGAAATGCACATAAAAAAATATTTCTCATTGATAACTAGTCTAAAACAGTAATCCTAAGTTTTGTTCACAGACAAAAAAATATGGAAATATTGGAGGAATAAGAATAACAAGCATAAGCAAAGGATATATCAGTAGCTGTGAACATACCATTATATGCACGGAGGGTCATCGATAATGTCTAAAGCTCCAAGACAATCTGCAGATGCAACAAGCTGCAAATAGTAGGTGATAAAAAGTGGTAAATCAACAAGGACTAGTGCACGCTCCTAGCAACAAGACAATTTAACTTAACCTTTTCAATTTCTTGAACCTCATCATTTTCTTCGTTGAAACAATTATGTAGATTTGCTGTCTAAACTTCAGTTTCATAGAGGATTCTTAGCATTGTATCATAATGTGTTTGGCATATTTCAAACTCCACTGCGATAGTGACTTATTCATAATATATAATAATGAATGATGAATACTTTTAAAAAAACTCATGCAATGGTGTAGCATGAGGTAAAAAGAAGACCCAGTTGGAGCTCTAACGTAAGACTTCTACACCAACCAAAAATTCAAAGAACTGGTAAAGGTTCATTAGGAATTGTCATGTGCAGATTAAGACCAAGACCACTCAAGGTATGACGAATAGGTTTAGCAGAGAACAATATTCTCATAATATAGTTACACCGTTGAATCAAACCCATAGGTGAACCTGGGAACTCTCACGCACTCTGGAACTTGAGTACTTTGGGGAAGCTTTTAGGTGTGACTGTTAGAGAAATACAGGGGAATGAGTCATCCCCTTCACACAAGCAGACGAAACACAACGTTGTATTCCGCTCGTCAGTGAATCCAATTTCCAAAAGTGAGTATCTTGTTGATTAAGGATTCAGCTTCATTACTGTCAACTTAAAATAATCTTCCTTCAATAATAAACACATGAAACCCACAAAATTCAAGAGTACCCACACATGCACACGCACCAGCACCAAGCATAAAGGGTTTTGGTGATGGAATACTTAAAATAGTCGATTAGGTATCACAATTGTAGACAGTGTTAGTAAATCAGCCATATGAGTCTTGTTTGTCAAAAGTACAATAATCCATGATCCATATTCTGCTCATGTCCCAAAGTACGACTCATATTCCACAGCATCCAAAATTGAGATTCTAATTTCTAAATCAAGAAAAAAACATTCACATAATAAAGACTCACACCAAGTACTATTGACTATTGAGAGACCATAACTTCCACTACTACTTTCAAAAGGCAAATTTAATACTTGAACTTCAAATGTATCAACTCCTACACATAAGTTTAGTGGTCCAACACAGTGTGCATTAGTTTAGACTAATGGACACATTCCACAGGGAGAAAGAATACTTACCAACTGAAGAGTGGAGAGAGCCTGATTGACTGATAGCATGAGCCTTAGCGTGTTCTGCAACGTGATCAAATCTCCACGCTTCATGCTCAGCTCCTGCACTTTCCTAGCCGAACCCACCAAATCAGAGTCCAAAAGCCTGATCGTCTCCTTCAATTCCCGTACTCTATCGCATCCTTGGACAATCTTCGTACTCAAATCCTCCAACTGCACCTGAGCCTCAAAAAACGAGCTCGATCGCAATGAAATTTCCTTCACCAAATGCAACTCCACCACATCCAAATACTGCGACAATCTCTCCTGCAACGCCACATTCTCCGACATTGTCCTGAACGGGCACGCCGCTCTGAACGTGGCGCCTTCCTCCAATCGGAAATCCTCTTTGAAATACAACGCCGGAACCTCCCTCAAGCACGCGACCAATGCCTCCCCGGCGGAGCCACCATTGAAAAAGACCTCCCCTGCCCCTCGTGATCCCTATCGTGCTGCCTGAGAATCTCGACGAAGTGAGAGTGAGACTCGGAGATGGAGGAGATGTAAGGCTGGAAATCGGATCGCGTGAGTTCAGATCCAGTTTTGGGCGCAGCTGGCAATGGCGCGAATTCGGGCACGGGAACGGCGGCGGCGGAGGACCACCAGCCAACGACGGAGGAGGACGGATTAGGGTTGTTTAGAATTGAGGAGAAACTCTGGCTACTGACATCGGATATTGTTTTAGACAATGACGACGCCGAAGTGTAGCTCGAGGGTTTCTTCGAGTTTCCGATCGGAGAATTAGGCGACCTTCCCGGCGATTGGGAAGGCGGCGAATCCATAGCTCTTCAAGATCTGTGCGTGATGGTAAACTCTAGAAATTTAACATGTAATCGGAAGAATATAATTCAAAGAACCCGAGAAGAATCCAAGATATTTTGAGAGAAATGGGTGTGCTTTCGATTCTAGAGATAGTGGAGATCGGAAAGAGTGAGGTTGATGAATTGGAATTTCTGGTGGATCTGAAATGAGATGGGAGAGACACAGAGCCGGGGCGAACTGGTTTGGTGGAAATCCGACCCCGCCATTTCATTTTTATGCGTATTTATTTATTTTATTTTATTTACTAATAATCGAACCCGTGCGATGCACGGCTGCAGTTGAACATTTGTTTTAATAGCGATAATATGATTTTTGCAAAAATCTTTAAGAATAATATTTTAGCTAATTCATATTTAATACGTAAATTTAAATTAAATTCATTTTTTAAAATCTTGAAAATCTCAAACACGTAGAAATATAAGTGAAAGGAGATAAATAACTATGGTTCATGAAAAAAAAAATAAGCGTTAAAATAATCGAAGTTTAAAAAGACTACATATTAGATAAACCTCTGAAAAATCACTTTTTTAGCTGATTGCTCATTGTCGCCGCACACCAAAATCTTCAAGCCCTTGGGATTGGTGACTCTCGAAATTGCCACGTAAAGCCCGATCGTGATTGAAAAATCGATTTCTTAAAAATATGCCAACATTTGCAAGCGATTTTCCTTGACTTTTTGTTTATTGACATTGCATATAAGACAATTAATGGGGATTGTGTCCTCTCAAACTTGAACAGCGGGTCTGCGGGTATAATGGTCGAGGAAAATTTGGGGATCAACAACATCTCACTCGAATTGCTTCCTCCATGACTTCGCTTTCCAAAGACACGATCATCCATTCTTGTTAGGCCAATCTAGTTCCGCTTGGCGATCCCTCGAATGATCTATATTTACAACAACATAACTTGAGTCTCAACTTTCAAAATCAATTCCATGATTGACGCCAACACTTCAAGCTATTCAAGAACTCCGAAGTATGTAAATCGACAGAAATTCCATCTCATCTAAAGCGAGAGAGGGCCGGAATAATCTATTTATTTAATTTACCTCGACACTCTCTCATTCGGCAGGACGAATCATTGCCTCTGCTCTCTGAGGAGAGGAGGCCCAACCGAGTGGACAATTTAAATGGTAGTCTTCCATTGAATCGAACCCACAACACGGGCTCACGATACCATGAGAGAATTCCGCCTCCTCTAGAAAAGCTCGAGCTTGTAGAGAGGGGGAATAATCTATTTATTTAATTTCCCTCGACCGACAAGTATATCAACATTAAACGACTCGGAACTTGCCTTGATCGAAACCCAATCGTTCTTGCCTCATAGTCGTTTCATGTTTATCATGCATTCGTTAATGGATCGGCGACCTCAAGAGCGGGCGCAAGTATGGCTCATCAACTTGAAATATGTGAGGTTATCCCCGATATTCTTGAAGTATAGATACGTCTTACTCACAATTATGCCAATAAGATTGTCGTCTTATTTCAATAAAAAAGGTCATCGGGCACTTCAATATCCGCGCCATCACTCGGTCTCATCTCCAAATCGGTTTCATCGCCAATTGCTACCATCCACTCTCGAGAAGGATTTAAATCCTCTCAATTCTTCAATCGAATTTACGTTTGGAGTCTCATATTTTTTAAATCAATCTCAAAATTGTGCACGCGTCCCATAAGTATGAAGAATTGATTGTTTGACGACGATATCTGTCTGCGTCCCCTTAGGGATGGCGGCGTATTTGATGGAAATCACCTCGAATACAATGGTCTTCCACCGAAAGCGCACTGCGAGCGAGTGATCCGTTAGTTGCATTATGTCTCGGAGAGTGTTATCAAAGTGCTTCAATATAATGCCTATGTATAACTGGAACTTCATCCCATATTATTAGCCCGATCGACCAACAATTCTGCCAGCTTGGCTTACCTGTTTGATGATGCGTTGAGTCCTCTATGATGTTGATTGGGATTGGGATGGAAAACCTTGAATGAGCGGTTCTTTCCGGAAGCATAAGGGACATTATCTTGCCTAAAGCGATGTTCAAAACAATCTCACCCTTCGATCTTAGAGCTACGGACATAGTTCTCGAGAGATATGTCTTTCTCGTTCCTCCATATTAAGTAGACAAAGAAGACACCTCCTCTGTTGAGTCGATAGAGTTTTTTATCGAGTCATAAACATTAAGATTGATCGACATTTTATTTCTTGAATAGCTCTTGCGTGCTCCACTTTTTAATTCTGGTCTATCAGGCTAATTCCCCTAAAATCATCCTATTCGGGTGACCAAATTTGGATCGATTCCCATTACGGTATTCCATCGTATGTCGCTTCGGCACTTTCCCATATCACACAATAACTTGTTAATTTCGAAAAGGCACAAATTCTTTATTTCATCGTCGGTCATGTTTAATTTTGTTCAAATATTTTAACAAATTATAATTGTTGGTTTCGATGTAAAATTAACGATTGAAAAAGAAATATATTCTTCAATACTAAATGCATTTCGCGTGAAACAGTTCATTTAATTATTGGTACCTGGATAATTCAAGATGTGTCATTGTTTGTACAAAATATCATCAGAAAGTAATGTCCAACACTTTTCCCACACCAACTCTGGGCGGCTTAAGTTTCTAGATGAAAAGCAACGTCACAAAAAGTGTCTCATAAGACTGATCGCCAGGATATCCATTGACTTTATTACATTATTCCATCAATGTATTCTTTGTCGTCGTCCAACAAACCTCTGGCGTATCAAGCGTCCCGGTATGTTTTGTACCTGACATAGTGACATTGTTGTACTCCTTGAATTCATCATAACTTTTAGGTCCACAAATAATGTTTAGCAGTATCCTAAAATAATACCGCTCTCCCGAACGAGGAAACGTGAGCAAATCGACCAATTGAGAATCCTTTTCGCCTCTTCACCTATTCTCGCTTATCTTTTTTCCAAACAAAATATTGTGGAAACTCCACGTAAGTCAAGTACTAAAAAACACCTATGAAATGGAGAGTAACTGAGAGACTTTCGTTGAAAAAAAAGAAAGGCTTTCAGTTTATTATATAGATTGAAATTCAAAAGGTTGAAAGGAATTGAGATCATGTGAAAGACATATTGCTAGAAAGATTTTGCAGATAAATTCATATCGCAACCCATATAATAAGCTTCTTTCCTTGCAATTAATAAAAAGAAGAAAGTGCAAAAGGTAACTTGACCTTCAAATTACAACATATGCATATGAGAACAATGATAGGCATGTTTAAGGTTATGCCCATATCACTTTAAGTTACGGAAATATTTTAAAATATTTATAATTTAAAAATTAATCTTGTAAAGAAATAATTTTTTGGCGGAAAAATCTAATGATTTCCAAATTTGGGACTTCGCTTCTTATATATATATATATATATATATATATATATATATATTAGAAAAGAAAGATATTCCAAAGTTCTAAAGATATTCCAAAAAATTTACGAAATATTTAATCGTGAAATATTAATTCAAATAGAAAAGGAGTTTGAAAAATTCATGAATTTTACCGGCCTGACCAATTAAAAATAATTGCTCTCGATTAACTTGTATTTACTATAAGTGCAAGTATATGTTTCATTAAAACAATTTTGTGTTACTACATTGATGATGGAAAATAAATATATTTTTATTAATTAATGGTGTAATCGATGGTATGAGTTTTTTTTTTAAGATAGTTGGTCACAAGTCGAAAAGGAGATTCAAATAAAAACACATATGGGAGTACATGAAAATAGAGGGAGCGTTGTTTTTGTTCATATAGTAACACACATTTCTCTTGACAACAATACATTGTTGTGGGTATAATATGTTAGTGTTAGTGTCGCAGAGACAATCCATTTGTAAGGACATAATACTCGATAATATTCGTATTTGTTTAATGTTAATGTTTGTTTAATATTAAATATATGTATGTTACACTCATTAGAATATTATGTTTTGATTGTTTGAATTTATTCTTATATGTGTTCCCATGAATCAATTGTTGTCGTTGAGTATGTGAGAACTCGGATGACTTAAGCTTGATTCTCAAATAATGAATCGAGGATCATCAAGAATGGGATATTGATGATCTGATGGATGGAGATTGGTGTGCGATCCGCATCATACTCTTAGAGAGTGTAGTAAGATCTCACTTACTACGAGATACTAGGTATCTCATGATGGATGCACAAATACCTTAAGGGTATTGGTATACCCATCCAGAAACCGTTTGATGTAGTTTCACTATATGTGTCTCACGGTGTCTCGGTTAGTGGGAGCTATGAGATACTCGACTTTTGACTTGAGGTCAATACTTACGACATGTGTGGAGTGATGAACTTTGACCATGAATGGACGCTTGCACTCGCCTATGGGTAGATATGGCTTCGGATTGGGTTCATCACGAAGTCTTTATGCGTGGTAATTGAGCGAAAAAATGATTCATTCCTCAAAGTGGATTTAGAGAGAATACCATCTACCGTCATAATTGGATCTAAGTCATTTGGCCAATGCACGTCAACTTAGACTTTGTGACTAAGTGTGACACTAATGATCAATTAGTGATTAGAGATAAATTGATTTAGTTAATTGAATAGACAACTTCATCATGCTCAAAACTAAATCGAGTATTAAATGAATGAAAGGAGGAAATCGCAATTGCTCACATTCTATTACGGTAGTTGCACTTTTCTGAACGCACCTCATATATTGAGAATGTCCGATTTATTGTCTAGGGTTCAATTAAGACCGATTAGTTTGATAATAATCGCCGATATATGAGCCCCATGGGTCCCACAACAAGTAGTCCCTTTATAGATTAAAGTTGGTTGATTAAATGTTAAATTGGATTTAATATTTAATTTATGGAGAATAATTAATAATAGATTAATTTGGAATTAATTATTATTAATGTTTAATTAAATTGGATTTAATTAAATAGAATTCCCAACAATAATATATGGAATATTATTGTAGGATTTAATTATATGAGGAAATAAATCATAGAGATTTTCCACGTATGGAAATTAAATTAAAGAGATTTATATGGAGAAATAAATCCTGAGGATTTATACAAATAAGGATTAGGGATATTATTTCCTAATTAAAGCTGAAGCTTAAGATTTAAAATTTAGTCTCCCTATAAATATGAGCTCTTGGGATTTATAATTATCGGTTGTTCAAAATTCTCCATAAAATCTAGAGTTAGAATTCTCTAAGAAATTCATCTCTAGGATTCAACGCCATTGCTAATCTGCTGTAATTTGTAAACGGGATTACGTGGATACCGTAGTTGAGAAATCTGCTCTTGAGTTGCTGTAAGATTTCTTATTCTTGTTTTTTCGTGTTCATACTTGCAATTATATGTTACGTTGTTGGTGAATCATTTAATTAAATTGCGCATGTTTTACGTGTTTACGTCTTCTGAAAATTCCATCGAGCTTGAGCTTTTGTTTTAATATAATTGCTTTTGGTTTTAAAATTAAAATTAATTTTTTGAAACCATAGAGACGCGATTCTTTAAACCGCGCCCGCAATCATATTTGTTTGATTTGGAAATATCACGCTGGCTGCTTCAACCCGAAATTAGGGTTAACCCCAATTGGGGTTTTTAAGCATTTGAATCCATCTCTCCGACATGCGGCCTTCTACCTGCATCAGTGGAGGCGGCCCGGCCCAAGCACTCGCCTCGCCGGCTTCGCCCAGGCTTCGGCTAACGTCGGTTAAATCGCCATCGCGATCACAATCTTCGTCGTGATAGCCGCTCCGTAGCGGTCAGCTCGGCTCCCGTCATAGTCGCCGCCCTCGCTGCGATTCACCTCCAGCCCGACGTATCTATTCCACCGGCGGTGCTTGGGACTCCGTCGGGACTTGGCGTGTCTCTCGGTGTTTTTCCGTAGCGGCGCCAACCGGAATCGAGCGACGACTCGATGGCGGCGCCTCTGCCATCGTCTTCTCAGGATTAAGTTTGAACGGTGCGACCCAGTCGCGGCTCCATCTTCGTGCCGCTTCCATTCGACCTTAATCGGCGAAGTCGCCGACAACTAGGTTCGGTCAGGAATTGGCGTTCTTGGTGGCCGCGTTAACTTCATTTTATTCCTTTCTTCGACATTGAATGCGGAAGTTTTTCTGGTGTTTGGATTTCATGGTTCGGTTGCCGCGATGGAGATTAATTGGATTAATTTGTGATGAAATCGTTAAAAATTTACGAAATTTGGTTGATTTGGGTGATTGGATTATTAGATTGATTCGATTTGGTATGGGTGATGATGTTGGAGGGTCGTTTTGCAAATTTGATTTGAGGCGAGGCGGTCCGAAGTCAAGTTTTGGAAATCGCACCGAGACCTTTAATAAAACAAATAATTGAACAACACAATTTTTAATTAAGTTTAAATTTCTAAAATAAAATTGGTTGGACCAATAACAATTAATTGATTAATTGTAATTTTAATAACCTTAAACCTAAAACTTTAATTGGACTTAAAGCTCGTTTTTAAAAAAATATTTATTAAAACCCACTTTGTTAACTTTGTTTAATAGTTTTTAAATTAATTAACCCTGCTTTTACAAATCCGCGTTATAATCGTTTGGGTAAAGCGCCTCAATACTTGTTGGACCGTGTTAAATGCTTGGTATTTGCCACCAGAATTTGCTCAAATGTTACTTAGACATCATGATGGATCTCGATTAAGCAATTAATACCCCGCCTTTAAAATGTTCCTCACTAAAAATATGTTTTTTCATTAATTTGATAAGATGTCTTCCATCAAAATTAAGAGTAAACCCAGAGATTTCGTTCCATCGAGTACTTAAAGACCCTCGCCTCTTTGCTGATCTACATCTAACCAGACTTTTATAGGGACATGTGATGTCATTGATGGTTGTAAACCAACTTAACTTTGTTTAAGCTAGCCCACTTTAACAAAAGGGTAAGTGACATCGATCGAACTAGGTTCGACAAACTAGGAAGTTCTTGATATGCCCTCGCCGGGATTATAATAGTAGTAATGTGGATCCTAGTCCATTATGATTTATATGTGATATAAATTGCATTTTTCGAATGAGGTCGTTAAGTATGTGAAAATAATGGAGACAAAAATAAATTTAAAGGCCATATTTATTTTTGATTCTTTGAATATTGATCATAGAAATTATGTGTTTTGATTCTCGCTTTATTTTATTTCTAGATTGTTGAAATGAATAACTTGTCATTGAGAAGCGTTTTGAAACGAACAAACGGCTAGGCCCGAACTTTTATCGCAATCAAATGTTCATTTGCGCTCGAACGAAAAAAGATTAAGACGTGTTGACACGCTAATCCACCCTTTACCCCCGGGTAATGCAAGAGGTAGAGGCATTTGACGCCGAAGCTCAAAAGAAGATCAAGATGATGCTTCCCGGACTCGGTGTGTTATGCTCATAAGGATGACTCCGGTTACAAAGGAGCATGATAGGATCTTCCTTCGAGATGATCAAGCATCACGGAAGGATCTCTTTTGATTACGAATCTCGTTACGAGATTTATGAAGTGATGAGAAGATACTGTTTAGATGTCGGATGTTTGAAGGAGGAAGGTTCTCCTCATGTGTTGAAGATGATAAATTTGTCGAAAACTTGTCGGTTGGGCATTGAGCTCAGGACCAATGTTCTTTGTTTATGCCATTCTTGATCGCTTCGATTCATATTCGAGTTTATTGGTAAACTTTAATATGAATAAGGCAGATAATCTATGTCAGAAGCTAGCGTAACATGCTAAAGACTTTTAGTCTTCCGCTAAGGGAAAAACGTGCTTTCGTGATGGGTGCCTCTACTTTACCTGCCTCAAAGAAAGAAGAAGAATGGAACAAGACAAAGGCTCAAAAGCAGGAACCTCGTGGCTTCAAGGTGGGATTGAAAGAAGGATGGGGTGGATGACAGGATGTATCTTATCGCTGACGAAGGGGCATTGGAAGAAGATCAGAAGGTTCTAAAGGTGAAAAAAGACATTAAAGGTGTCTCGACCATGGAACAATATGTTTGTTATTGAGATAAACATGTCCATTAAATGATCTAAGCTTTGGGTATTGAATCTGGGTTGTGGCTTCATACATTTGTACTAATATACATGGTCTCAGTATAAGCGAGGCGCTTAAAGGGTGAAATCGCCATACCGTTGGGAATGGAGCAAGATTCTTCTTTGAGCGATGTTGGCGTTTATGTTTTACCCTGCGGTTTTAGACTTGAACGAATAATTGTTATTTTGTTCCATCTATTACCCGCAACATTATTTCTATTAGATGTTGGATAATGGAGGTTTTTCCTTCCATTTTGCAAATAATAATTGTTATTTTTAAGCAATGGTGATGTTTACGGAAATGCTCATTTATCTAATGGTTTATATTTGTTTGCATTGTGGACATGATATTCTTAATATACAAAACAAAACGACTCGAACTTCAAGAATCATAAAATCCGACTTACTTGTGGCATTGTAGACTTGGTCATACTAATGAAAAAAGAATTGCAAGGTTAAGAAAGTTGACTACTTAACCCCATTCGATTTTTGAATCTTATGAAAATTAATCTTGTCTCCAAAGGCAAGATGATCAACAAACCACTTCGGAAGGGGTTCGTACAAAAGAAGTTCTAGAGTTGATCCACAAAGGCGTTTGTGACCATTACCCACTTCTAAAGGGGTCACTGGATACTTCATAACCTTCTTGATGATTTTCTAGGTTGGTACGATGTATCTGATGAAACATAAATCGAGTCCTTTGAGAAGTTCAAAGAGTATAAAATTTTGAAGAGAAGATCTTGGTAAGAGTATTGACTCTTCGATCGGTCGAGGAGGAGAATATCTTAGCCATGAGTTCACTGATTACTTGAAGTTGCATAGAATCCAATCACAATGGACTCCTCCCCGAACACCACAAATGAATGGTGTCCTAGAGAGAAAACCAAACTTTGTTGGACATGGTAAGGTCCATGATGAGCTTTTTCCTCTCTTCCTACATTCTTATGGGGATACGCTTCAAAACCTCAATCTACATTTGAATATGATTCCATCCAAAATCGGTTGAGCATCGTCATACGAGCTATGGCATGGCGGGGCCAAACTTTGCTCACACGAAAACATGGGGTTGCCCAAGGTTTGTGAAGAAGATGTTCACCGACAAGTTGGAATCAAAAGGTGAAAAGGGTTACTTTGGGGATAACATAAGGAAACTAGAGGATGTTATTTTCTATCTCCCGAGAAACAAACAATGATTATTTCTAGCAAGCCAAATTCGCTTGAAGACTACGCCTTCAAGGGACAATTAAATGGCCGATAGAACTTGAAGAAATTCAAGAACCACAAATTGACAAGGAGACGATATATTGTCAAAAGCAACATGACAAAAAAAAGAATGGGTGGGAAGCGTTGAATGACTCACGTGTGGGAAGTTTATCACTTAAGTGATCCTCTTTTCCACCCGAAGGTGAATTGAGTCATTGCATTGACGAACTCGGAAGTAGATTGAATGAGAACAACATAGTTCAAACTCCCATTCAAGAGGCATCCGAAATCTCAAGAAGCATCCGGGAAGTGTCTCGAAGTTTTCCCGTCAGCGATGAGATCATGCACCAAAAAATTTTCTGTCGAATATGCGATCCCAGCAACCACAACTCCGTGGGAGTCCACTAGGTTTGTAATCTACCCACTAGATATTATGGTTTCCTCGTAGAGGAACATGATGACGTAAATCCCGATAAAGACAAACTAAAGACTTACACTAAGGCAACATTAGATGTTGACTCAAAGAAGGGTACGTAAAACATGAAATCGAGATGGACTCGATGTACATCAATCACGTTTGAGACTTGGTTGAATTGCGAAAGGGTTAGACCCATAGGTTGCAAGTGGGTCTTCAAATGAAAGACCGGTTTAAATGGCAAAGTACAAACCCACAAGGCTGGGTTGGTGGCGAAAGGTTATAATCGGCGCGAGGCATTGGTATGATGAGACTTTCTCACCAATAAGCTAAGATCAAGTCCATTGAATTTTACTTGCGGTAGCGCATCTAGATTATGAGATTTGGCGGATGGATATCAAAACAGACTTTTCCCTAAACGCAACATTGACAAGGAAGTGTTTATGACTCAACCTAAAGGTTTTATATCAAAGTCAAAATATAATCTTGTGTGCTTAAACGATCCATCATGGATTGAAGCAAGCTTCTAGGAGTGGAATATCCGATTTGATGAAGGTCGCCAAATCTTTTGACTTCATCGAGAAAATCTAAGATTCAAATTGATTTATAGAAGTGCATTGGGAAGAATATTGTTTTCATAGTTGTGTATATGGATGACATACCATTATAGAAACAATATCCCACTAACGCTGATCGATGAAAGAATGATTATCAAAGACCTTCATGATGAAGGATCTTGGTGAAGCTCGCTACATCTTAGGGATCAAGATCCATAAGGATGAATCTAAAAAGGATGTTAGTAATTTTAATCACAACAACTCACGTGAACAAAAGGTGTTGAAGCGATTTTCATGATGGAGAACTCTAGAGGTTCTTCACGGGTGATGTCATGGGATAAAGTTATGCAGAAGGATTGTTCTTCCATTGAACAACGATATCCGGTAGCACGGCGATATACCATATGCATCCGCAATCGATCCATCATGCACGCCTACTTACTCAAGACAAGGCCGGGATGTGGGGTTTCACGTCAAAGACTAATCAGATACTAATGTAATCCGTGAACCTCATCGATTGTTTCAAGAATATTCTATACCTGTATTTACTAAAGAATACTTCTAAATTTACTTGAGGACAGCTTAATCGATGGTCACCGCTATGCCGACGCAGTTTCCAATCCGGGACCGTGACGTATTGCGCAAGTCACACCTGCTATGTGTGTCTACTCAATGGTGG